>OZ024813.1:1800000-2350000 GCA_964017055.1 Chloromyia formosa | reverse complement strand
GATCTGGCCAGGGCATTATATCTCCTGAAAATGGGAGCCAGGTGAGCAATGTTAAAGTCACATAATATTTTGTTAACATTAATGGACATTTTCCAGTTAACAGTTTATTATTGTATTATGACTGGCACGAATATGAATAATTGAATATTGTTTTGTTAATTGTAGCTTCGTTCTTCTGGTCAAGCTTCCTTCTCAGTTATTTTATTAGTTAAACCAAAATCTATTTTAAAGAAGTAGGTTTAGATTAGGAAGGAAAATTCAACCAAAATTTACCCAAAAACACCTGTCAGAAGAATGTAAACCTTTGTTTCAGAACTTGTCAATTGAACACTCCACATATATTAAATTATCTAATCGGAAATACGCGCTCGGTGGCCGTGTTCGTTCGGTCATCGCTCTACGATCTAAAGAATGGGAGTTCGATCCTCGGCGCGAACAAAATACTGCCTGTGGATACTAATAGAACTCCAACTGCGCTACGAGGTACATGCTAGCAACTGCACTTCCGAAAAATACATATGCTAACGAAATGTCAAAAATAAATAGACGTTTCAGAGATGTTGACGCGCCAATGCCCCTGGAGGGGTCAAGGTAATTAACTATCGGAAATACTGAAATACTATCAATATGTCAGTTAACCAACTTTTGGAATAAGGAATCGATTGGAGTTCATCAATTTGTGGGGCGAATTATGCCTCATCTATGGTCCGACCCATTATGTTTGTCGGTTTCATCAAATGAATGCAGGGCATGCAAACTTGAATCTATTTCGACGCGAATCATTAATCCTATCTGGACCTTGCAGGTTACAGTAGGTGTAAAAAAATGCAAAACTTCTATCCGATCAAATTTTTAAGGAACTTGCTTGGTTATATGATTTTCAGTGAAGCCAGAATATGAATCGTGTGTTTTGTAATGAGCGCTCCTCACTCCTTTTAATACCCCTTTAAATCGATGAAAACGTCTTTCAACGGTTAAAATCGATGACATCATTGTTGTTGTTGTGATCAGTAGCTGGTAGTGATCTCAAGGCTGTTATAATGAATAAAAAAAAATACTTATGCATTATCTAAATGTGAATAATGAAATTTATTTCTGGATTGTTTTCCTCTCCCAACACAGACTCCCTACTGGAACTATAGAGATCAAACGTCATATTTGACCGACGATCGGCATACGGCTCGGCAGTCTGTTGAAAGTGCAGCGCAGTCAAATTACGAAACAGCCGCCTATGCTACAACAGGATTGCGGTCATATTCAACGGATGCGTATTCCACCCCGGGTAAGTCACTTTCTCCTGAAACGAAGTAGTTATTACATAAGCAAAATGTCGTGCCCGTTTCCTATCCTCTTATTTTTAATTTATCAACAGAACGTATACAATTTATAAATACGAGTAAATGATTAATATTGTTGTTTTGATAAGCAATAAAATGTGTGCAATAATCGTGTCATATATTTGATTTATGTGCTGGGTAATAGACCACCCAGCAGTTATGACTGAAAGATAAGATAAGGCCACTGTAAAATTCTGTGGAACAGATCAGATTTAGAGCCGATCAGTTCAGATCTAGAGCCGAGTTTAGAATATGGGCAAAAGAAAGTACTTGACCTAGGTTACTTTCTTTACGAAAATAGAACCCTAATTTATTTAATAAAAAAAAGTAAAAAGAAAAACTTAAGACAAAATGACTACCTAAGCTTTATTTGATGATTAAGCATATTCATAAAATTAATGGTCCATTTTATAGTATGTGAAGTGTGTTTTTTATACATGTTATGACAATACTCGTATAGCGAATTGTATGTATAGTTCGAATCTTCTGGGTACTAACCAGTCTTTGTTTTTTTTTTATTGCTATTCAAAGCTATAAAAACGTCCAATATTGTGTGTTTTTCTTAATGACTTCTTAAATGGTTCAGTGCTACTACATTTTTTCAAAATATTTTTTGGTTTTTGTATTTTTTCTCCCCATTCATTTCATATTTTAACTGCAAATAATGTACATATAGGTAATTGACATTTTCATAAGTCGAGATCGGATCTACATATTCGGATTGAGAAAAGTGAAAACTATGCCATCTCTCTCCAACATCTCTATCGTTATGGTATCTGAATCGACAAAATAAAATGACCTTGCATTTTATTTACTTTTACTTTTATTTTAGACTTATTTATTGGCATTTTATGACTGATTTAAGCTATAATTTTGATTGGATATTTTATAGGGGGTTTATGGTGGTTCCCACGATAATTTGACAATTAATGTGTTTTTCTGTCTTATTTTTACGGCGGATGCATGTGTGGGTGGTGTAGTTTGGCAACTTGACTACATGTTGATGTGTAGTTTCGGTTTCCTCTACAGCTGCTAGGCATGATTGAATTAGGCGCCTCCATGTTCTGCCTCGCACTAGCGAGATAAGCGATCACGAACAAACTGAGCAGTGTGAAAAGGAGCTGAGCAGCGTTACGTACCTTATTTAGTATAGATCGTTAGTTTTGAGCGGGCTTGTTACCGCTCACTGCCCTGGTACAGTATTAAAGTATTATGTCTAGTATAAGGAAAACGTGGACACATGTTGCAGTTTGGGGAATCAGAAATAGGATATAATCACTGAACTGAGCTTGCTGGTTTAGATACTCCTTTCGCTTTAGATCCAGACCTTATGGCCATCTATACCTAATGAAAAGCTTCGCATGAAGACCCTTTCGTTTTAGACATGAAAATTGAGATTCTACCCGTAGAGCGTAATGAGCGTCCTCATAGGTAAAACCACATGATGGTACCTCGACAGTTATGTTTTTTAATCTTCTGCTTTTGGTTCTGGCCTGAGGTTTTGGTGGTGGCATGCGTGGAAGAATCACTCCCATTGCATTGATATTAGTGGGCTTATCCTTCTTTGCTGGAGACCTATGTAGTTGTGAATATAAGTTTCAAATTGAGCGAGCAAGACCATCGTACATTTTATGGCAACACACCTATGTAGGGGGTTGTTAGACGTTTGCAAATAGCACAAATGAATTTGTCATATAATAAGTCATACTAGCACTGTTTAAACGTTTGCCAAACGATAGATTTACCGTTACCGCCTGCAATCAGGTCTGCTGCTTATAAAATCAAGATTCGTCACCTGTGCTTTACTTGTTTAAGAAAATATGTGGAAAACCCCACACATGTTTCTTGTTTGTCAGTCAAAATTCGTGTTATCCACAGGGCTGATTCCTCGGTGTGCCACATGCATCAATCAATTTTTGTAAATATTATATATAGTAAAATACAATTGTTACACACGTGTTACGCTTCTTGTAAACAACCTTTTGGGCTTGTTTTTAGCATATTCGTTGATTTAAATTTTGAAGTTTAGTTTGGTTTGAGCTGTAGTAATGATAATTGAAGGTTTTGCGGCAAGAACGGATTGGCTCCATTGTCCATTAACAACCCACGTTCTAACTTAAAAAAAAATGAATAAATAAAAAAAAAATTTAAAAATTCAATTTATCCCAGGAAGAAACGGCGTCCATATATTTTTTGATCTGCTTTTCAATAGAGCTGATTCCATCTTGCTTATATCTGTGTGTTGTGTGTTAATTGCCTTGACCCCTCCAGGGCCATGGGCGCGTCAACATTTCTAGCATTTCTATGCCTTGTTGACGTTTCGAAAGTGCAGTTGCTAGCATGCACCTCCTATCCGCGCCGTCTTTCTACTGACAAGCTAGGAGCACTTTGAGAGTTCTATTGCCGTGAGTTAGTTTTTGATTGCGCCGAGATTTGAACTCCGTGCTCTAGATTAGTATCGTAGAGCGATGACCGAACGACCACGGAGTCGGCATATACTGAATTTTCCCATATTTGTGCGTCCTATCAATATTTGTTTAGAAATGCGGCTATCGTCCATTCATCGTACATGCCGTTGTAGTTTGATGATTCTCAAAATTTCCAGCTCATCGTACAGTTTGTAAGTTCATGGTTGCACCGGATGCGCCGTTCATTTTAGTCGGAGACTGCTGCGGAAATTCGCCGAAGTACATTCCGTTAAAATGTATTCAGCATGTTTTCGGAGGCTTGAGTCAGGTAGGGTCCAGGCTTCGCAGCCATAGCGTAGCACAGGTCATTATGATGGTTTTGTATATGCAGAGCAGAAAAGGCAGAGAAATAATGAAATGAAATTACCCGAGAGAAACGAAGCAATTTTTCGGTAGCATTGTTTTGACCAGGTTCTTCTACTATTTGGACCGGGCGGGTGTTCCGGGGAAATGAGATAGAATTGGGGAATGTGAGTTTGACAGGTTGATTCGGGACTATATGATCCGCGCGGGTGTTTCGCGGTAAAAGGCGCGTGTCTCTATTTTTACGTTTCAGCAGACAGAATGAGGTAAAATTGCTTCAGGGAATTTAGTGTAGATAGATTGTGATTACTCTTCCTTATCTCTCTCTTCTCTTATGCGAAGCTGTGCACTTGCTTCGATTCCATTATTGGAAATACCGAGAAAAAAATCTTTAAATCTTTGACCATGCAAATATAGGCTATATGTCTGCGATGGGGCAATAGGCTCACAAACTGTTCTTAGCCTGTGATTACTACGTTTAACTGATAAGAGGAAGTGAAAAATCGTGTAGACTTTTTTCATATAACCAAAATATAGGTACATATAGCCTTTTAAATTATTTATTTCACCATGTTGGCTGTAGAATATTAATATCCCTGATTTCAATTGATTAATCCATTCACCTATGCCTATCATTCAATTGCATCTGTTCACATTACATGTCCAATCCCCTTTGGACCTACCTTAATTGAATCATGGGTGGTTGTCATTCCGTTACCACTTTATGTTCAAGAGTCGGTGCCATTCAATTCGCGCGAATGATACATGACTTTGTGATGTTTAAGCATCCTCATCATCATCAACAGCATATATTCCGGCCATGAAACAGGGACGAAAAGAGATTTTACTGTACTTCCTATACAATCGCCAACATGTCTATTTGGATGTGTGGCCTTTTCGTCAAGATTTGCCGAGAAAAATTTAACGAGTATTTCATTGGGCAATAATATGGCAATAAAAATTCTACTATAGAGAGGAGAGCGAGTCCCATTACATTTATTACACATACCGGAATGTGCAGGATCATACATCTATATATATATGAACATGTACGAGTCATGTATGCGTCTAAACAAGAAGAGTCTACAATCAATTCACATAATCATAAATATTGTGTACAAGAGTCTACATAATGGAAATCGGCTTTATGATATATGAAGCATAACAAGACCTTAAAGTGCTAAAATGATTATATTGATTGTTATTCACGATTGATGGTTTCGATGGTGGTGAGTGTTGTTGATTGATTTTCAATTGAACGGTGGTTCTTCGGGTTAGTATCTGCAATTTAATTTTTAATTAGTCCTTTTCCTAGCTATACCAATTTCCATAACGTTCTTGTCTGCTTTATAAACAAAAATATATATATACGCGTATGTATATAGATAACTGGCGCAACAGTCCAATATGGAGTTGGAAAGTTAGCATCATCTCATTTTGTAGACGTATTAAATTTCGCACAAAAAACAGACAAGGTAATTTTGTTTTGCTGAAGAAGGAGCTTTGGAACACATTTCTTAATGGCCTCCATTTGGAGGTGGCCGTGTTCATTCGGTCGCCGCTCTACGGTCTAGAGAATGAAGGTTCGATCCTCGGCGCGAACAAAAGTTGCCTGTGGGTACTAATAGAACTTCCATTGCGCATCGAGCTTGTTAGTATAAAGACTACGCGGATAAGAGGTGCATGCTAGCAACTGTCCGAAAAAAAAGATATGCTATCGAAACGTTAACAAGGCTCAGAAATGCAGGAGATGTGAATGCGCCCATGCCCCTGGAGAGGTCAAGGCAATTAACAACATTTTGGAGTTGCAGGCCAATTAATTGAATGGATTTAACCTATGTAATATTTTATAGAACGTAGGCCAGTATAATGATGAGTTTTCATTCACCTGTCTTCTGTCCTTCTGCTAACTATGTGAACCGTATATTCAATTCGGGATATGGGGTGCCACTAAAATATCTAAAAAAAATAAGAATATGAAATCGGATAATTCTTTCATAGGATGAATACAATTTATTTATTAATTTTTTTATTGTCAAGTCGCGAAAAAAATCGATCAGGTTATTTCATCAGAATGTTGATGGTTAGTGAAGTTACTACGTTCGTTTCTATGGAGTATTGCCTTAAAAGATTTTATATTTACATTCATAATTTAGATTCAATATCAACTGATGGTACGAGTAGTCCACACTTTACAGATGTATGCTGACATTTGCAGGCTATTATTCCTATTTATTTGCTTTCCAATTCCCACCTTAATTAACGTTTTTAATTGCTTAAAAAAGTCTAACAATATCTTCAAATTTATCTCTTCTACAGGATCGAGTTTATCGGTTGGAGTGGGCGCTGTAGGTTCTTGTACGCCTACCAATCCCCTCGAATGGACGGGTCAGGTGACAGTGCGTAAGAAACGTAAGCCTTACTCGAAATTCCAAACATTGGAATTGGAGAAAGAGTTTCTTTTCAATCCGTACGTATCGAAACAAAAACGTTGGGAACTTGCGCGAAATCTCAACCTTACCGAGAGACAGGTAATTATCAATCTTCCATTTATTTGTATCAAGTGCATATCTAGTTATTTATCAGAGTCGTTAAAATCGACTATTGTCTTATCTATCAACTCAATTCTGACGCATGTTATTCTCTTTCCCTCTTTGCTACCCCTCTAATACACACATTCAGGTTAAAATCTGGTTCCAAAATCGTCGAATGAAGAATAAGAAGAATTCGCAACGGCAAGCGACTCAACAAAATAATAATAATAGTTCAAGTAGTAATCACAATCATGGTCAGCAGCCACAAACCCATCATAATGCCCACCACATTAATTTAGGACTCGGAATGACGCATCATGCACCGAAAATGCATCAGTGACCTTTGGAGAACAGCAGTGCAATGGGATTTGCCGGCTTCTAGAGCTCTAACAACCAATTTCAACGAAGCAAAAACTACAACGTGAGTCAAACTCAGTATGTGTGCAGCATTAAAACCATCAATCTCTCCCCCTTTTCTTAGATTATGTTAGATGCATCTAGAAACTTAGTTCAATATATTTTTTGTGCTTTAATAGAGCCAGTTAAAGGTTTTGTATTTATTTCCGTTTTTCATGGTTTAATTTTTATGTATTTGGAGTTCAAATCCTCGACATACATAAACATCATGAGACCGACAAAATTAGCTAATGCAAATTCCAGCACTGCTGCCAGACATTTAGATTTCATAGATTTTGTTTAGTTAAAATGTAAATTGTTTTTTTTATCTATTTTATTCAAATTCGCGAAAAACAGGAAACCATAACATGCAAAAGAAAAATAAAAAATGTAAGGATCTTGAATGGAAAAATATGATTAAAAAGATTGAAAACACTACACTCAGATTGTGTCTAGATAAATTTTTCTTTTTCATAAAAAAAAAAACAACAACAATATTGTATAACAATAGATTTACGTACTCTTTGTTCCTGTGTATATATTAAATTTAAATTTCTAAAAATAACAAGTCTTATTGGTAATTCGGTAAGCATCAGAAAGAAAGGAATAAAGTAAATCCAAGAAATAAGGAAAATAAAAAATGAACATACAAAAATCCCATCATAATTACAAAAAAAAAAACACATCTACATTTTTCAGTAGATTTAAATAATAATTAAGATACATGAAAAACAAACTTATAAATAAGTGCATACAAATATAATGATGAGATAAATAAAATAATATTTTCGAGAAAAAATAAAAATACATAAGTAAAACATGAAAAATAAGCTTAATTTAAATAACCAAACAAGAGAGAGAATAATAAAATATACAAGTAAAAAAAAAAAATATTCAAAAAATAAACATCCCAGTTTCTAGTAAGTAATTTATTTAAGGTCTGTGTAGAAATGTGAGCGTGTACAATTTACTCAACATCTATAGATATTAAGCATATGGAATCGTTTCATTCTTTTTTGTTAAAGTTTTCTTTTCATTAAGTTTCACAAACTGTCGTTATGTCCTGCAATTGAATCAAGTCCCGCCTCCCCGCTAACGAATAGTAAAATCAAAATTTTCTTTGACATTTTTATAAAATGTATTTAAAATAATAATAAATATAAATCCGGTTGATTTTTAATTTTTTTTTATTTTTAATTTTCATATATATTTTATTTGATGCATGCATCGATCTTTTAAATTTTCTAAGTTTTTTTTTTTTTTTAATTTTTTGTTGAAATAGGGACAAAAAGAAAACTGTTAAAATAAATCTCGAAAAAATATGGATTTTTCATTTCTTAAGATTTCTTGAGAAGAAAATAAGATGAAAGAAAACAGAATAAATGGCAATTATCATTTTCGTTAAATTGTGATTTTATGTTAAGTGCTAATTGTGTAGTTGAAGACGTTCATGTACGAAATTCTCTAAAGTAAAAATATTTTCGAATTTCATAAAAAAAAAGTTTGTGTTTTTTTATTTGGTTACTTGTTTGACAGATATTGTTAATTTTATTATTTTTATTTATTTTATTTTTGGATTTATTGTTTTTTTTTTGTGTTTGATTGGTATTTTGTTGCTAGCGTGATTTACATCCGTTGGATATGCGTGTACGTTTTATAGGGCGTGGAACGTTTTGGTAAGTACATTTATTTATTTTTGATAATTCTTCAAATTGGCTAGTATAATATAGCGTCGTCACCTGGTGGGTCGTTTCCTACACAAATAGAAAAAAATTGGATCATATGTTAGCCTAAGAAATACCGTGCAAAAGGTACGGTGGCTCTGAATTTTTGAAATGTTGAATGGTTAGGTGGGGTAGTAAAAAATTCAAGTTTGTGTCACTCCACCCCTGTGCTACGGTCATCATTTTGAAAAAAACACCAAAAATTGGCACTTCCTTCAGTTTTTCGTCTATAACTCCGTTCCAGTTCATTTTA
The DNA here is from genome assembly GCA_964017055.1 of Chloromyia formosa. Lineage (NCBI taxonomy): Eukaryota > Metazoa > Arthropoda > Insecta > Diptera > Stratiomyidae > Chloromyia > Chloromyia formosa. The sequence continues at coordinate 2,340,985 of OZ024813.1, read as the reverse complement.
ACGTATATTATAACACTACAAAAAGCTACACTACAAAAAAAAGACAGAAATGACTTCGAACAACTTGAATGTACTTACATACGAGTATATTTATATTGTTTCCAAACTTGATTTCCTGTTTTTCGGTAAATATTGATGAACGTCCCTGATAACTCAAATTAAATCTAATCAAATTACCTACAAAATGACCTTATGACTTTTCTCGAGAGAAGAATATTTTTTGCGACCAATATGAAATTTTAATCTTTTAGAGAAAATTTTTAATTTTTTGAAGAGCTGTTTCTAGTAATATTTCCCACATATCGATATGATTTTTACACTAAATTTTAGGAAATTTAAAGCTCTTAAAGTTACATACATCACATTTAGGTAGGACGTATAATTTAAGAGGTATTGAGTGATCTTGAAAAAATTTTTTTTTGCCCGAATGGCTTAATTCAAACAAACTTTTTTTTTCATTTTCTATGTAAGTACAAATCTTTGATTATATAGCCATGGAATGAGCTTGTCCTGTATGTCTCCATAGAAACAGTGGCTCCAAAATCTGGTTACTAAGTCGACAATCAGCTAACTCAGTAGACTTACGAAATTCAAATATTGACAATAATTGACGTTTGTTTATGCACAATTCGACATTGTGGTCAACATTATGTCAATATCGGAACGCCAACTGAGTAGGCTGATTGTCGATAATTTGACAAAAATTGACATTTGTTTATGCACAATTCTACAGAACAGTCAACATTTGTCAGTATTAAACGTCAACTGAGTAGGCTGACTGTCGACTTATTCACCAGATATTGGAGCCGGTGATAAACGGGATATGCTCATTCCATGTACTGTATGTTCTAAGGTACAAATCAAATTCAATTACCTATAAGCTTATTTTAGACAAGTTTATTTTCGTAAGCATACTTTTTTCGGTATTCGATAATATTCATACTAAAATACGAACAATTTTTGCTTTTCGGGAACTATTTTCAATATATACGGAGAAGCTTTATATATAAAAATATAGGAAATTTGATACTTTTTCAAAAAGTGCTACTTTACTTTTTACTCGGACGCATGCCTTACGTCTTACGAGTTTACAATGTTTACATTTGTGCTTCAAGTCCATTTTCTAAGAAATTGTTTTTTGTGACACAAACTTGGATATTTGTATACGCCACCATCCAACAACAACATATCAAAAATTCATAACTACCGTACTTTTTGCCGGGTAAAAATTCTTTGTTTATTGGAGTATGAGCATATAAACTCACGGCAAAAATATTACACTTTCAACATTTATGTATTTTTCTACCGAATCAACAATACCTATTACTGTGCGAGTGGCAAATACGAAAATATTGACAAGATACAATAAGGATGCTTTCACACGACGCCTACGTTACACGTTATTAGCCGGAAGCTTTTATCGAATGAAAGACTGGCAGTGTACATTGTAGATGTTCACACGGAGCTAATGCGTTCTCGTGTATATATCCGTACGACACTTGCCACTACGATTCGGTAAAGCTCGTATGCATTCCAGACAAACATGATGTGCGCGAGTCTGTTGTTTGATATTCTTAAAAGCTCGAAAGTGTTTTAAGCATACGCGCCATCATTTCACAACAGAGGAGACTATTCGATGTGTGATTCATGTGAAATGCTGTTTCAATTTCGAGAAAAGCTCGTCCGAAAAAATATCGTATTGAACGGCGTCGTGTGAAAGCAGCCTAAGGGTCCTATATTAGAGCTTTGTTGTTACTATACTAGGGATAATTTTTGATTGAGCACTGTGTTCATTCAAAAGAGAATGTTGCTAATACGTATCTGTTATTTTTTCAGCGTACGCAATAACCTTTAAAGACTAAGATTGGCTCCTGAAAAATAACAGATCTTACAGTAAAAATCCATCCCTAATACATGTATCTATTCGGTGGTCAAAAAGAAACAGAGACTGCTGATTGACGAGATGCTAACTTAAAGTGGCGAATTATTTCAAATAATTGCCGCCAATTATAGAGGTTAAATTTTACTAAAGTTTTAATTCTATTTCAATTAATATAACTACACGTATGTGATTGAATTTCCCTTTCCTCTTATTGAGAAGTGAAGTAAAGTATAGACGCAGATCATTATCTAGACTCATACTCCTAGATTTCGTTATGAAAATTCATCGTTTCACTGTTCCCAAAAGTGGATTAAATCTTCTTAAGTTACTTCTACCAAATAATCAATTTTTAGTGAAAATTTTCCTGTATTAGTCACACATGAGCGCTTAGAGTAGAGTCGATTGTCAAAAACTTGGCATAGCTATCCACGGAAAATTAATCAGCATAAAGCCAATTTTTCGTCTGTCTTCTGGTTCGTACACACGATGGATTATACTCTTTAGGATCTGACTTAATCCATCGGGAAAGCAGCTCAACCAGACCAGGTTGTATTTCGATATAAATGGGAATACGTCCCTGTGTACAATGTCTACATTATTGTGTGCATTGTACGATATGCTTGACGTATTCCGATTTAGGTCGGAGTTCAACCTGCTGCTTCCCCGATGGATTAAGGCAGCTCCCGAAGAGTACAAGCGATCGTGTGGACGAAACCAGAAGATATTTGAAGAATTAATCGTCGTGGAGACAGCACCACTTTCAATTTTGTTGGTCCTCAGAATGTCAGTTCACGTGATCGTTTCAAAAGGTAAAATTTTAGTTTTAATCGTACAGACAACGTGTTTTCTCTCACCTTCGTGGTTCGCGTTATAAGATCCATTCTTTTTTTAATTTGCTAATACCTATATCCAGGCATCTAATTGCAACAAAGTACAATATTCTCCAAGTAGCTCGATCAACAGGTTAACTCGCTTTCATTTTAACTTTTTTTATTTCTCTTATACTAAAATAACTTCTCCACTTTGTTTTTCTTTTGCGAACATAACCGTCATATTCGTTTTTTACTACATTTTACAGCAATTTAATTAGGTTCGTTGAAATAAAACCGCGTGAAAGTACCCATAACCCGAAAAAAATTGCAACTCATCTTCGTTCAAAGGCCAACAATACAGATTGCAGTAAAATTCAATCAAAAAATTGGAAAGTATAGAACAATAAACAAAACCATAAAAAAACAAGTTCTAGTTATGATTATTTATTCTTCCGGCTACTATTGTTAACAAAATAAAATACTATAACTTCATTATCTCGTACGGCATACAATAGTGACTCAACTAAAACAAAAAAATATTTTGAGTTTTGCTGTTTTCGTGCTCCTGGAAACGTATTTTGCACAATAAACAAGTCTGGATAACCGATAGTTTATTTTGACCCGCTGAATCGAGTTTTTTCTCTAAAGCGTTCCCATTGAAATTCATCAAAACTGATATACTATTTCGCCTAGAAAATTTCTAAAATTACTGTATCTATAGAGGGTGTCACTAAACTACCAAACTACTACGTGGCCCACGTGCCACGTGATTGCCCATGCAATTTACAGCAAAAATATGAAGACCCGTTTTTCGAATTTTCAACCCTTTAGCTGCTAAAGGAACTTGCCTTTTTAGTCAAATTGCTTATCGCGCGTTACTTAAAACACAATATCTCCAATTCTACGCTAGCTAGAACACTCAAATAAATTTTAATCACAGTCAACATTCTGCTCTAGTATATAAAATTTCTCCCATGAAATTCAGATAAATGGTTTAATTGTGATATCTCTGAAAAATCAAAATTTAAATTGGTTCAGAAAAAGAAAAAAAGTCCACCACCTTTTTCTCGAATATTTGCATTCACTTGTCCTCTTTCGAAAATTATCTTTCTGTTTCACCATGTTGTTGTTGTTAATTGCCTTGACCTCTCCAGAGGCTTAGGCTCGTCAACATCTCTTGCATTTCTATGCCTTGTCTTATTAGAACACCCACAGTGCTCCAAGCTCGTCAGAAGAAAGACAGCTCGGATAGACTGCGCATTCCAGCTACTATACTATTCAAAATATATATGCTATGGAAATGCCAACAAGCCATACCTCTGCAAGCGATATTGACGCGCCTATGCCCCTGGAGGAGTCAAGGCAATTAAAACAACACACAAATCTCGTGAACATGCTTTTATTTTAATTTCTTAATTTCTTGCAGTTACAGCCTTTTAAGATAGGATGAAAGGCTCTTTTGTGCGATACTACTCATTCCAATATATACCACTATTGCATCCCGCGAACGATTTATAGTTATCAATCAATTAGTAGTCTAATCTTTCTTTTGTTAATCAAAGTACAACCGTAACAAAACAGATATAAATTCTCATGTCTCTTCGCCTGTTTATTGGAAGAAATCGAGACCGAAAATAAACCTCTCTCAATATCGAATTTATGAACGCCCTTATTAAAAAAGAATAAAAATAAATATAGCCAGTATAACTGAAAACGTAATATCAAACCATACTCATCCCTCAAATTTTCCAATTAAATACATTTGATAGAAACTATCCAATGGCAATAAAAGAAAAATCGATCGCTCCACTGTTACAGATACGTACGTTAAACATTTCGATTTGTAATAATCTTTTTTTTTAATTAGCCTCAATATTTGAAGTTTCTGGTTATATAAGTTATGCTTGGTTCCATTCAAAATACACACACACTTTTTTCAAATGTATCGATATAGGAAATCAGACTATTGCAAAGAAATAACCAAACGCAAATCAATAATGATTTCTAGTATTAGATCAATTCAATTTAAATATGTATAAGTAAATATTAGTGATAAGAGTAATGGAAATTTAGAATAACGTTATTATACATAAAAATATGTAACATTAAAAGATGAAGACAAAAGTCGTTAAAACAACCAGACGTACAGCTAGTGCTAACTTAGATAAATGCATCTATAAAAACATTGAGCTAAAGTTAATGCCGAGGAAGTACTTCCTCGTACATACCATCAGACATCATGCAAATAAGAAAAATTCGAATGAATATTATTTGTGTGCAATTAATTATTTTCGGACTGCTATCTGGTTCGGATAAATCACCTATTGTGACGAAAGCATACTCGAAGCTATGATAGAGAAAATAAATAAAATCTGAATGTTTTTCCTTTCAAGATACCATTATCAGTCAATCCCTGAACTGAATTCATACAATGGTGGATCTATGAAAACGCCTGAAATGAAATTCATTTCAAAAGAAACATAAAATGAAACTACAAACCAATTAAGAGTAGATTAAAACAAAACTTATATTAGAACAAAAGAAAATACTATATCTAGAACAGAGCTGTGTCCACCAAAATAATTAAAAGAAAAAAACAAGAAATATTCGACAGAAACTTGACGATTCACAATTTATTTGATACTATTAGTAATTCATGTACATAATTTACCAAAAACGTATTTGATGATAAGATTAAATGAAAAAAATTGAAAATAAATAAAAACAATGCAATGATAAATAAATAAAATATAAAATAATTTAAATAAAGAATCATTTTAAGTCGTCGGTATGGTTTTATTATATGGTCAACCGATACAATAAGATGGTATTGACATTTGAAGAAATCGTGGTAAGTACAAACTTCTTTTAAATCTCAAACTGATATTTCAACAGGACAATAGCATAAAAATATATATCTTGAACACTGAACAATGTTGAAAAGGAAAAGAGCCACTTTAATAGTTGAAGAGAAACAATGATACGAGTATAAACATTAAAGGAAGTTCTAGTGATGGAAGCAGGAGATGAGAGGCGCAGCAAAATTGCAAACCACCCTTCTACGCTAAATCGGATAGTGATTTCAGAGTGCATGCCAAGCACTCTCTAAGATTACAGTAAAACCTTTCAAATTGGACCACCCTCGGGACCGAAGCAAAGTGGTCTAATTGGCAGGTGGTTCTTTTATGCAGGTTCCTTTTTAATCGGACCGGTCCATTTATGCAGGTTCCTTTTTAATCGGACCGGTCCATTTAAAAGGGCATCTTTCCAATAGGGTTGCAGTTTTAGAAGTAAGCAACATTAGGCATATACATATAAATATAATAAAAACTAGGAAAATTCCCATTTCGCAAAAATTATTGTAGGAGAATTCTCTCCATTTAAATAGACAGAATTTTAACAAAACTAAAGAAATAAATGGTAGAATTTGAGAAATAACAGACTTTAAGACGAGTTTCGTTCGCTACGCTCGCTCCGCACTTAAGGGATAACAACCCTCAGGAAATAGACCTAATTCTCTCTAGTTAAATAGAGAGAATTTTCCTAATTTTTGCGAAATGGGAATGCTCCAAAAATTAGCATTAAGGAATTTCTTTATTCGACAATATGTATGTATATAGGTACAAACAAAATCGGATGCATATTCAATATTAAATATGTTTATATAAATTTTATTTGCACACTGCTAAAGTGATGATACATTGGCAATAAACAGATGGTTATTTTACAGCAGTTCTTATTGTTGCAAGAAAAAGTCAGTAATCTTCTTTTGAATTAGTGATTTATCTTTAACAGCGCATAATAATTTTTGATAACAATTGTTCAACGATGACCAAACTTCATCTAGTCCATTTTCGATAGAGAATTCCTTTAAAATGTCCAAATGTTTGAGAGCCTCTTTAAATGTTAGAGACGTGGGTTCGACGGGTATGAAGTCTACTTCTTCTTCCGATGACGAACCGATTTCAGCTTCTCCAGCTGAGGAAATTTCTGCCTGAACGGAATCGAAAAAATCAGATTCCCAATTTTCAGACAATAAGTCATTGTAGGCCACAACATTATTATCGATGTTAATAATTTCCTCAGGCAAATCGAATTCAGTGTCGAATACCTCGTCACAAATTCTGCTTTCTTCAGGTTCCGAAAATCCATTTCTTAAAACAATTGGAAATGGTAGTTGAAGGCACATCTTCCCACGCTTGCTTAAGCCAACTACAAGCATCCAGGACATTTATTTTAACTGCCAACTCAGTAACGTTGGCTGCGTCGTCCATGTACAAAATTAAATGCTGCATTAAATATTTTCGATAATGTGACTTCAAACTTTTAATCACACCTTGGTCAAGTGGCTGTAAATGCGATGTTGTGTTTGCCGGAAAGAATTTAATTTCAACGTTCTTCAGCCCACTAACAATATGACAAGGTGCATTGTCTGCAAAAACAAGTACCTTACGGTTTTGTTTTAGGATTTTCTTGTCGAATGTGTGCAACCACTCCTGGAAGAAATTTGAATTCATCCATGCCTTTCTGTTGTTCCTCCAAATAATGCCCAATGCTCTCTCGACATTAATATTCCTGAATGCTCTAGGTTTACCTGATCTTCCTGTTGAGAGCAAATGTATTTATTTACCTTCAAGTACCTACATAGACGTTTAATAAAAATTGGACTCACCAATGATCAAAAGTGGCTCTTTTTCTCCTACGGCATTGCAAAGTAACGCAACTGTCAGTCTTTCCTTTGACAATTTTCCACCACTACATTTTTCATTTTTTAATTGGAGTGACTTCGTAGGAGTCGCCTTGAAAAACAGAGCCGTTTCATCCAAATTAAAAATATTATTGGGTTCGTAGCCGGCACAAATAGTTTTCAAAGTTTTTTTTGAAGTCCTCGCAGCTGCTACTATTGACATCCGCCGCTTCGCCACTCAGAATTTTAAAAACAATATTATGCCTTAGTTTGAAGGCTTCGAGCCATCCATTAGATGCATTAAAATTTTCAATTTTTAAATTTTTCGCAATGGTAAGTGCTTTAGCCTGAAGAATCGTTCCTGAGATCGGTATGTTTTTTTCTCTAGCTATTGAAAACCACTTAAATGTCATCATGTCTATTTCGGTGGAAGACAAACATGGTTTTATCCGTTTCCTTTGCAAAAAAAGAAAATTTCTCGAACGAATTTAAAATATCCTCCTTAGAGCTTAAAATTCTTTGGATTTGAGACTTGCTACAGTTAAACTGTTTAGCAAGTTCTCTTTGAGAACTTTTTTTTTCCTCAAACCACTTAATATCCGTAACATCCACTTTCTGCATTAAATTAAGTTCGCTGTAACTACGCTTACTCATTTTGAAAAAGTCAAAATTCAAAAGTATTTCACAACTTTTAATCGTCCACTTTAAACACCGAAACACTTCCAGGCAAATAAACAGTAAACACACGCGTTGCCGCAAAACTTTACGACTGTACTTTTGCACATGAAAGAATGTGTATTTAGCTGTCCATTAGAATCAATAACTCATTTTTTACCAAAATATCACTTGGACCACTCTTGCTCTAAGCCCTTCATATGGCAGTGGCACATGTGTCCAGATCCAAATATGCAGCGACAGCAATTTGATATACATACACATCGCAAGCCTATAGATGGTCCAATTAAAAAGGTAAGTCTATTAGCGAACGCTTGACATGAGTGTGGTCCATGGTCCGATTGGCAGGTGTCCCGATTATAAAGGGAAGTTTGTATGGAGATTAGCAAGGAAAGAATGAAATAGGGTCTGATTGAGAGGTGGTCCAATTATGGAGTGTCCCGATTCGCAGGTTTTACTGTATATTGGAAACCGAAAGAGGCTTAGCCAGAGAGCTTAAATTCAAATTTTAGTTTAAACACACACGTAAAATGTTACACCGCGCCAAATTTGAAAACATCAATTTTCGAATCAGTTTTTTTTGCAAATAAGTCAATAGTGCCCGAACCAGACTGTCGGCAGAAGCAAAGCAACGGCAGCAGCATCGTCTGTGTCTTGGGTAAATGTGCCTACTTACACCTACCTCGCACCTGGGATATTTTTATACGAATCTTAAGCTTTTTGTTTAGAAAATTTGCTAGATGCGAGTGAGGTGTATGAAAGCAAATTTACCCGAGACACAGATGATGTTGTTATCACTGCTCTGCTTCTGCTAGCAATCTAAAATAAATAACTGGCGCAACAGTCCAATTTGAACCACGGCCTCGAGATGAGTTAGCATCATCTCATTTTCTAGATCGTGACGGTTTTTTGTGCAGAGGTATGTGATCAGCAACACGCTCAACCGAGTTATTTACCCCATAATGGGTACTCATTTAACAGCTGAGTGGGCTCATAGTCCGACACGTAAATCCCCGGAATCGAACCGGGGCCCAGTGCGTTGAAGGCGAACGTGCTAACCGTTGCGCCATCTGGACTACTACTGCTAGCAATCTGGCTCGGGCATAATGGTGTGATAATTATTAAAAGAGTGACTTCGAAGTTCACTACATTTTACACAAAGAAAAAAATAACTCGATACGATTATCCAGTAACAATTTATCCTCGAGAAAATGTGTAAACATCGGACCGAAAATGAACATTTTGCCCATATATACTAACGAAACGTGCTCATAGCAACACACGTTGTACAGATGCTCATAAAATCCGTGACTTGGACATTCGATTTCGTATTGACAGTAACATCAATTGGAGATGTAGACTTGAGGTTAATATCAAATGGCTTTATACTTGGAGTATCAAGCAGCCTGTAGACCGCCGTACAGCCGACTCTATCGACGATTTTCATTAGTTTTTCCTTTTGAAATACATATTGTCCGTTAATTCCTTTACACACAGGAACTCCCAAATGGAAAAAAAACTTAAATAGCTGCATTGGCCTACACAAATGATTGGCTTTGGTTGTGCTTTCAGAGTCGAATGCCCTAAGGAAAAGAAAATTTGCCGCTCTCTACAGAAAATTTGTATACTATACAGCGTGCACTAAAATTATTTAGAAATTTACTCATCTCTTAACCATTTAGGTAATTTTTGAAGAAAAAACCCCAGCTACTCATTACTGAAAATGTATTAACTGAAAAACTGCACAAAGATGAACATTATATTTAACGATGAAATCTTTCGATATTTTTCACGCATAAGCGCATAACCAACTTTTTTTAAAGAATAAACTGGGTTTTGTATATAGTATAGCCATTGAATTCCGGAGCGTATTGTGAATTAATACCAGTGTGATTAAAGCAGCTCCTGATGAGTACATGTACAGGCGTTCGTGTGGATGAAACCAGGAACAGTGGATAGAATTGGTATTTATGCCAATGATCATTTTTCGTGGTAGTGGCGCTAAGCTAAGTCATTGACTTCTATTATCAGTGACCCACTCCACTTTATTGTTATATTTAACATTGAATAGGAGCTAATATACACAAATGTAAGAAATTTCGTTTGTCAAAATCAAATAAATTATTTGATATACTTATTATAATTTTTTTTTTTAAATTCAACATTTCTGCTTTGTTCTCTCTCAGCTTTGCGATTTTATCTAATTTTTCTCGAAAATTTATGCATTGTAATTCTTGATCTTCTTGATCTTCACTTCATTGTTAGGAGTATTTTAACTTCATCACTGCTTTGAAATTTTGGGTAGCCCTTTTAATTAAAATAAAAACCCTATACTGAAATAACGTCAAACGCCCAAATTTTAAACATTTCAAGTGGAGTTTTTTAAACTTGAGTCCCATAGGCATCCTTGTGGACGCCTCCTGGAACGGCAGTGGTCATAGCACTGTAAAGCTATACTCCGGTGAAGCTACCGGTACTGGTTGTGAGTCAGGTGTGGGACTCGTTTTAACCAGATCCGCCACGAAAATATGTATCTCTTATCCTGGGATTAGGTCCCCGACAGACTCTTGACCACCAGGTTCCGGGCCAAAATGACGAACATAATACACAATTGCCCTAACCCCTTGCGGAGCATAGCGCGTCAACTGTTCCATGTGGCCCAGTTGACGTTTCGTTGGCATAAACTGGTTTCGGAGAATGCAGTTGCCAGTATGCACCTCCTGCACATCCATGGCCACGAACGTCGCCGTGGACGGAACTGGAACCCGAAACGCCGGTAGTCAAACATGAGACTGATGCCTCAACACACTGCGCTACCGGTCGCCCCCTACATAATAATAATAATGCGATGCTCCAACTGAAACCGACAATTTTGTGGCGAAAAATTACTTCTACGAATAGATAAACGCCGTCCAGGGCAATATACACCTAAAAGTGACATTGTAATGGTTATGGGAGATTTGAATGCAAAAGTGGGTTCTGATTACAATGGACTCAGGCGTGTGATGGGGAGACACGGTCTTGGTAATCGTAAGGAAAACGTTGAAAGATTTGTAGAGTTCTGCAACGTTTACCGTCTCTTCATCAGTGTTACCATGTTTGAGCATAAGGGCCTTAACAAAGTTACTTGTTACTCCTGTGTTGGTCGGCACTAAGCATGGTGTGCGACGCAATAAAAGAAAATATGCCAACTTATATCTAGCCTCGGTAGAAGAAGCCGAAAAACGCTGCATACTGTCTTATCAAGTAGTTTATAGGTGGGCGTAGCTCTTGCCAACATCCGGTGAAGGATGTGATAGAAAGCTACAAGGACGAAGATCAGATGCAGCGGTGGAAAAACACTTCACCACGGTCTTGAACACTGTAACTTCCGGTAAAGTTCGCCGTCATGTAGATAATGTAGCTAACTATCAAAATGTGCGTATACGGTCAACTGCCCGGACCAAAGAGGAAATACTCGCTGCAATTATTGACCTAACACGAGGAAATTCTCCCGGACTCGACGGTATCCCTGGCCAAGTTGCTGCACCCCCTTGTTGATAAAGAAGAGAGAGAGAACATGGGTTCGATCCCCGATACGTTAATAAAAACTAACTATGAGTATTATTTGAACTCACACAACGCTCGAAGGTCGCCAGTAAAAGGCGGCTCGGAAAGAGTTGCATACTAGCAACTGCACTATCTGAAATCTAAATGCTGTCGAAACGTCAATAAGGCATATGTAAGCGATGTTGGCGCGACCATGACCCTGGAGGGGTCAAGGCAATTAACACAGTCACAATTAATAGGTTCCGATTCCTAGAGGAACGAGCGGCATTTTACAATCATCTTTTCAGTTGCCAGAAAAGATTCAAGATACCTATTCACTTGGCTGTCCGAATGATGATAGCCCTAGTCCAAGTGTTTATGATGTGGCATGTTATTAATTGCCTCCAAGGGCACGGGCGCGTCAACATCTCTGAAATTTCTATGCTTATGAAGAACTTATAACGGCGATAAGCACTATGTGCAAAAGGGCAAATAAAGGAAAGTTTTGGTGGAGTTTTGATTTTTGGTGCCTTAATATTTCAGGGTCGCTGAACACGAATATATACAATTACATACTTTGAAAACAGCAATGACTAGTGTCATTTCTCCATGGAAGAGCTTATGAGAGGCTATTACAAGAAGTTATCAACCCGACTTTAAAACCGTCAAGGCTCGCCTCATTGAGAAGTATGCAGACGATATACTCATCACAAGCAATCGGATACAAAGTCAGTCGTGCGTTTCTAGAATGTAGGAGAGAAGATATTGACTAAAGCATGGTATCAGTAAACTTGCAAATCTGATTGGGAAGCAACAGCAAAAATTATTTGCGAAGACATTAGATTACCAGTATATGAGACCCAGAGAGACCCACCAGAGCGTTTTCGGCAAGAGAGTGATGCTGTAATTCCTAAAACTCACTTGGAAACTCTGATTACAAATAGAAAACGTGGTACTACTCGAAAATGGAAAAAATAAATACAACAGCATCATTACTTCTGTTAGGCCCAAATCATTTATGACGAATCTACAAGTTGAGCTGGCATCATTCCTATACAAGAAGACTGGATCCCGGAAGTTGTTGTTGTCATATAAGAAAGCAGCTCGTTTTCAAATCTCATCAGCCATGAAACCGGAGATAGAAATAAATCAAGGAGGATGTTGTCAGTTTATTTATGACAATGCAGATTTCAGTACTCAGACAATTGATGGTCACAACGATTTTCATGTAATGGGTGGAATGCACACTGTAGCCCCAGCAACTGCAGTACCGGCAGGTGAAACAATTTCTAGGTTGAAAGAAATATCATCTTCTGCTATTGTCGGAAGTTTTGGGCAGTGGCTTTGAAATATTTTGAACCAACAAAAGGTAGTCAAGGTCTCAAAAATATTAGGATTAAAGATCTCAGTAATGAATGTTCAACCTCCGAAAACGTCATTCCTTACTATTTTGCCTTAACTCGTAGTGGGGCACAGCCCGTCAACCACTTTTGCGCGTTCTGGGCAATGGGGTACAACTCCCCAAACGGCTTATCGAACGCTTTAGACTCTTTTCTCATAGATCCACGCCACGTGATTGGTCGGCATTGGTTGGAAATGGGGTTTCATTTAATGGCATGTAAAGCAATGAAGTTATCATCCTTCCGCAATGTGTCACCTATACTTTAACAACAGATGGAACAAAATAATAAATAAATACCTTTTTATACAATACATAAAATATACAAGAATTTACCCTCTTTAACTTCATTGTAATACTCTTTTACATAAGATGCATACTTTTCTAGCTATGTTGAAAAAATCGGAAAAAGCACGATTTTTTGTACATAAAACAAAAAAAAAATATTTTCCGATAAAAGTTTGCTGGAAATGCTCAGATTCCTGTTCAGCGACCTCAAAACTATGTACGTACATGTCGGCCTACAGCGTTACAAATGATCGAAGTCGTCTAAAATTTTAAATGTCTTAGATATACAGCTAAGCCGGATTGTGGTAATAATAAAACCTAAAAAATAAAATTTATAATAGAATTTTGACTCCTTTTTCTCTTTTTGGTCCCATTGTACGGTTTTATAAATTCAGGTTCTTTACAGTATCATTAAGTGTATTATCAAAAAAAAAAAAAATTTGTGAAGAAAATTAATTGTCATTATTGGATAAACACTCCAGAACATTGAAGTCTCTAGCATCCACAAGATTCTCTTAGAGATGATAGAGCTTTTCTGAGTATTAGCAAAAGAAAAGTTATTCATGCCATTACTGTGTTGCCCTCAACCGCTCCCCCAATAAATGTAAATCTCGTTGATTAATCAAAGTCTGCATAGTTTCTATTGTTTTTCGAGATAAAGCCTTGTGTGCCATTTTCCAACTCCCTATGCAAAATCCTATTATCTATGCGATAAAGTACATATTTCCTATATAAACGCCTTTCGTAGCCATTTCATACATAGATGAGATGGAGATCTCACCCTCGTCTTTGAGACAAGAAACCCGGGAGAGTTTTCTTAGATATCGTGTATCCATAGTGTGTATTTAAAGTCCTTGTGACCCCGCTGTGATTCCAATGTGTTGTCGCTTGTCAGACTGCGAGGAAGAACTTGAATATTATGTAGACTCCCAGCTTTTCACCCCATATCCCCCGGGACGTTGTATATATTCATTGCTCAGTAAATGTTCATCTTAAAATACATACATACGGCCAAGTTCCTTTGGTATCAATACTATTTTCTCAAGGATTTACCATCACCACTACTACAGAATTTTCGAATTTTCATTCGACGTCCCCCTCTTGGTATTCGGCGAGCCGTTCAAAATAATATGTACCTACAGTTGGCTTATGGCTGAATAACGTGGAAAGGAGGAAAAGCCACCGATCGAACAGCATTGGGACTGGGCCAGGGTTGGAGTTGAGACATAAAAACATCACTTTTATTTTCATGTTTTTTTCTTCTTGGAACATTTATGGGATGGTTTATTTATTCAATGTCCAAAAAAACGTGCGCATGTCCTTCACCGCGCGCATTTTCTCAAATAATCCTCCAAGATGATTATCCCCATTCTTCCGTAAGGGTGGTGGCGAGGGTGGATTCAGATGTATAATAAAGCGCATGAAAAGCGGATTTGAAAACGAAATTTTTGAAGTCTGTAGAGCGTTGTTAGTGTTGATTGACGGGATGGATGTTAATCTTTAATTTAAATAAACAATGAAACACAGCAAGGACAGGGAAAAGATAGCAAACAAAAGAAGGTTGCAGTATGGGTGATGACTTATGTCTTAATTAGATTGATTGATTATTTCAAGGTGTAGGAATGAGATTAGAATAGGGATAGGTATGGATGCGTAAATGGGTTAGTCATCAGATTATAAAAGCGACTGAAGATAGGTTCTTACTTAAGAATATTTTAATGTGGAAATCAGATAATTTCAGTTATCAAGATTATTGAAGTTCGAACCGACGAAAAATACTCGAAATAGCCTTTCTAATAAAAAGTTCATAGTTGCAAACTAAGATTCGCAATATATGAATCCATCTTTTTACTAAATCGGTTTTAAAAGAGGCTCACTACATTAGCATACAGGTAAGT
The DNA here is from genome assembly GCA_964017055.1 of Chloromyia formosa. Taxonomy (NCBI): domain Eukaryota; kingdom Metazoa; phylum Arthropoda; class Insecta; order Diptera; family Stratiomyidae; genus Chloromyia; species Chloromyia formosa. The sequence continues at coordinate 2,325,816 of OZ024813.1, read as the reverse complement.
ACCATATTCACAAATATTTTCCAGGACCAGAAACTTTAAATTTAGGCACTTTTCTACTAAATCATATATTTGATTCTCTTGGTTTTCTGGGATACATTGCAATATATGTACGCATATCAGATTCTGGCCTTCCGAACACTCAGGTTAATATAAAAGTGGATTGCAGCCTTACGCGGACCTATATCTTCATTAATACAATCTGTTGTCGACATCCGATCAAAACTATCATCATCAGACAAATCCCATCCGCATGGACCTCTTAAAATCGATACACCGACTAGCCCGGCAACAAACACAAAAACAAAGATAATGCAAGACGCAAGTCAAAGGTTACGATATTTTGATTGGCCTCTCCTTTTATAGCAAGGAGTAGAGTTTAAGATATGTACATATGTCTACAGGACAGACTCAAATTTCAATGTATTCTATTTCAACATCCATCAGTCGCCGCTTCGTTCCATCAATAGGGAAATTGTGTGCGCAAAAATCCGATCTATCTATGTATCTATTGTTATACTCATTTCAAACTGTTACTGATAAACAGAATCACCCCTCAATTTATTTAAAGTGCGTATATATATTTTTTTATAACACATAGTCGCAGACTGAAGGAAATGAAAAGTTTTGTCGAAAAAAGTTTTTCGCTCCCCGATTTTTTCCTTTTTTAATAAGAAGCCAAATTAGAAAATGTAGCTTGACGATGAGTTTATTCACGCGAAAACTTTCCCGGATTTTTACTTCGGGGACAAATTTAAATTGGGATGATAGAAAAGTTGCATCGTTCTTTGAAATTGTTGCGAAAATGTGTAAGAAGCGATACTATTGGAGATGTAGCGATGGATTCTATGTATAAATGTGAGAGTAATGAAGGAACAGTGACATCATAAATTATGGTAATTTGGCATATTATGTATGCATACGTTTTCTTTTTTTTTTTCTTAGTTTCGCTAAAAATTTTACCGTGGAGATTTCGGAGCGATGGTGATTCATACAGTGACTTAAGTAAAAATATTTTGAGCTCCATGCACCAGTATAGTGCTCGCAATCTTTCTGCCATCACGACCTCCTTATAAAGAAAAAATCGCACGCGACCCTCGGTCCCTTCATAGATTTAAAATGCCGAAAAAGTAGTTATAATATTTTTCTGAAAAAAAAAACAAGGAAGACCATAATCTTTTTTTTTCAGATTTTATTATCTGAGTAAGGCGTTTCAAAATAATTTAAGAAATACAAAAAATTGTAGAGATTCCGTTCACATTTAATTTTTTATAACGTTACACTAAAAGTGTAACGCTCCTCCGAACAAATTTTAAAAATAGAAGCAAAAAATTTTTGGCAATTAGAAGCTTTAATTTGGCTGGACCATAATCTGAGCTTATGAGAAGTATTCTGAAATGTTCTATAAAAGAAAATATTTTTATCTCCAAACATTTTAATTTTTTTGTTGTTGTTGTGATATTCCATTTGTTATGAAAGTCCTTAAAATTCATCAAAATCGGAATAAGACTTAATTTAAAACCAAAGATTTCCTTTAGAAAATTATTATGGGAAAGGGGTAGGGGATGGCTTTTTAAAATCTCATCTATATAGCGACCCTCTCTATACTCTGAACACCAAAAGGTTCAAAATTTCATCAAAATCTAAATAAAACTGTTAATTTAAATGCAATTTTTATTCCAAAAATCATGCAATTTCATACAAAATGCAACGCACGCATTTGAAAATTGAAACTGTAACCTGCGCATTGCCTAACCTTCTATTCTTGAATCATGGTGTTAACCTCTACCACATAGTTATTAGCCTAAATGTTTTATTGTGAGAGGGCATTCTGGAATACTTCACTAAGAATACCAGATACGGTAATAGCACTGTCACATGCGTAAACACAAAATCCCTGCTGCTCGACACTTTCAGATTTTATAGCAGTCTTTGCACAGCAAAATTCTAGAGAAAGGGAGAGAGCACTCCACCTTGCGGGCTATCCCTGCTCACAAGTCGTCGTTCGGACAATGTTTTCAGAGAAGTGTGCCAATACAAGCAGTATGAGCTAGCTGCATAAAGTAAAACCCAAGAGGAATGCATAGCAGAAACGAAATTACCGGGCATATTTTGCATTCGCTGTTAATTTTTATAAATCATTTTCAAATATTTGCTCGAATATTCGAAGACCAGGCTCTATGTATCAAACATTTTGGAGAGGGTCCGGGCCGCCAAGGCTTCCCTCTGGATCCGACACTCCCCACCCTCCCTATGACTTTTTAAGTGTTACTCCTACGTCAAAGAAAAAAGATTTTTTTTTTGTTTAAACTATAACAGAGATATAAGCAAACAAATGTAAAAAATAAACCTTTAACCAGCCCACAATTCGCCCTCACCCTCCCATCATCAAGGACTTTTAGGCCGCGTTTAGCCAATCTGCGGTAGCCGGCTTACAAATTCTCATTGAATTTACAGTGACTCACAATCAAAATGAACCACTTTATGCTAGAGAAAGAATCACTTAAAAAATAATGAAAACCCGTTCAGATTAAAATTATTTTTATGTAGATTTATTTTCTCAACATGTGAGTCTCTTGTTTCAGTGTGTTTTAGGAATATTTCGTCTTCTTAGTACACAAAGAAATGATATAAACTCCAAAAGTTCAAAAATACACCCCACAGTCAAACTGAACCACTTAAATTAAAGTAGAAATCAAATACAGGGTGCCCCGCTTCAGATGGTAAATACTTTAATGGTAGATAGTACCGTTCATTTGTGGAAAATATACGGCACTTTGAACTGACAAATCAGCAAATTTGACAAAAGTTGCCCCAATGTGTTAGCTTTCTAACGGATTGTTTCTCTGATACGTTTGAATATGAAAGTCTTCGAATAATACGCATTAGAGGAAGTAAAAAATGGTCTGGAAAACCCCATACGAAATATTCAAGAAAAATAACAAAAGACAATCTTTCCCCTAGACTTCCGAACCCCCTGGCAACAGAGACTTTGGAGCGTATATCCCGGTATATATATTAATTGTGGAAAATTCCAAAAGTTTGCGATCTTCCTGTTTTTCGTTGGTAGCATGTACTACCTATTAAGTAAGTTAAGGTTGAAGTACATTTGTTTTACATTTGGGGCGACCGGTAGCGCAGTGTGCTGAGGCATCAGTCTCATGTTTGACTACCGGCGCTTCGGGTTCGGATCCCGTCCACGACGACGTTTGTGGCCATGGATGTGCAGGCGGTGCATGCTGGCAACTGCATTCTCCGAAATCAGCTTAGGCCGACGAAACGTCAACTGGGCCACATGGAACAGTTGACGCGCTATGCCCCACAAGGGGTTAGGGCAATTGAGTATACCGTGTTTTTTTTCCTTTAATGCGTTTTATTCAAAAAATTTCAAATACAAACGTTGATACATACCGTTGGAAAGCCAACACATTGGGGCAACTTTTGTCAAATTTGCACACAATTGAACGGTACTATCTACCATTAAAATATTTACCATTTGAAGCGGGGCACCCTGTATTTGCTTTCTACTTTAATTTAAGTAGTTCAGTTTGACTGTGCGGTGTATTTTTGAACTTTTGAAGTTTATATCATTTTTTTGTGTACTAAGAAGAAAAAGTAATTCCAAACCACACTGAAATAAGAGACTTTCGTGTTGAGACATTAAATTTACATAAAAATAATTTTAATCTCAATGGGTTTTCAGTCATTTTTTAAGTAATTCTTTCTCTAAGATAATGTGGTTCATTTTGACTGTGACTCACTGTAAATGCAATCTCACCGCTCAACAAACTGTGGCGGCTCACACTGCGGTTTGTTCCATTTAAATTCAATGTAAATTTGTAAACCGCAGGTGACCCCGCAGATTCTAAACGCGGCCTTAGTAATATGCACCTACTCCAGGTACCAACCAACAACTATACCAAGTTTCAAATATTGCTGACTTTTTCCACCCAATTTATTCTTTTTTTTTTTACTGGGAGACGTCATATTTTGCATAGCGTGTAGTTACCTACATCATATACGAGTATGTTTCCAATGCCATGTGTCCATCACTGTAACATTGAAGGAACGCACGCACGGATGCTGCGAACCCACCGTACCGTGTCAAGAGACCACTTTTTTTTTGCTCGACGCTCATTAACTTTTGTTCAAACATGTGATGAGAGCACCCCCAGTGCACATGAGAAAAAAATCTGTTCTCATGACACTGTCGAAGCCAGTTCTTCCGCAATACCTTGAACCAGTCTCGCGTCCGCTGGTTAGACAAGAACAAGATAATCCCCGCAAGCAAAGAAGTAACCAAAGTTCGCCGTGCTAATTTGAGTCCCTTGTGCATCGCATTGAGGACAAAGCAACCTAAAAACAAAAACAACTCGGAAACCACCATCTAGGCCAGCACACACTCAATCCACCCCACAGCAATTCGAAGGAATAGCCAAATTTCATGCCAGAGTCGCGTCCTCTTTCATTTGTCGCCCATTTCGAGGCGTGTCTCGCTCTAGCTCACGTGATTCCAGGGAACAGGCCGCACCGCCACCACACCCTGGTCGACGACTCTCCGGCACATGGCCACCGTTGGAATGGCTGCGCCGCATTGCCCGACGAGTCAACTCCGTTTGGCCTTTTTTACGTTATATACAACACGGCACAATCGCATATACAAATGCCGCACGACTTGACTCGCGGCTATGTATACGTACACATGCAGGGAGCACACGGCCATCGCGGCGACGGCTGCTGTTGCTGCTTTGTCACATGAATGTGGTGGAAAAGATCTTCGAGCAACACAACAAAAATTTTTTGGACAGTTTCCTATCAGAAGTCCTTGGTTCTGATGGCTATCTCTTTTCGTATAAACAATGGCCCGGGCAGGCAAGAAAAGCCACGCGAAAAGCGGAAAAGCAGGAACCTGTCGGCCGGGCCACCACGACGTGGTCTGCTGCACAATTGAAGACGCCGGAAGAGTGTTGAAACCTGCCGGGGATCCTTGAGCGAAACAAAAGACACGATCGAGATGAGAAAAAGCGCGGAAGTTGACTCGATCCGTTCCACCGAAAAGTGGTCCAGAAGTGTGCTGCGGTTTTTTTTTATCGGCAACCGTTTCGAATGAGTTCTGATGACTTGAAACGTATTTTTTTTGTTTCGATCGCTGGTTGCGTTTTTTTTTGCGGTTTTCGGCAAAAGTAAAGAGAGAGCGGGCAAGTGTGTAGTGCGTCCATAGTACGGTTTTGCATCTTTCGCGGTTTTTTTCTTTGGCTGTGTTGATCGTTCGTCTGCGTTATCGCGCTTCGGGCCGCGAGTGTATTTCATGTTTCGCATTTTTAATAATCCTCCCCGGTGAGGTGCTCTGGCAAACACTAATTTGTTGTGTAGAAGATGTTGCCAGCGCTGCCGAAGGTAAGTTAACTTCAATTTTTGTGTCCAATCTAAATTACACGTGGTTGAGATTAAAACTCTGTCAAATATATTACTACCTTCCGATTATGACTACCTCCCGACTACCCTTGATTTTGCCTACTTGTTGTGCCCTGTAATGAGAGGGAATTTATGCAAATTTCTGCATGAAAAACAGATGACACAAAATTCCCGACGGTGAAAAACTGGCGGTCGTTGCTTTATTTCGCAGCAGGCAGGATGTCATGTTATGTTGGGACCAAGTCGTAGCAACTGGGGGCCGGATCAACCGAGGAACATGTGAGACAGGTGGGGCAAGTTTTCTGTCTAATTTCCATATGATTTTTTCCCATCCTCATAAATGGCAGACTGAGCGAGCTGCGATGGATATCGGTCGGGCGCTAGCTGGTACCTTGTTATGTCTTCCGGCGAAGAATTCGAGGGTGCAAGAAGAGACGCCGACTGCTCATTTGCATAAAAGTTGCCGCCAGTCAGCATAACTCCAGCTTGAGGTATACAAGCGCGTTAATTGTTTTCATTATGTATGAGAAGTGTTTATTGGGCGCGGGAGGTTGCGGCTGATGAGTGTGTTATCACGTCTTTTGTAAATGTCGCTTCTTTTTGTTAGCAGCTTCTGGTTTTTTGTTACACAAGCCCTGCATGTTAATGATAGCTAAATGGGAACTAAGTTTTTTTTGTACATTTTATAAATGGCAGTACTCAGTACATTTGTTTGTTTTTTTTTTCTTTTTCTTTTTTTTTTATGAAAATTAAGGCTTGTGAATTCGAAACGTTTACCTAGCGCGTGACTTTGAGGTTTAATAATTATTCTGCGGCTTGGTTCTAAAACCGCCAATGTCAGAATTTGTGATTTTGAGAAATTCTGATTTGAAATTATGCTGTTTCTTTTGAGTGTTCCTGGGAGTCGCAAATGTCGACTAGCTGCTATATTTATTTGAAAATCTTATTAAGTTACCAATGACATCGTTTCGGTAGGGATTTTTTTAGTACCAGTATGTTAGAAATGAAAAAAAAAATGTTTTGTGTAACATTCGAGCAGAAAGTACACGCTTCGCTGAAGGGTGTCACATCTTCAACAGCTTGTGTTGCTATATAAATGGTAAATGCAGAATGGATCAAACTTGTTCCGATTCCACTGTTCCTATGAGAGGTATATGAAATAGTGGGCCGATTTCACTCAATTTCTGGAATGTAGTTTGGCGATAACTATAATCGATTAATGTGAACATTTTTAAAGATAACTTTAAAAATAAAAAAGGTTTTTCTAACAAAAACTTACTTTTGGATCGGTCGTTCCTATGACATCTATATGATATAGTACAGTAGTTCAGTTTCAACCAATTTCGGGAATGTAGTTTGGCAATAGATACTACTGGAAAATATAAAATTTGGTTAATAGTGAAACTACATATTTGCGCGAGCGGCGAGTGAGTAATACTCGCGATGCATGTGCGCGAATGTGTAGTTGTCAATTGCATTGACGAATATGACTGAGCAGCAAACATGGCTTGTGATACGCACTTTTACGTGAGTGGCACTCGCGGTCATGCTCGCATATGTGTAGTTTCACTATAAGATATCTTTAGAAACAAGCAAGTTTTTCTCATAAACACACACTTTTGAACCGGTCGTTCCTATTACAGCTATATGACGCAGTGGTCCGATTTCTTTGGTTCCGACATATATAGGTATACAACGTGTAATAGAATGAAGAAGTTTGCCTATAGTAACAGACGGACAGACAGACGAACAGACTGTCGGACAAAGCTTAATCGACTCCTCTCGTCATACTGACCAATAATATAATTATGTACAAATATACGTTATTTGGTCAGAGATGCTTTCTTCTGTGCGCTGCAAACTTCATGACAAATTTAATATTCCCACCCTGTCACATTCGTGAAGGGTGTAATAAACTAAATTAAGCGCATGGTGGAGCATACGATAATTATGAACATTAACTACTTCACCTCCGATTTTCCTGAAATTTTAGTATGTTGATCTCCTGATGATGCTGATCAAGAATATTCATACATGTTGGGAGTGGAAACCAGTGGGAATGGTTTCCACTGGTTTCCACTGGTTTCAAATGTTTTTTTTTTTTTATTAGAGCAAACAACTTTGGGGTCCAGTTTAATTACTAATGTCTATATATCTATCATCATTGTATGTACACATATCAAAACAATTAAGGGGGGAAACCACCTTAGGAGGTTCAAAGAATCCAATTTTCTTATTGCATAAATTGTTAGCTTAACAATCCAAGAATACGCTGCCAAAATTTCAAAGCGAAATTCGCGTTCATTTAGATTTTATAGTATGAGCATAGAACCGAGCGCTCATTGGGTATAGTCTACAGGCTCGAGTGCGCAGCAGGTAGGGCGCAGCACTACCTCAGGCAGTCGCTTTATGCACTTACGTAGCATCGTAGCGGAATCCCACTTTTGCATCTTTGTTTTGAAATAACGGTGTAGAAGTAACTAGAAGCATCAACACAAGAGATTATTTCGGTTATAAGCTGTTTTTCAAGCGCGTTTTTTTTAAATGACTTTTTTTTTCACATTTACGGAAAGTCTAAAAAACTGCGAGTACTAATTTACTGTTTTACATTATAATCAAAATTGAGAAATAAAATACATTCTGTAATTAGAAAATTAGTATCGAATGTATTAAGCTTTGAAGATTTTGGGACCAAGTAGATCCTTCTACGATTAACAGTAGTCCAGCTACGAATGATTTCCGGATCGTGTGCAGCTCTAAAGGTTGTTATCTTTTTCAAAAGGAAAAACCTAGTCGGATTATTTGAAGGTAAATAAAAAAAAATATTCTATGTAACGAAGTCATTTTCCGGTTCCTTGGGACCCATTACAGGGAAGTACGATTGTGTACAAATTACACCTATATTCAGGACCGTGGAGAGAAAATGCGAGCCCAGTGGTACTACGGTTTCGGAACCCAACTGATGGTATAATCTCAGCTTCCTTCCGCAGACTGCTCGGTCTTGGAACGTATCATCGCCTAGATTAATGTTAATTGCCTTGAGCCCTCCATAGGCATTTGGGCACATCAACGTTTCGATACCATATCTATTTTTCGGAAGTGCAGTTGCTAGGATATACCTCCTATCCCCGCCGTGTTTATACTGACAAGCTCGGAGCACTGTGAGAGTTCTGTTAGTACTCACGGGCAGTTTTGGAAGGCGCCGAGATTTGAACTCCGAACTCTAGATTAGTGTCGTAGAGCAGTAACCGAACGACCACGGCCACCGAGCGCGTTGTTGCTTCTTCATCTGATCGATACACGCGTTTTTCCGTTTGCCTAAAACGCAATAACTCAACTACACAGATTTTGCCAGTTTCAGACAGTTATAGCCCTTTGAATGAGAAAAAAATCACAAAGAACCAGTACGCTTACCAACAAACACTATACAGGAAGTGGACATGTCGAATTATTTTTAAGTTGAGTTGATTGATCAAACATTTTATAATTATTTTTAAGCATTTTGGGACCACTTTATTTCAATGCTAATGTTAAATGTAGCCATTTAAAATCCAACTTGCAGCACAAGGGAATTGCAAGTCACAATGAAAAATTTTTTTTCGCACCACCTTTCGAGGGTGCGAAATTGTAATTCGCAGGATTACGCAAAAGAAGTTGTGCCTTGTTGATTGCAATTTGCAAGGAGTTCGAATATCGCGAGAAACCTGGTAGCAAGTCCATGCTATAATAGGGCCTTTCGCTCCAAATTTTTAAGATCTCGTGCTTATGTACTATGTGTGGATAAAATTGCACCAGGACTGTTTCATTGCTGGTATTTTTATGAACACGAAATCTTACAAATTAGTGCATCAAAAATTTGTCAGAAATATTGCTAATGTGGGGTTCGATAAGAGAATAAACTTGCTACCAAGGGTATTTGTCTGAATTTGCCTTATGATAGTTGAATACCCTGCAAGTTCGATTTAGTTACTCTCTACTTCACAATACATGTGACTGAATGACCTAGCGGCTTCAATGTAATAGTTGAGATAATTTCTTTGTTTGTAGAAAAACAAAACGAAAATAGTTTCTCATCAATTTCCAAAATTATCTGGAAAAAGAAATTTCGAAAAGTGATATTTTTAGAAGGTTAGGTTAAAAGGGTTGCTTAAGCACACTCAGACCACCACTGGGTCCGTTGTGATACCCCTGGACTCAGCAACTGAGACCAACTCACTCATTAAACCAGCCTGAGCTCACAATGAAGCGATGTAGCCTGTAGTGTACATATGGTGTACACTCACCTTAAGAATAGTATTTTCTTCGTTTGTAAACAAACAAGCAACGAAGTAAGCAAAAGCATTCTTGGTGTCATATTGCACTGCTTGATTCTTGCATACTTTAGTTGCATTGCTTGTGAATCACGTTTACTTTCTCCATATCACAATAAGTGACCGGAAATTAGGTCAAAAGTTATTGTGATGATGTCACTTGATTTTTAGGTGAATCTGGAGCATGGGAATAGGGAATAGGTATAGTAATGATTAATTTGTAAGAAAACATGTGTTAGTAATAAGTGATAGTATAAATAGGCGATATTGTATAAGGGAAGGGCAGTCGGTAATTGGAAGTTGCAATTGGCGACTCACAGACTTACCAGCTATTAGGGAAAGATTGGCGATTACGCCGTAATAATAAGATTGCATCTTGCAGTCATTAGTAAAGGTATAAAGTCACTTAATAAATGAAATCATCCAATTTAATTAACTAACTTCTTATTTCACTATGGAAAAAGTACCATCCAACATTACATGGCGATCCTGCCAATCATCGAACAATGGACAAGGACTTGCTCGACATTAATTTTTCATTGGAAGAGCACCGTGAGATAGATGACTATTTCAGCAAATTATTTGGCACCGCAGAGAAATATACCGTCGAAGTAAATAGGCAAGCACCGCAGTATTTTCCGTCGAAGATTAATCCCGATACAGAAGAAAAAGCGCCAGTTCAGCAACCAGTAGACCCTGCCGCTCCTGTCGTTAAAAAGAAGAGGAAAACTTACGAGGATGCAATTTTGCAGGCGACGGAAGACGATCTACCCCATCTAGGACCAAAGCGGAGATACATTCAACGACCACAGCTGACGACACCACAACCTGCGGAAGCGGCTATTACACGCACCAGAGGCGGAAAACGAGTGCGACTCCGTCAGGAGAAGGCTAGAATTTTTGGTATCATCCCATTGGTGACGGACTCCGCTCAAAAGCGAGCTCTATTCAAGGAAGCTGAGGCTATATCCAGGAAACTTAAAAATTTAAAAAAAAAACATTAATAATAATACAATAATTAAATATGGGGAACTGCTCTTCAGTAAACACCGGATCTATGATGACCGAATATCGTCAGGCAATCACCACATCAGCAGTGTTTGCTATAGCATTAGTATTATTTTACTTTTATAATAGATACCATAATAATTATGTACGAAAATATGTTAATAGAACAACAAATATTTAATTAATAGACTCCACATATACAATTCAAATTTACACCTTTCATTTTTTTTTGGTATTTCACTGAGTAATGTCTGATGTTGAGAAATCAGAACAATCCACTTTTTCGCATGTAAAAGCCCTGATTGAAGAATCAAAAAAGGAGTTAAACAACGCCAAGAAATCAATTAACAAACCTTATAAAGAACAAACTATTAGATCAAAACTAGAGGCTCTTGAGAATACAAGAACTCAGTTAAAAGATTTTTTTTCAAGTACCAAATTGGATGTTCTTGATCTAAAAATTTATTTTAAAAGTATTTACGAAGAACTCAAAAACTTGTTTTTAAAACAACTTGCAATCATGGCGAGTAATTTTGATTTAGCTTTGGCACACAAAGTTATTCCACTTTTTGAAGGACACCATAAAAATCTTCATGCTTTTCTAACGCATATCGAACTCCTTCATAAAACATTTAATGATGAAGGAAAAAAAGAATTAATAAATTTTGTTTGTAATGCAAAATTGTCTGATGTTGTAAGAACGTCATTGGGGACTGATCTACCAACAACTTTCGAGGATTTTTCAACTAGGCTAAAAGCTAATTTTCGGAACACCAGAACTATCACAAGTATCCAAACAGATTTGCATAATATGCTCCAACTCAAATCATCTGCAATTGCTTTTAGAGATAAAATTTTGAAATTAACTAGTGAGCTTACTTCTTTGGAAATCGATGAATTGGGTTCTTTAGCAACCGAACATTCTAAAAAAGCAGTAGCTATGATAAATGAGAAATTAGCATTAACAATTTTCTTGAATGGTGTAAACGAACAGTATCAAAACACTATTTTCGCGTCTAGACCAAAGGATATTATGGAAGCCGCAAACCTAACAGTAGAACTTGAAAAACGAAGCGTTAATAACAAAAGAATTATGTTAATGAACAATGGCAACGCGAAGCCAAATAATAATAGCAACCGAAATAACAATAACAACCGAAATAATAATAACAGAAACTACGGTAACAATAATAACAATAACAATAATTATAGTAGTAATAACCGTCAAAATAACAATAATATCAGATATAATAACCGAAATAATAGAAACAATAACAATAATAGCGGGAATAACCGGAATAACAGTAATAATTGGAATAACAGCAATAACGGAAACAATCGCAATAACTGGAATAACGGGAATAACTCCAACAATAACAGAAGATCCAACGGCAACTGGAATAATAACCAAAATAATTCAAGAAACGTTAATATCATTCAGGACCAGGGAAACGGACAGCTCTCCGGAGAGGAACAACAGTAAATGAAAAATTTGGCCTTCCCGGAAAGCAAATATTCAATATATCTAATAGCGGATCCAATTATATAACAATAAAATGCAAAAATTTACAACACAATCTGACTTTCTTGATAGATACGGGAGCAGATATTTCTATTTGCAAGAGTAATAATATTAATTTAAACGAGTTAAACGATCATTTTCAATGCAAACTAAATGGCATAACCAGTGAAGTTGTCACTTCTCTAGGCACAGCAAGGTTGAAGCTACTTTTAGGGGAATATGTTTCAGAAAATATTTTCCATATAGTAGGTGAAGATTTTCCAATTTTCACGGATGGAATTATTGGAAGGGACATTTTAGAAAAACATTATTCTAAAATATGTTTTGAGACCTATACAATAACTTTCATTATTGATAATGAGGAAATTATCATTCCAATGAACATGAAAGCATTGAAACTTGTTCAATGGAAAATACCCCCAAGAACAGAAGCAGTTGTACCTATTAATCTAACAAGGGAAGGTGATAGTTTAGTTTGTGGTAAAGAGATTTATCCAGGTGTATTTGTGGCAAATACAATAGTCCCAGCAAAAGGCATATGTCACATTAAAATACTAAATGCCAACGACTTTTCAGCGACTATTGAAAATTTCAACATCAATATAGAACCACTTAGCAATTATGAAATCCTTAGTATATCTCAGAAGGACAAAAGTCATGAGCGCCTACAGAAACTGCTTAGCGGGATAGAAACGGGCGCGACTGACGAAAAAACTAAGGATAGTCTCCTAAAAATTATTACAGAATTTCAAGATATTTTCCATATCGAGGGTGATAAGCTAACAGTCAACAATTTTTATAAACAGAAAATTATTACATCAGACGATATTCCTGTGTATACGAAAAATTACAAATTACCGCATGCACAGTTGGAGGAAATCAATACTCAAGTCAATGAATTAATGGACAATGACATCATTGAACCATCGGTTAGCCCTTACAATTCTCCATTACTTATAGTACCTAAGAAGAGTACTGATGGTAGAATGAAATGGCGACTTGTTGTGGATTTCAGACGTTTGAATAATAAGGTTATAAATGACAAATTTCCTTTAACGCGTTTAGAAGATGTTTTAGACAGGCTAGGAAGAGCTAGATACTTTTCAACGCTTGATATGACCAGCTCTTTTCATCAAATCGAGTTGGAAAAGGAATCGAGACCACTGACAGCCTTTTCTACTGACAAGGGTCATTTTCAATTCAAACGACTCCCATTCGGTCTCACGATATCATCTCCTAGTTTTCAAAGAATGCTTACAATAGCTCTGACCGGTTTGGAATCTGAGGCTTTCTTATATGTTGATGATATTATAGTTTTCGGCTGTAGTGTCAAGCATCATAACGATAATCTTATCAAAACCCTGACACGGTTACGACAATATAATCTTAAATTGAATGCTAGCAAGTGTCAATTTCTAAAATCGGAAGTAGTATACTTAGGGCATTTGATAACTAGCCAAGGCATAAGAACGGACCCATCGAAAAACGATGTAATAAAAAATTATCCTGTACCGAAAAATGCCGATGAAGTTCGTCGATTTGTAGCTTTTTGTAATTATTACAGAAGGTTTATAAAAAATTTCGCAGACATTGCTAGATGTTTAAATGTACTTCTAAAAAAGAATGCTACGTTTAAATGGGATGATATTTGTCAAATAGCATTTGAAACCCTTAAGAGCAAATTAATTCAACCTCCGATATTGCAATACCCGGATTTTTCTAAACCATTTATCGTCACAACAGATGCATCTAGTCATGCATTAGGTGCAGTGTTGTCACAAGGAGAAATTGGTAGCGATTTACCGATATCTTTTGCAAGCAAATCCTTAGGAAAACATGATTTGAACAAACCCATCATAGAAAAAGAATTATTAGCAATCCATTGGGGAATAAATTTTTTCCGTCCTTACCTGTACGGTAGAAGGTTTATTGTGGTCACCGACCATCGGCCACTTATTTCTCTTTTTACTCATAAAAACCCATCTTCCAAATTGACTAGAATTCGCCTTGACTTATCAGATTATGATTTTGAAATAGTTTACAAGCAAGGTAAAATAAATACCAATGCAGACGCTTTGTCTCGAATAGAACTGAATTCAGACATTTTAAAGAAAATGATTCCGCTCGACAACGATAATACTATAAAGAAAACTTTGGCGATAACAAGGGGAATGTCGGCTAAACAACAGTCAGACAACAAAGTGCACTATAAAAATAATAATGTGAATAATAAGGATGACCTACCCAGATTACAATCGGAGCCTGATCAACTTCGAGTATGGGAGTGTACATCATTGACGGATATCCGAAATATTATTAAACTGAAGTTTATTATCCGAAATGGAAATAAACCAAAAATTGTACGTACAAAGGATGCAATATGTATATATGACAGCGATAGTGTTAACAGGAAATACGTTTCCGTTAATAAAGCGTCTAACATTTCATCCTACAATGCGAAGCATACCAACAATAGCGATAATTCTGATATGGTATACGTGCCTATCATGAAGAAGCTATTGGAAACGGCGCTTAATTGGAAAATTCATACGCTAGCCATACCAACAAATGATGAAATTTTCCAAGCATTGTCTATTGAAAAATTTAAATATATTATTAATATGTTGCAACAAGATTTTCACGTGAAAGTAAATATAATTATTTATAAAGCCCCTGAAAACATCAAAGAAATTAGTCGTCAAAAAGAATTAATTAAAGAGTATCATGATACGCCACACGGAGGACACTTCGGAGTCAGAAAAACATGCTTAAAACTTAAACAACGATACTGTTGGAAAAATATGAATAGGATGATAAAAGATTACGTAAGCAATTGTGAAAAATGTAAAATTAATAAACAGATACGTCATACTAAAGAACGAATGATAAAAACAGATACGCCATCTACAAGTTTTGAAACCATTTGTATAGATATTGTAGGACCACTTCGAATATCAAACGGTTACCGATATATATTGACCATGCAATGCGAGCTATCAAAATTCGTTATTGCCGCGCCTTTAGAAACTAAAGAAGCCAAAAACGTAGCTAAATCTCTAGTAGAAAACTTAATTTTAACTCATGGTTTATTTAAAGTACTAAAGTCGGATATGGGTTCTGAATTCACTAACAAATTATTAAAAGAAATTTGCGATATGCTAAAAATCAAACAGATTTTCTCTACACCATATCATCACGAAACTTTGGGTGCTATAGAACGAAATCATCGTGTCTTAAATGAGTACATGCTAACTTTTGCTGAGGATATGAATTGGGACGTTTGGTTACCATATTACACTTTCGCGTATAATATAACGCCACACGTAAATAATAACTACAGTCCTTTTGAGTTAGTTTTCGGTAAATTACCTACTCTGCCCAATGATATTCTTACAACTAATGACACAGTATATAATCTCGATAATTATGCAAATGAACTTAAAGTTAGACTCAGATTTTCAGTATCTAAAGCCCGTGAACTTATTGAATTAACAAAACTTAACCGCACTAAGAAAGATAAAAATGTAAACCCACTTATGATATTAGTTAACGATAAGGTATTAGTAAAGAATGAAAACAAAAAGAAAGGTCAACCACCTTATGTGGGACCATTTAATGTAATAAGTATTGATAATACAAATGTAACAATAGATTATAAGGGAATTCCTAAAACAATACATAAGAATAGACTAAAAAAATTTTGAGTAATTAACATTCAATAACAATATATATATATATAAAAAAAAAAAAAAAAAAAAAAAAAAAAAAAAAAAAAAAAAAAAAAAAAAAAAAAAAAAAAATTATATGTAAAATATTAAGAGGATATTGTAAACCTCATGTTCCAGATACCCTACACGTGGAGTAGTATTATAATTATTATTATGATTTGTATAACACAAATCACCAAAAACCCCATGGGTGTAGTGTACATATGGTGTACACTCACCTTAAGAATAGTATTTTCTTCGTTTGTAAACAAACAAGCAACGAAGTAAGCAAAAGCATTCTTGGTGTCATATTGCACTGCTTGATTCTTGCATACTTTAGTTGCATTGCTTGTGAATCACGTTTACTTTCTCCATATCACAATAAGTGACCGGAAATTAGGTCAAAAGTTATTGTGATGATGTCACTTGATTTTTAGGTGAATCTGGAGCATGGGAATAGGGAATAGGTATAGTAATGATTAATTTGTAAGAAAACATGTGTTAGTAATAAGTGATAGTATAAATAGGCGATATTGTATAAGGGAAGGGCAGTCGGTAATTGGAAGTTGCAATTGGCGACTCACAGACTTACCAGCTATTAGGGAAAGATTGGCGATTACGCCGTAATAATAAGATTGCATCTTGCAGTCATTAGTAAAGGTATAAAGTCACTTAATAAATGAAATCATCCAATTTAATTAACTAACTTCTTATTTCACTATGGAAAAAGTACCATCCAACATTACAAGCCGACCAACATTTACCTTTTTCAGGTCATCCAGATCGGTGAAGGTAGGAACCAAGGAGTTCTTTCCTAAAACTCGCCAGGGCCGGACAGAGAAGATGAGACGGACTTTCCTCCTCTTCCTCGTGCCCACAGCTCCTGCAAAAATCATTATATGGAAGATGAAGTCTCCCGGCATGCTCCCCAATTAGGCAATGTCCAGTTAGCACTCCTACGACAGTTCTTAGATTATTTCTGTTTACCATTAGCAATCCAGAAGAACGTTTGGGATCCAGTTTGGGCCACATTTGTCTAGACACATGACATGTACTGCCATTGCTCCATCTGATGCAGGCCCTATCATACGCCGCATCTTTGATGGCCAGTTTACAAGCAGCCAACGGCATCCTGGTGCTACGTAACTGCCCGCTGATTTCATTTTTAAAAAGTCCGGGTCACTTCTGAAGGTCCGGGCCAGTGGGGAATCACCTCGTTTCCACCGTCCTCTTCTCAGGCATGTCTATATTTAACTAAATCTGTAAATTCAAGATGCATAAAAATCTTATCATGCTCTCCGTCTTTCAAATTTTAGAAAAATTTAATTTTCAGCCAATTGTGATTTTTTTTTTATTACATCTTAGGCCGCGTTTAGAAGATGCGGGGCCACCACCTGCTGTTTACAAATTTACATGAATTTTAATGGAACAAAGCGTTCAACAAACAGCGGCGTCAGTCGCCGCGGGAGCCGTCGCGGTTTTGCTGAGCGGCGAGATTGCATTTAAATTCAATGTAAATTTGCAAACCGCGGCGGCTGCTGCAGATTGGTTAAACGCGGCCTTTATGAAATTTGTAAAATTTAATAAAGCCACAAAACTCTATTGCCCCCAATAAATTAAAATTTTTGTTATATTTGTTATAACGTAATGCGCAGAGAATGTTGCCAGAAAATGGCGCAATTTCCAATCCTGCGTGTTTAATTTTACTTATTTTTAAATTTCTTTGAATTTTTGGTTGCAGCGCTTTGAAAATATTCACTTTGTGTTGCGACTGTCAGTTAAATTGTAGTCTAGAGGTTTACATATAATTTTATCCAAGATTAAACAAACAAACGCCCATATTGTAGCGTCTACGTTTTCTGATAGTACTCGTATTTGTTGACTACGAACCGAGAAAAATGTTTTAGAACACGAACCTATTGATAGATTCGAAATGCTGTCTTGGCTGAACAAAAAATTTTCCAACCAAATGAACAATATGGAAATTATTGTAATTTATTGTATCATAAGTCAATTGTGTTGTGACTGTTTGATATATAATAATCTGCACAAGTTTATGTTTGTAGTGTCAAATATAATCCAGTTTGAAGATTTCGGAATTATATTCAGTGATGAAAATGTTTATTTTTATGAATTTAAGCAGATTTTATTTTTGTTCACAAAAAAAAAAAAAAAAAAAGAAACAATGGTCATTGGTGTTTATAACCTGTATTGTACATATAAATCATGATCTAATTTAAATGATAGCAGATGTTGAAAACACTTTTCATCCGATAGACGTATAATGTCATGGAATGATTTATTATTAAATATTATTCATCGATGGTTGGATGGCAAAAGAAAAACATGGGAATTGTTGCACCTGTAACCAATAAAATGATAAAAGCTTCTCGAAAACGATCTGAATATGCTAATGTTGATGCTTTTTATTGCTAACGAAACATCAACGGCGCATAGAACACGTTAACGCGCTATCACGCACCAGGAGCTGAGGCGCTGCAATTAGTTGGTAATTACAATACTATATTTCAATTTACGTGCGCGGAATTTTCGTTGTTCTTTTTTTATTTATTAAAGCTATGCTACCTCGGGTACACTAACAAACATACTGGTTTCCTAAACATTTTGACACGGGTAACCTTCCCGGGCGGGAGGATCTTACCCGCTTCCCTATTAGCGATCTATATCCAATGTCCCATCCTCGATTCTCGTAGATTTCATACTAGAACTAGTTGCATTTTTTGTGCTGCCACAGTTAATGGGATCAGTTGGCATCATAAAAAACAATGACTGCATCGTGGAAAATCCCAAACGTCGAGCGTGCCAACGAAGATTAGTGAATTTTGGAAGCGCTCTTGATTGCAAACACTACTCGGCTCCTTGCCAATGAAAGATTCCTTATGAGAGCAGAATCATGCGCTCTCGGTAGATTTGCAAAAATTTAATGACCACGTTGAATTAAATTTTGACGTGCTCATCGTTCGTCCAATTTTGCGGAAAGCTTAAATCGATGTATCTGTTAAATAATCCAATTAATAGAAGCCAAATAATGGGGGTTAACGTGCTAAAGGTGCGGTAGCTGTAAATTTTTGATATGTTATATGGGCGGGTAGGATCGAAAACGCCCAAAAATCGCATTTTCCCCAATTTTTCGCCTATAACTTCGTTCTAATCCATTTTAGCACAAAAACGAAGTGGAAAGTGGTGACATTGGGGATTGACAGAAACGCGTTAAAGAATGTGCATAGCTAAGCAATCTCAAGAAGATTTGAAATATTACTTGTCCTATGAACTTGCGCCATTTCCTATGTCCCATTTTAACCCTAGAGTACTAACGTTCGCCTTCAAACCCATGAATGAAAATGAACAACTTTTCTTAAATAAAATATGCTTTGGTTCAATTTTGTAAATTAGGCTTTTGAGACTGACGTGTTCTTTTCGAATATGATTTTCTTTGGTTGTCTTACAAAATATTTTTGTTTTTGTTATAATAAGCTGATTTTGAGTAATAAGTTCAAGCTAATTTTAAATAAAAAGTGTTGTTTTAAACATGGCGAAAATTGCTTTGTTATAAAAATCGCCTCACAGGCGAACGTTAGTTTTAACGGAAGAAAAAAACACGTACTCAAGGGTTAATGAAAAGGGAATGCGTAAGGGCACAAAATGATAATTTTACGCAGCATTCACACCTCTTCTGGGTGATTTCAAACTCCCGAAAAATCACATGGTTGTAGTTGACGGTGGATATCTTCTGCATAAAGTTGTTTGGAGCAGAAATATAACATTTGATTCCAAGGAGGTGCAACACAAATACGTCAGTTGACATACTCTTTGACAAAACAATGGTAAACTTAGTACCTTAAGAAAAGTTTCTGGAGAGGATATCGACTTGCTTGTTTTGCTCACTGGAACTGCATCCGCAGTCAGACGTATATTTTCGAAAACTGAGGAGAGGAAAATTACCAAAAGTTACGTACAGCTCATCATCTTTTAAGTATGATATACAGGAGAACGTTTTGCTTCTTCATGCAATAAATGGTTGTGACAATATTTCTATCTTCGGTTTGGAAAAATCAAGTTTTGCCGCTTGTTCCAAAAATACTCACAATTACCTGAAGCAGAAAAGTTTCGCAATCCTGATGCCACAGCTGTACACATGTTTGCAGGCAGGAGAAACAATTTTGGCAGCTTTGTACAGTGGAGATTTAATGCAATCCTCCAAAAAAAAAAAACTGATAAAACTTCCGATTGTTGGTGGTTTTTCCAAGATGGCGGCTGGAGCACAGAAGTTAGAGTGACGTAAACTTGGATTTATTCCTACTCCACCTGCCTATATAACTTATCAAAAATTCTACCGCACTATATATAACTACCGCACATTTTGTAAAGTCAAAACTTTCTGTTCATTGGACTAAAATAGCTTATTCGTTTCTCGAATATCTGGCAAAAAAGATATCAAAAATACAAATCTTAACTTCAAAATTTAAAAATAATAATAACTCAAGAAGGTTGTCTGATATGTATCTTTACTTTGTGTAGGTTTGTATTAAATAATATACATATTATCTAATCTGCAACAATCGGAAATTTGCACATGAAAGGTATACATATACAGCAAATACAGCATCAACTTTCAACAAATTTGTAGAAATTAGTATCCATTTACATACTTAATCAATCTTTCGTCAAATTATTTGATTCTATCTGTCTAATTGTGTTATATTCATAGATACAAACAAAGAGGGCTGTATTTATAATGAACCACATAAATTGATAAAGAATTATTTTGGCGATGGTAACTTAGGATAACTGTCAACTATCAATTGTGTTCAAATAATTTATTGATATTAAATTTGCATATTTGTTTTAGATAATTCACGGTTATCAAATATCCGAAAGCAAAGTTTTTATTTACACTCGGAAAAATATCTTTAAAAGAATAGAATTTAAAAAAATCCAGGCGCTTCGTATTTTGAGTTTTAAATGTTATTGGGAAATGTCAAAGGTTTATAATATTTTCAATTTTACAGGTATACATATTATCTGATTTTCAAACGGGAAAAAATATTACAATCTACTCACATATCTATCTTCTAAATCTAAAGAAATATATCACTGTTTAAAGTACATTCCTTAAAATAAGGAATATAAAAAAAAACTAAGCAAATTTAGGCCATTCAGGCAATCATTCGTTATTTTACATACGTTCCAGACGTTGTGCCTCACTCTACCAACGTGAACAAAAAGATAATTCACGCTTCATAAATTAGAGGATCGTTGCAGCTACTCTTTTTACGATACGATCATTTCAAAATGCATAACAACTGGGTCAAAAATCTCTCGAAAAGAATCATGTCACTGCCGTTACTTGCGGGGTGTCCCGTCATAAATCCTTTTTGAACTAAATAGGAGCAATAAAATCCTTTCCGCGGTGATGTATCTTTTAAACTCTTTTTTTTTCTCTCCGTTACTTAACCCGTTCCAAAAATATTTAGAATACTGTAAGAATTGCCACAATAAAAGTGGTAAAATTGAGATTTCCTGGTCATGTTGGGAAAAGTATGCATATTGCTGGATCTTACTGAGATCGAGCAAAAGCAAAAACAGCGTATTGTGTAGTCCAGGTCGGAAAAGTAAAACTACCGGAGAAACTGCCAACAAAAAAAGGAGAAAATTTAAAGAAATTTGAATACCAGTTGCATAAAGACGACGTCGGCATGGCATCGTGGACGATGAAACAAAACAAAAACAAAATATATAATGCCTGCCTCGTACGTATTTTAATAGTTTTATTGCTTGTTCCTATGGAAAGTGGCATGCGAAATTTTTATTAGAAGCCAGTGGAATCTCCGCAAAACAAACTTTATATTTGGAATGTCGAGTCACTTGGGAAAGAGATTTCTTGGTCGGCTTCTCTTGTTGCTTCTTTTAACATTATTATTATGTACGAGTACTTCTTCTTGTTGCTGTTCTTGTCTTCAAGATATCGTATGGACAAAATTTTAGTCCAGTACTCAGGCAATTGAAATATGAAGAATTCACCTGAGGCTGATTATTTGTGGTAACGTAATCGGTAGGGATTGACCTTATCCATTCCTATGAGGGGTATATGAAATAGTGGGCCAATTTCAACCAAATTTAGAAATGTGATTTGATTAAATATTATGAAATTTGGTAAAGATATCTGCAAAAAAAAAAGAAGTTTTCTTAACTAAAACTTGCTTGTGGAACGGTCGTTCCTATGACAGCTATATGGTAGAGTAGCCAACCAAATTCGAAAATGTGATTTAGTGAAAGTTACTATTAAATTATGTTAAATTCGAGAAAGATATATTTAGAAATAAACAAGTTTTTCTGTCAACACGGGTCGTTCCTATGACAACTACTGTATCTAACCTAGTGGTCCGATTCCGTTGGTTCCGACCAGGTTCGGGCAAAGGCTAAGGCGAAATAGACGGTTGCCTGGATCGCTGACTCTGAAAGGGCGCCGAAGAGGGCACCAAGAGGAAAGTCAAGCCTGAGAATGAATTTGGTCAATTTAGAGCTGAATGTAATCCATACTTGTATAATTCCAATTCACGATTTATCCGATCGAATCACTCATAATTCAAATTTACACCCATGAACGATCCAATTTCGAACCTTTGCTCCCTCTAAAGCTTGCTTCCGGAAGAGGGTATATTAGTGGACAGCGGATACGGCTCTACAATCTCTCGTCAGCCTTATTGAAAAATCTTTCGGTCACAAGGAATTCAACATGCCTGTCATCTGGGATATCGAATAGTGATGTAAGACCCAGCGTGATTGTTAAGTCACTCTTGAGCCTATACGTCGTTGAGTTGCTCTGTTAACTTATAAATAAGTTGCTATTATCGAGGCTTATTCGCGCCACTCTGAGCACATCATCTGTAGCCGCTTTTGTAGGGGGACTCCCTAAGGCGGTAAGTATATTGTCTCCACTTCTTTGGAATCTGGTCGTCAATAAATTACTTCTGGACCTTGGAAAAATGGGGTGGAATTTCACTGTCTATATGCGGATTATGTTGCAATCACCGTCTGTAGATTTGCAACGATCCGCAGTAAAGTACTGAATGCTCTGTCCATTCTAACCGATTAGGCAAATCATTGTGGTGCCAGAGTTTACTCGGATATGTGTGATTTTCACTACGCTCTGTCCTATCAAACCTCCCAACTTGGACTGAAAGAAACTGGCTTTTACTGACAAGGCTAAATTCCTTGGTCTTATTCTAGATAGCAAATTAAGCTGGAAGTCCAATATTCAGGAGCGGGTGAAAGGCAACATTTGTAGAAACGCCATTGGTAAAAACTGGGGCCTGGTGAAAGTGGTACATTGGATATATACTGTTGTGATACGTCCTAGGTTGGGAAGTCACATGGTGACTGCCAGAGACTTGACTATTTTCACGGACAGTCAAGCTGCAATACGTTCACTTGAATCGGTACTTACTAATCCAAAACAACTGCGGATTGTCGCTCTGTCCTCGCGTTAATATGCGGATTTTTCAATATTACGCTTTATTGGATATCGGGTCACAGTGGCTTTTCATGGAATTGTTTGGCTTTATTTACATGAAAAATATTTGCAAACAATATTTGAAGCGATGCTTCATACTAGGTAATATGGAAAACTGTTATAAAAAAAATAAGAAGAAGGGGAGGGGGCGCCAAAATATCCTTGCCTATGTCTTAAGTTAGCGTTTGACCGGCCCTGGTTCCAACATATATAAAGCGTTCAGCAGAAAGAAGGCTTTGTACGAAATTCAAGCTGGATAGCTTTAAAACTGAGAGATTAGTTTGCATAGAACCAGGCGGACAGACGAGCAGACGGACAAAGCTTAACCAAATCGTCATACTGACCAAGAATATATATAGTTTGTATGGTTGGATATGCTTCTTTCTGTGCGTTGCAGACTTCGTGACAAAGTTAATATACCCTATCACATTTGTGAAGGGTATAAAAATACCAGAAATGGAAAGCAGATACTCGTCTCCCCTTTGATATGATGCCTATAAAAAAAGAAACCTTCGGCAAAATATCTTTCTACATAAAACTCGTCAAAAGTCGAGCCAGCCCAGGGAATTATTCGCATATCGACCCAAAATTTGGATAACTTTACTGAATTGTTTCCAAAAGAATCAATTCATTCTCTGTAGAAAATGAACGTAGGTAGGTATGCAGGAATCCTAGATTTTTTGGGCGACTCCGACTATACATGAAGTATGAAGAGGAGAGGACTGGAACGACAGTGATCTTGTCCCAACGATAAAATTAATGGCCATCGGTAGAATCCATTTTACACGGTCGGTCAAATGCATATATCGTAGGTATCTGAATACGTACGTGTACATTTTGATTCATGCAATGGTAAATATGTGTGTAGGTATCATCCATAGCTCGAGAAGGATTTTCACATATGGCGAGAAACATGTCCGGGTTTAATGTTACACGGGGCCGGTTTCAATAAGAGCGCGATATCGGCCAGCCTGCAAGTAAAACAATCCAAAAGAGAAAACTTGTTTTCTTGAGCATTTAATCTTCTTTTTTTTTCTTATTCAAGATGATTATCAGGTTTCATAAGAAATCCCATAATGGATTTGGTTGAATGCGAACAGCAAAGAACAGAAATATGAGACGACTTGCGTTGGTCGTTCGTTGCCCGTCATCATCGTCTTGAAGAATTCTTGTAGGAATCCGCTTTTCGTATATATTGTATACGTATGAAATCTGGTTCCATAAAAACAAGATGGCCAACTTCAAAACAAAATTATCAAAATCAGACAAGTGTACGGGCGTGAAAATTAAGCTTTGTTTCATTCTTTCTGAGCCATAATCATGAAGAATGAATTCAATTTCAAGACGCTGGAAACCATTGCAATATATTTAAGATACGTGATATAGACGACAGATTTAAAGGTGTTAAGAAATTTCAAAATTCCATGTAATCATTAGTCGGATTATTGTTTGTCGTCAAAGTAAAATATTCTTGGACGGTTTCGTTGCGGGTAAAGCTGATACGATGCTAGCTATGGGCAGAAACTTGGAAATTGTATTCCCGTGTTAATGCAAATGAAGCAAAAATATCGAAGACATTCATGTCAATTATGATGATCATATTTTTGATATCTAATGTGCATGTGATTGCGATTGAAGCTTTGTGGTATTTCTTGAAACACACTTTAAATACAAATTGCTAATAAATTCGTATATTGAAAATTGAATATATTCTGGGATTATGACGAAATGTCGCCAAGTAAAGTATAGTATAAATATTAAAGATAATGGCGGATTTCATGGGTGGAAATTGCGGATTGAAACCGGTGTGGACTTTTGAGAATCAATGATATATGTACAGATATATGTCATTACGTTGTCGATTATATAGGAATGTTCTCGTGACCAAATACGAGTATGTATAATTGGGTTTTATTTAAGTGCTTATTTGGGAACTCTTTCTTAATTGAATTGTTCAACCTCCTCATTTGACGTATAACTTGTAGCAAAGGGTATCCTTTGAGGATGTAGTTTGTATAATCACCCTTCGAGGGTGCGAAAATTTTATACGAAGAACTTTCTACTGCAAGTACATTTATGCGAGGGCTGCAACATAAAATTCAAAAATGTGTTCAAATTCGTTACTGTCACCATTTACAAAAATCTATTTGCTTTACAAATCGTGCGAGTGAAGTTTTCGCACTATCGAAAGTTAATATTGATGAAAATTACGGCTACAGTAAAAATAACCCCAATAAAGACCGAACCAAAATAAAAATTCAAAATGACCCTACCTTAAGAGGATTTTTTATTTAGTATTTGGGCACAAAACCAAACAAAAATCCACTAATTGTTGCGATAATTTTTCATTGGGAAAATTACTTCAAAACCAGAATGAAAAGTGTGCAGAAATGAATATTTAAATAAAAAATATTTGACTAGTTTTTGTGTCAAAAGTTGGACTCATAGTGAAATGCAGTAATTTTTGGATCAAATATTTGAGAATAGTAACAATAACATTAAAGATTGACATCAAAAAAATTGTATGTCGAACACGGCTGGGAAAATCACTGTTCACTCGGATTTTTGACATTTTTCACTCGCGTCATTTTTTTTTTTAATTTTTAGTTTTTGTTTTAAGTTTTAATTTTAAACATTTTTTTTCATAATTTATACTGAGTGTTTGGAATATAATGCCGGGTTTCCACCAAAGAGACAGTTTTGAAAAACACGGAAAAAACTGTTTTTCCGAACAAAAACACAAATGTTCTTTAAAAACAGAACAGTTTTGAAAACATTTGTGCCTCTAAAAACTGTTTTAGGAAACAAAGCATGTTCCCATCGCGAATGGGAAAATGTTCTTGTTTTCTAAAACAGATCAAAGGAAAACAAATTTGTTCTTGTTTTTTGTCTGGTTGGATGAAACACGCACTTTGGTTTTCTGCGACAGTATCCAAGTACACAATCAGTTGTCATTTTAAAGGTTCAAGTTATATAACTTTTTTTTTATAATTGAGAATTGACCCAAAATCTCCTTTTTTCTGTTTTAGATGTCATTTATTAAAAAAAGCCACAGCCTATTTTGAAATTCTCTCCGTCTGACATTTTTTGGGACACATGTTGAACAAGATAAACAGAACTAGAAACAAAACAAGTCTGTTCAGTTGAAACAGTTTGTTTACAAACAGAACTGTTTTCAGAAAACAAAACTTGTTTTTGTTTTTGAAAACAAAACTGTTTTTTAAAACTGTCTTTTGGTGGAAACCCGGCATAACAATGGAAAATTGAAATATTCGAAAATTCCCTTGCGTGAGCTACGCTCGTTCCGCGCTTAAGTGTCGCAACCCTCAGTATCGCACAAACATGAACGCTCGCTTCGTGCAATAGCGTTTTGATCAGTTTTAAACACACCAAACATTCAGTATAAATCATTAGAACAGAGAAATAAAGGAAAGAAAATTAAAAAACTAAGATTAAAAATAAAAAATTAATAAAAAAATTGAAAATTAAAAAAAAAAATTTAAAAAAAAATTATTTTGTTTTGCAAATTTGTGAGTCTTATTGTGACGCGAGCGATAAATGACAAAAAATCCGAGTGAAAAGGGATTTTTTCACCCCGGGCCCCGGAAACTAAAAATATCTCAAAAAAAGATATTAAAAAAATGAAAAGTGGAGGGATTGAGATTGAAATCCGTGAAAAACCTGTAAAAATTACCAAGATTATTGTTAAACCAACAGTTTCCGAGGTCACTGAGATGAATGGTGATAAATCCAAGGACCAACTCTTCTTAGGGGGTGAGTAGACATGGTAAAAATCCCTAAAATGAGCAAAAAATTCTGAGCGAACCGAGCTTTCTTAGCTAGAAGTCAATAAATAGGGGAAAATACGTTTTTTATGATACTATGATATGCTATGATATTTTTTGGAACGAGCTGATACGATTTTCACTTGTTTTCCTTTGGCATCACTGGTACCGAATTACCACATTTTTTCCCCTGATCTCCCGAAATTTGTAATGAACCACCTGTAATGAAGCATATCCTGGTGTGCCGCTTCCACCGACAGATCGAAAATAGCACCTGCTGACCAGAGTCTCTCGGTGGTACGAAACCAGAGGCCGAGGGCCCCATTACACCCGGATCCTGATGCGAGCGCAAAGGCATCTGAGCCGTACATATGCTTCGTTCAAATGTAATTTAAGTAGCACTAAAAATCCACCAACTTGTAGAATTTTAGTATTCTACCTATTTAAATTTAACGAAATTGAATCTAAAAAGTGCATCATCAAATTTAGCACAATTGAATTTAAAAAGTTGTTAAATGTATTCGAAACAATTCGTGTTTCCTAAACTGAAATAATGAATACTGAAATGTCAAAGCTATATACACTGAACCTAAAATACACATTTTCATGAATATCTTGACTCCAGCACCTCCTAGCAGGTCCAAATTTTGTCAGCAACTTTATTCTTATTTAGATAATATACGTGATATACGTGAATTTGAGCTGAATTGGGACATAAATAAGCATTTTGTAAATAACTCCACTCCAGTGCCACCTACCGGGTACAAAAAAAGTTGGGCACTTCGGAGGACCAAACGAACATATGATGGAAATATGAGATGGATAGCTTGAGTGGTTCAAGAGTTATAAAAGCAGCAACATATGCACCAACGTTTTTATACTATATATACTATTTTAAGATTACACTTTATGGCAGCAATTTTGTATAATTATATATAAAGGGCATTGTCCGTTTGATACTAATAAATAAACAAAACGGAAACGATCTTCATTGTGTTTTGTCGAAATTTCCAAATCAACACTTCTCGAAATTAAGAGATAAAATCGTATTTTTATTTTCTTCGACAATTTAAAAGTATGTACCTATAGTAAAATTGGGCTAAGATAATAAAATTTATTTCGCACCGATAATTTTATTTAAAAATGTTATAGTACCTATTTAAACTTTTCTTTTAAAAATGTATTCAGCTCATTTCCGCCTTGTTGTGTGTACATATCTCCAACAAACGGTTTAATCTTAGAGCCACCCTGCTGTTGACAAAATCGAACATTTGTTTCCATTGCACTCCATTTAATATTTTTTTCCCTGTTGTTTTAATGTTTTTGTCCATTAAATTTTTGCAATTAACGCAGCGGGCAACACGGCATGGCTGACAGAAATGCAACGGTCGACATAATAAAATTGAATGCACATTCGTAGAAGAGAACTGCACTATCCAACCCACTCTGCAAGTTTTATTCAATTTTTTCTCCATTTTCCCTGGCCCCATTCAACTTGTCCGAGTTGTCCAATTAGCCTGGTCAACATGCAGCAGTGAAACAGTTAACGAGGATAATTTATTGGGAGGTTTCGCGTGTGCAATTGCAAGCACACATCTATTAAGGCAACATTGTAGGCAACTCTAATAATTGCCACCGTGCGTCAGTCGGACAAGTTTGTCCCTTGCCTCCACCGGTAACAGCCAGCTCCTGGCGTAAAACTATAAATTCTCCTAGTCAATTCGATCGAGAATATGCCGCAAAAGGGATGAGTGTGGTGGCGGGTGTCTAAATTGTAATTGAACTGCAATTACCATCAAACTCTGTGCACGCTGCGCGCACTTGTCAAAATTTATTATCGTTCATAGGACGCCAGTTGATAAATACGTTCCCATTTTTTTACCATGCAGATCACATACCGACCACGGGGTGTTCTCTCCCTTGGCCCTTAGTTGCCTTCGGCAAAGCAAAGTTAAACACACGACACCAACAACCAAACACACCGAGAATGTTGCCGGTTGCTTGAGTGAGCAAGTCCATCCCAACAACATGTTCTCCGTGTTCTCTGAACCGGTAGAGCTGCCATTGCAAAATGGGCGTGGCGTCGCTTCGTCGTCGGCCTGGCTGTATCTAGTGGTTGAGTGTTATCTCTGACTATGGCCTAAAATCTCAAATTCAAGGCGACTTTCTCTCTCTCTATCACGTGAAGGCCGTGTACTGTCCTCTTCTGAGGTTTTATGAACTGAGTGAGTGGGAATGCGCCGAGTGGGAAATAGTCCATCGCTCTGGCATTCCAAAAGATACTTTTCCACCGTTCAGCCATCTTTTATAAGCGGATCAAGTAGATTTAAGAACGTTAATCAGGCTTTTGAAAGATTGTGTGGTGTTTTTGTTGGTGCTGTTGTTGGCGTCCGTCGCCGTTCTTTTTGATAATATTGTAATGCATTGCGTCGGGGTTGTATTCATATCTCCACCATTGAATTCACTTCACTGAAACAAAGATTCTGTGGAAAATCAAAGTCTTTGGGAATGTGGAAAACCCATTGCGGCTAGCGTGATAAACGTGCATACTTTTAGTGATAACGCAATTGTCTCCGACGGCGACGGACGGGAGAGCTTGGATTATAATGTCTGACAGTGCATGATTGTGGCAATTGTACGCGGAATTAAATTATTGAACCCTGAGCTTGCAGCATGTTTTGATATTCGGGGAAAAGTTGGATTGGATTATCTGTTATAAGTGAACGCAGCATTTACGATTTTCGGTATAAGCATAATGCTGAAAATATGTAAATCTAACGTCAACTACCTGAAAGTATGCTCCTCAGTCAGTCAAAGTCAGGCAACCACCCTACAATGAGAAGCTTTTAATCTTATCAACGACCCTACTTTTTCGATAAAAGGGTGGGTTATAATTGCCCGAGTGGAAAAGGGATTAAAACTACGTTTATTCCCATTGGTCTTTTTAGGTTCGTTCGCCCTTTCCGACCGCTCTGGGATTCCTAGAATTTTTCGCATTTTGCTACTTCCGAAGTAATTCGAGTAACAATGAAAACACTAATGGAATGGAGGGTGACCGACGCGATGGTCGTACGAACAAGAAATCGGGAAGCATGAATTAGTGAAATGGACATGATATCCGTTCGTGTCCAGCGATACTCCCTTAAAACCCCCACTCGGTGTTTTATGACATTTACCTAAGTGGACTTTCTTGGAATTAGCCACGGGCAGAGCCATGGTTGGCGTAGTCGTCGCCTTTTTTTTACATAATTGCGTGAGCGTGATAGGAATCATTTAATGATTTCTATTTTCATTTTAATCAAGATTATTTTCCGCCAATGAATGTTATGTTTCTAAATTGGACAGTGGTGGCCATTGTGCATTTATATTAGGTAAATAATAAGTCCTTTTCAAGTGCACCCCCTTTGTCGATAAGAGTATCACAATTGGTCTAAGTGTTTCGTTCCTTTCGAAGTCAAAGCTTTTGAATTAACTGAAGAATAAATGGAAGACGGACTTGCTTATATTCAAATGAGAAATTTTAATGATAAGCAACGTTTTCAGTAAAAGTTAAGTCATAATCATAACATGCTGTGCTTTTTTGCATTAATTAGCATTTGGAATGAAAGCGAGAAACGTGTGTTTGCCTAATTAAGTAAATAAATAAATTATTGAAATCATAAAAGAACATTTGATTTTCGTTTAGTTTAAAATGACTTCGGTTAACGATTTGAGGTCGTGTGTTACCCAAAAAATTTTAAGGTCGTAATATATTTTTGATATTTTGTATAGGTAAATGACGTTATGACGTTAAATTGCCAATTTTGGTTAATGCGACAAGCGACTAAAAAGTTATTGAATTCATTGTTTCTTAAGCAAATGTGTCATTTATGCGTTCATAAAAATTAAGAGTTCCATAAGAAACAATACATTCGATAATTTTTATTCGATTATGTACTCGATCGCACGGTTATCGCTCATCAGCGGCTTCAGAGTGCATACCCTGGTTTTTTTTTAGAAATCGATGGAGGCTTCGTCAACAAGCTGAAATACAAATTTGCACCACCCGAAAAGTTTTCTAACTATACTTATGTGATTTGCTCCCTTTTCTTAGTTATTCGCTCATATCTCAAGCCACATTAGTCGCATAATTAATAATAAATATTCAGTTATTAGTTAGAGAATTATCTTCAACTTTTGCTTACAAAGTGTTTAGTTTTAATAAATGCGTAAAATTTTACAATGCATCAAAGTTGAAAACAATCAATTTTTGAATCAATTTCTCGGAAATAAGTCGATAATCGTGCATTTCGATAAATCAGGACTGATTAATCTCCATAAGAATGCGGAGAGTCAGTGATTCTATGAACATATTGTTTTACAACTGCTTGTCATAAATTTCATCATTTCATGCCATAACGAACCGCCGAATATAAGTAGGCAGGTCAAATTCCAGTGGATTACCGCCTAGGATCTTATTATACTCCTCTATAAAAATTAATTCAATCGGATGAAAATCAAGGCTTATTTCCATACAAGGAGCCCCAAACTACTCTAATATATGCTCTAAAGTCTTCGTTGAAATGCAGGGAAAAGGGGCCACCTCTGCATGGAAAGTAGCCTTGGGTTTCGTCCGATTGAACTAATTTTCCCGAGTAGTATAGTAAATTCTAGGCAGTCGTCTGAATTTGACCTGCTGTGTTGTCTGAATTGGATCCATAATTGACAATGAATGCAGAGAATGGGTAGAAAAAAGGGTTTGATTAAAATAATTTTCAGGCATTTATTTTTGAAGAATTTAAAATTTGCGTTTGTTAGTGAGCGCGCACGTAAACCTGTTCGATTCTAAGATTTCGAAACTGGTTTTTACGAAAACGGCTTTTCCTAGCGGTCAACCGGATCATTAAAAAACCGGCTCATGGTTAAAAAAAAAACCCAGATTGAAAACCAGCTCGTTAAAAACCGATTCAGCAAAAACCGACTCATAAAGAACCGAGTACTCAAAACCGACTCGTTAAAAACCGATCGGCTTATGGCTAAAAAAAACCCAGTTAAAAACCGACTCATTAAAAAAATCGATTCATTAAAAACCGACTCATTACAAAATGAGTACTCGAGTACTCAAAAACCGGCTCGTTAAAAACCGACCGGCTCATGGTTAAGGAAACCGAGTTAAAACCCGACTCATTAATCATAAACCGTTGAGAAAGTCGAGTATTTTTTGTGTGGACGCAATTATTCAAGAAAAGGTTTTAGCTTTTGATTTGGTACGTGGTATGTTCATACATTTGGTCGTCAAGAGACAAGTGTTCAATGTTAAATAGATGTGAACAACATACCCATTGAAAGATAGAATTGAATTGAGAAAAGAAAAATGTTGGAACTGATGACTATGAGTAATAAAAGTTGTGAACACTTTCATGGTTATCAGTCGACCTGTTAGACCCATGTATTCTAAATAGTAGAGGTGTTAGAGATGACCACATTTATTCAATTTTGGACGCAAGGTCTTTTGACGACCGAAAGTGTGGACATACCAAATCACACTCAAATCAATGATAAAATCTTTTCTTGAATAATTTCGTACTGTACTGTACACAATAGGTATATCTACTCGAAGATTTTCTCACGGGCTTTGATTTATCGGTCTTTTTAAATACATGTTGGTGAGTCGGTTTTTAACTTGTTTTTTCTTAGAGCCGGTCCGTTTTTAATGAATCGATTTTTTGATGAATCGGTTTTTTTTAATGAGTCGGTTTTTAACTAAATTTTTTCTAACAATGAACCGGTCGGTTTTTAACGAGTCGGTTTTGAGTACTCGAGTACTCGGTTGTTAATGAGTCAGGTTTTTAGTGAATCGGTTTTTTTTCTAATGGATCTGTTTTTAAGGTTTCTTACTTATCAAGTCGACAGATAAGTAGCGTCTTGCTGTTGTCCATATTCATAGTCCGAATAACGTATTCCGATGCAAGGTTGAAAAGCGTCGGTGCCAGTCCATCAGACCAGTGCGTGCTGTTTCAAATAGATCAGTAAGCGTATTATGAATCCTGGCCTGTGAGACGGAGTTGGTCATCTTCATCTTTGTCAGTCGCACTAATGTGGCCGGTATACCAAATTGCAGCAAGATGTTGTACAGTACACCACGATCAAAACTATCGTATGTATCGTATCTCCCTTTTTGTGAATTGGACAGATGATGCTTCTGCGCCTATCGTCGGGGATCTCCTCGTCCTAAAATACATACCAAATCCATGATTTTTACACTTATTGGGAACAAACGAGCATTTGACAAAAAGTGATTTTCAAGTGAGATTATCTCGAAAACTGTTCAAGATACGGGAAAAAGTAGTTAAAACATTGTTTGTGTATTTATTGTGCCCTTTAACTGTCTTTCAGCCTGTTTTTTCATAGTTACGGAGATAAAAGCAAAAAACCGGAAAAATCCCCTTCAACCCCCTCCCTCCGGAGAAGCTCACACCCCACAGGCGGGGACTTTTAGTATAATATATTCCTAGTACCAACCAACAAATCGCGCCAAGTTTAAAAGTTCCTTCAGTTTTTTTACTCGTCACCTGGGGTATTTAAGAAGTTTATATTATTGGTTTTCGAGTTATTTACGAAAAACTATTTTTGACCGATTTTGACATTTTCGTCACTTTTGAATGTTCGTTAGCGCCGTAACCATCCATCTGACGAAAATACCATGCAAAAGTTTTTTGAAGGGAATTCGGTGTTAGGTTATTTTTGTTCTGACTACTTTTCTTTAAAAGTTGGTACTTTTGAAGTTACGGGCGAAAAAGTTAAAAAGTAGCATTTCTTTTTTGACTAAAAATTTACATTAGCCAGCACTTGTTTTTTGCTTCAAAATTTAAAGTGATTTAATTTACCAACTGCTTTTTTTCAATCTTGCATGCATGCGGACGTATCATGAAGTTCCTTGCACTGCAATAAACATCAAAGAACAATTTAATAAACGTGTTGGGAATTTATAGCACTTGGCTGAATATATATTTTTAATTTTAATAAATATGTACCATTAATTACTGTCAAGATTGCATCGAACCATAAAATGAACTTTCAGAATTATTATAATTAAGTATACAAGATACACTTTTTAGGTCTGTTTGTTTCCCATTTTTAATTCGGGTAACCGCAGTCACAGTCATAATCGAAATGCTTCTTCTCATCTACTGCAATTAATTCCCGAAAACAAACATGAAAGCCATTAGTGCAGTCACTTTTGATGTTACTAAAATATAAAAATTATTTTGAAATTTAAAATTTGCAATATATGACGGCTACATGCATGAAAACATTGTAACGATGGAGACATTTACCATTTAGTATGGCAATCACGCGGTTGCAATTTGCATTTTGTCATTTTTTTTTTAAATTTACATTTTGAATGCAGAACCAGAAATGTATGTTCTCATGCATGTACTCGTATGAACTTATTGATTGCAACCATATAGAAATGTCTGCAATTTTCGTTCGCTGAGTGCGTCTATTTACGTACGAACACACAATTTAAATGTATCTTTTACCAATTTAAAATGCAGACAACATACTATCATGGTGCACTGACATTGATTTATGGTCCAATGATAAGGAGGAATGTTAAGTGGCTAACTATGTATGTTCCGAATGCGCCGAAGATTTTGATTGGATAAGAAATTAATGCTTTGATCATAATCCTTTTTTGTTACTTCTGGTAGCCAAGCGGCTATGTGCATACAAATATAAATAATTGAAGTTGACTTCAGCATTCGCGGTGATTCTGACTGTGACATTTGTGTTTGTTGTGTTTTGATTTAGATGAATATCTTTTTTGTTGCTACTACTACTATTTGCCTTAACCCCGTAGTGTATTAACCACTCCTGAGAGCCTAGTTGACGTTTCGTTAGCATGTAACAGGGTTTGAATGATGCATATTCCTGCCATACACATCCTGTCCATGTAGTTGCATTCTGCGACAAGACGAGAAAAGCTGTGGCTTATTTTAACCCCCGGCAACACAATCGGGAAACGACACAAATAATCAAAGGATCATGGCCACGGCGGAATCCGAACCTACGAACATGTAGAAGGAAACATCCTACTGACGTCACAAAACACTGAGTTACCTGATATTAAATAATACTTTTGCATATACTGTAACAAATATTCTCATTGCTACCCATCAAGCGGCTTTATTTGGCAAACTTATAAAACTGAGATATTTGGCGAGTAGTAGAGTAGAGAATGAGTACCCATTCATGGGGTAAATAACTCGGTTGAACGTGTTGCTGATCACACACCTCTGCACAAGACATACCGTCACGATCTAGAAAATGAGAAGATGCTAACTCATCTCGTCGAGACTGGACTGGACTGTTGCGCCAGTTATTTTATTTATTTACATATATAAATTTGTTTATGACAATCTTATTTGTAGTTCAAAATGGGTGAACTTTCATATTTTAAACCATAGATAACATTCTCAAAGAAAAATCGTGTTTATTAATTAGTGTCTAATTTCCGATGAAATATGAACTTAAAAGTTAATAAATATATGTACCTACTTTGTCTTTGATGAACCGCATGTTAATTGTTGTTGCCGCGACAGATTTGTTGAAATAGCAAATCCCAGACGAATGTTATTTTAAGCTCGTTTCTATATGCTACAATTAATAAATTTAATTTTAAATTCGATAGAATGCTAGTGTGTTGGAACGCTGACCATTTCTTGTCATACTTGATGTAAGAAACGTCGTAATCATTTATTAAATTAATTAATAAATTTTTTTGACTGAAATTTAACGCGGTTTATCAATTAAAACACAATCCGAGGGTTTTGTACTGTCCCATGCAAATAGGAGATCAACTGCTTAAGCATTCATGTTAAGACGACATTGCAGTGTGTTGAGGCATCAATCTCATGTCTGACTACCGGCGTTTCGGATTCGTATCCCGTTCACGACGACGTTCGTGGCCATGGATGTGCAGGGGGTGCATGCTGGCAACTGCATTCTCAGAAACCAGTTTATGTCGACGAAACGTCAACTGGGCCACAGGGAACAGTTGCCTCACAAGGGGTTAGGGCAATTGAGAGATAAAAAAATTAGTGACAGCCCCTCCCCCCTCTTGCTCCTCTCCCACCAATCTTTAGCCTTTCAGAAATAGTTAAACAATATTTAAGTTGTAGTACTCGAAGTACTAGTATGTATTGTAGTACATGAGGTCGGTTATGTGCATTTTTTGTATGGATGATATCAAAATGTCCAAATTTAAATGAATGTACTATTATTAAATATTACGTGATTGTTACGGACGTTAGAGATATTATTGCCTATGGTGGACCGCGGATGTGTTTGCGGAATGCAGAGGTGTGCCAAATGTAACTACAGAAATATACACGATAACTTTCGATAGAATAAATCTAGAGCCTTGAAATTTTGCTTAAATGTTGGCAGTATGATCTAGTTGGTTGGTATTGGGGTAAATGGGCATGATCAGGCCAAGAGAACACCTACCTCCCCTATACATGTAAAATAAGTAGATGTATCTATAACTCCCATTTAATAAACATGAAAAGCTCTAGGTTTAATAGATTGCTCGTGAGGGTAGTTTTATACTCTCCTGGAAAAATAAAATCGATCAGTTGAAAACGGTAATTTTTTTTTACAAAGAGCCCCGTACTTCCCTACTTTTCAGGTTTTTTGTCTACAACTCTTGAACCAATCGACGTAGACACCTGATTTTTGGCATGTAACCCTGAGGTGAGAAGCTGCTTGAGTTTTAGTAAGTTGGGCATAATCAGATCAAAGGAACGCCTACCTCCCCTACAAATTTCAAAAAATTAAATATTACTTTAATTACGATAACTTTCGATAGAATGACACTAGCGACTTGAAAATTTGGCAGAATGTTGGTAGTAAGATCTTGTTAGTTCGTGTTGAAAATGGGTAAGATCCGACCCAAGAAACTCCTACCTCCCCTGCAAATGAAACTTCAAATAAGCGATAACTTTCGAAAAAATGAAGCTAGTGACTACAAATATTCGTCAAATGATTGTAGTAAGATCCAGTTGGCTAATATGGAAAATATGTAAAAACCGACGAATGAAACCCCAACTTCCCCTACAAATCAATCTTCAAATAAGCGATAACTTTCGATAGAATGAAGCTAGTGACTTGAAATTTTATTGAAATGATTATGTCATGATCTAATTGGTTGGTGGCAATGATGGGCAATATCTGACCCAAGGAACCCCTACCTCCCCTACAAATGAAACTTTAAATAAGCGATAACTTTCGGTAAAATGAAGCTAGTGACTTCAAATTTTGATCAAATGTTTGTACTAGGATCTAGTTGGTTGTAATTAAATGCACAAGATTTGACAAAAGAAACCTCTACCTCCCCTACAAGTGAGACTTCAAATAAGCGACAACTTTCGATAGAATGAAGCTAGCGACTTGAAAAATGCGAGCTAAGATCACGATCTAGGTAGCCATCCTCTTGTCATAGGAGGTCCATATCTTCCTTAATACGACGCAGGTGGGCAGATTCCGCCATTTGGAATCCGCAACTTTGTAGAAGTGAGAGGAGATACTACACTTAACAGCCCTCAGCGGAATGTATGCATATAAGAATGTAAGCATGTAAGAATGTCTAGGCTCTCCTTCTGGCCAGCTCATCGGCTTTCTTGTTCCTCTTTATGTTCCTGTGGCCAGGAACCCGGAGCAGGGTAATATTGAGCCGTCTGCGAAGCCAAATCAACTCCTCCCCACATGGCTCAACAAGCTTGGACGATGTACTTACTGAGTTTGGAGCCTATAGATACCTGTCTGACTGTCTGAACAAATGGCGATGTTGTGGTTCATTGGTATGTCTCTGAGAGTGTGACAAGCTTTCATGATTGCAAGCATTTCCGCCTGGAAAAACTGACGTCGCAGTCCATTTTAGAGCCGTCAGTGATAATCGTGATCCTTCATCACCTCGCCTCCCCTCAATGGTGGCGAATTTGGCGAGGGAACTTCTCCCCAGCCCCAATTTGGACATGGTGAAGTTAGTTTTTATCTTGGCCA
The DNA here is from genome assembly GCA_964017055.1 of Chloromyia formosa. Classification (NCBI taxonomy): domain Eukaryota; kingdom Metazoa; phylum Arthropoda; class Insecta; order Diptera; family Stratiomyidae; genus Chloromyia; species Chloromyia formosa. The sequence continues at coordinate 2,287,492 of OZ024813.1, read as the reverse complement.
TATCTTGTGGCAGCTGGCTTAGAATGTCGCTCTGGCCAAACGGTTTGGTAATTCAGCCTACTGACTGCACTCCCCGCCGCCAGTTGTTTGATAAAATTATCTATAATTGGAAGATGCAGGATCCCTTTTAGTGCTTCCCGCGTGCATGTTTGTGTGACACTTGTAGTACTCAAGACATGTTCTTTGCACCTTACCAAGGTGTGTGACGTTATTTTTGGCAAGCGACAACCATCAAATTAAATTAGTGACCCATATGTAAGAATCGAACGGATTACTGCTGTGTACATCCAAAGGACCATATTTGGCTTAAGGCCAAGGCTTTTTTCCGAAGGCTTTCTTACAGGCGTAGAAAGCTTTGCAGGCTTTCTTTCACCGTTCTTCAATATTTAACTTCCAGTTGAGCTTTAAGTCTAAAATGACACCTCAATAATTGGAGTGACCGTTTATTCCGATTAGTTTAGGAAGAGTAAAGTGGGGTTCTTTAATTTTTGTGGTAAAGGTTAGGGATAATCAAATTTAGATTTTTTTTAATATGAAGCGAGTTTTCTTAATGCTCCAATTGTCAGGGACACACAGTACAACTTTTCTTTTCTCATTTTCGAACATTGTAATGAACCACCTGTAATGAGCATATTATGGTCTGGTAGAGCTGCTCCCACCGGCAGATCGAAGCAGCACGTGATGAGTAGCGATCTGTTGGTGGTACGAAACCAGAGGCGAGGGTGCCATTACACCCGGACCCAGGTGCGACCGCATGGGCGTCTGATCCGTCTGATTTTTGTTTATTCCCCATTTTTACCTCCCCTGTTTGTGTTGTTTTCCCCAGACATATGAATTTTTGTTAATACGTAAAGGACAGGGGCAACGAGCGGCGAAACCCCGCCCACATCTCCCGAACTGAGCTACAGCAAGCATAGGCCGCTGCTTAGCTCGTTGAGGGGCCTTTTTCTTCGCCAGATGGCACGGCCCGACCTTCACAGTCATTATGCTACCTAAGGCTCCGTCCCCACAGGCATCTTCGGATTTCCACCAAACCGTCCGTTACAACATTTATTCTAAAACAAAGAAAAAAATTAACAACATGACAAACACTCCACTGAGACGGTAATAATCCAACATTGTATAGGTATAATAAAATATATTCAGCGAACTTCCTTTCTTTATAATTTTTTTTTTTTTCAAAATATTTTCTACATCAAAATTAATAGTAACCACTAAATCAAATGGGGAATAATTTATTAAAACACTTAAGCTTAAAACCAATACCGGATTGACTACGTACACTCTCTTAAATATCCTGAAATAAAATAAGAATTACGTACACAAACTTCCTCCTCTGAATCCAGAAGTCCTGTGGGAATTTCATATCTCTTTAGCCAGAACACCCACCGCCTATGGTGTGCCATCTATGAGCCGTTCCCTGAACATCAGTCCAATTGGCTATGTATTGGAGCATCTGTTCTCTCTCAATAAATTCCACTATTCTTACAAATTCCCCGCTCACCACTACTACCGCACATTATTCGAGTGTGCGTGTTGCGATCTCGAAGAGAATTTTCAGCATTTCTTGACCTAAAATAACACTTTGCTCACAACGAAATCAACAGTTTCAAGAAGCCGGCAAGGTGGGATGTTGTGCGTTTCATCGTCTTCTCTGAATCCATGCTTGCAAATCGACTTACCGTTCGTTCGCAAAAACCCACAGGACGACAGGAGACCTTCTCTTAAGGGAAAAATCGCCGCCTGGTCCGGTCACTCTTGATGTGAATCTAATTAGAGGTCAATAGATGATTGGGAGCTATTCTTATCAGACTGCAACTGCTTTTTCGCCAGCGGGCGAGTGTTGATGATGCATCACCGGCGAGGCGACTTTTTCGGAGTGTCGGCGTTTTACGACCTCTCGAATTTTATTGTCCCATTGACTGCTGTTGCCGCTTCTTGTGTTTTGCTGGTGGCTGGCGGGTTTCTTTAGGGAATTCCCCCGACTTTTGTTGGTGTCGTTTCTGTTGCCTCGATATGTACGAGGAGATTCTCGGCCTGGTGATGCTGATGATTATGATGATGGTGACGACGAGGACGACTTGAATGGCCTTAGTGCGGCGCTGATGCTCCCGAGTTCGAACGAGGCACGTCATGTGTCCCTGGTTCTTGTGCCGGATGAATGGCACTCGGCAATTGCTTTTTAAATTAGTTCGTCAAATGGCCACATCAAAGTCGTATAAAGTGGCGCCTATTGTTGCTCTAACGATAAATTCGCAAGTTTTGTTGTAATGTGTTTTGTTTTTATCGGAAAGTGGTCGATTGATTGGGGAGGCAAGTTACTTTGAAATCAATACAAAAGGAAATTAAAGTCCCATGAAACAAACACTTCGTTTTTTATTAATAAAAATTAAAATTGCCCGTTGTCCATACGCTATCAGTGTTGGTAATTCTGTGGTATAAATTATTCATAAATAACCGCTAAATTGTTGGTATGAACTTCATGGGGGCGCTGCTGTCAGAAATACTGAAGCCTTAGAATAACGCAAAATGGGACAATTTGCATAATTTAATAAAATAGGGAGTAACAAATATAGAAGATATTGGAGCGTAAACTGGTTTTAGAGTTTTTGATATGCATAATGGCTTCATTAGGAGCCATTCTTCGATTTCATTATATCTGATTAAAGCCGCGATAAGCAAAGTAAACAAAATAGATATATTAAATAATAATATATTATCTATGCTTAATTGACACTAATTATTGTTCACATTCCCATTGGCTCAAGGCGTTTTTATTATTTATCTTTCATTTGTTGGAAAAAATACCAAGTCCATGATTGACAAGCCGATTGACGTCATTGTCGTAGTAATAAATTACATCTAAAGAATCTCGACGCGTTCAGTAGCCGTGTGAGGTCTCGGCCGTCAGGCGCCACTCTGCAATGTTTGCATCTAGAGATCAGCTGTTTATTTCCCTGGCTCGCTAATATGTAAAATAAAAACAAGCTAGCCTTCGGCTATCTTGCCGAAGGTATGATACCCTTCACGCTTCGCGTTACTTATGGTGCATTTGCTACTTTGAAATTAGTGGTAAAACTTGAAACAGTGAAATCGGATGGTTCCTATGAGAGGTATACGAAATAGTCGGCCGACTTCAACCAAATTTTGAAGAAACATGACTTGCAAGTCAATATGATTAAATAACATGAAATTTGGTAAAGATACTTTCAGAAATAAAAAAGTTTTTCCAACAAAAACCTACTTTTGGAACGGTCGTTCCTACGACAGTTATATAATAGAGTAGTTCAATTTCACCCAAATTCGGAAATACATATGATTTGACTCGAATTTCTATTGATAACTTTGAAATTTGAAAAAGATAGCTTCAGGAATAAGAAAGTTTTTCTTATAAAGACTTATTTTTGGACCATTTCGTTCCTATGGTAGCTATATGACGTGGTGGTCCGATTCCGTTGGTTCCAACATATTTATAGCGTGCAATAAAAGGAAATCTTTGTACAAAATTTCAGGTCGATAGCTTTAAAACTGAGGGACTATAGTTTACATAGAATCAGACAGACAGACGGACAAAGCTTAATCGACTCGTCTCACCATACTGACCAAGAATATATAGTTTATATGGTCGGAGATGCTTCCTTCTGTGCGTTGCAAACTTCCTGACAAAGTTAATATATGTACCTTATCACATCCGTGAAGGGTATAAAAAAAGCCGAAGGTATAATACGCTTCGCTTCGTTGTGACTTATGGTACATTTGCCGCTTTGAAATTAGTAGTAAAACGTGTTCCGATTTCACTGTTCCTATGAGAGGTAGATATATGAATTAGTGGGCCGATTTCAACCAATTTAGGAACGTGGCTTAATATGATTAAATAATATGAAATTTGGTCAGAAATAAAAAAGTTTTTTTCTAACAAAAACGTTCCTATCACAGCTATATGATATACAGTAGTCCAATTCCAATCAAATTCGGGAAAGTGATTTGACTAAAGATACTATTGATTAATCTGAACTTTGAGAAAGAAATAAAAAAATTTTCTCACTAAGACGAATTTTTGGACCGGTCGTTCCTATGGCAGCTATATGACGTAGTGGTCCGATTCCGTTGGTTCGGACATGTGCACAGCGTGCAATAGAAAGAAGGCTTTGTACAAAATTTGTATACCCTAGACTTATAGTATAGGATATATTGTTTTTGTCACGACGAAAATATGTAACACCTTAAAAGAGGCTCCGGAGGTATAGCAATGTATATATACATAAATGATAAGGGTCACCTCCTGATTTGATTTAGCCATGTCTGCCTGTCTGTTTTTCTGTCTGTCCGTCAGTCTGTCTGTCCGTCAGTCTGTCTGTCCGTCAGTCTGTCTGTCCGTTCGCACGATAACTTTCGATAAAATGAAGCTAGAGCCTTGAAATTTTGGTCAAATGTTGGCAGTATGATCTAGTTGGTTGGTATTGAAAATGGGCATGATCAAGCTAAGAGAATGCCTACCTCCCCTATATATGTAAAATAATTAAATGTATCTATTACTCCCGATTAAATAAACATGAAAAGCTCTAGCTCGCGAGGTTAATCTTATACTCTCCTGGAAAAATAAAATTGATCAGTTGAAAACTAACGGTAATTTTCTTACAATGAGCCCCGTACTACCTTACTTTTCAGGTTTTTTGTCTATAACTCTTGAAACAATTGACGTAAACATTTGATTTTTGGCAACTCAGAGGTGAGAAGCTGCTTGAGTTTTAGTAAGTTGGGCATAATCAGATCAAAGGAACGCCTACTTCCCCTACAAATTTAAAAAAATTAAATATTCGTATTCCTTTAATTACGATAACTTTCGATAGAAAGACACTAGTTGAAAATTTGGCAGAATGATGTTAGTAAGATCTTCTTGGATGGTATTGAAAATGGACAAGATCCGATCGAAGGAACCCCTCCACTACAAATGAAACTTCAAATAAGCGATAACTTTTGATGGAATGAAGCCAGCAACTTGAAATTTTGGCCAATTGTTTAAAGTAAGATTGGGTTAGTTGGTATTAAATATAGGCTAGATACGACCCAAGGAACCCCTACCTCCCCTACAAAGGGAGCTTAAAATAAGCGATAAGTTTCGATAGAATAAAGCTAGAGATTTGAAATTTTGCTTAAATGATGGGCAAGATCTGACCCAAGGAACCCCTTCCTCCCCTACAAATGAAACTTCGATAAAATGAAGCTAAGTTTGTACTGAGATCTAGTTGGTTATTATTAAAAATGCGCAAGATTCGACAAAAGAAACCTACCTCTACAGAGTTCAAATATGCAATAACTTTCGATAGAATGAAACTAGTGACTTGAAAAAATCGACAAATATTTCTAGAATGGGTTATTTAATTGATTTTGAGAATGGTCAACATCCTCCTGACCGATTCCGTTGGTTCCGACATATATACAGCGTGAAATAGAAAGAAGGCTTTGTACAAAATTTCAGCTTGATAGCTTTAAAACTGAGGGACCAGTTTGCATCGAAACAGACGGACAGACGGACAAAGCTTAATCGACTCGTCTCATCATGCTGACTAAGAATATACTCGTATATAGTTTATATGGTCGGAGAGGCTTCCTTCTGTGCGTCGCAAACTTCATGACAAAGCTAATAGACCCTATCACATGCGTGAAGGGTATAATAACAAAAACTAATTCTTAATTCGCATGCTGAAATCACTTGGAATTAACTTGTGTTCATAAATTTTCACCTACTTTCATTCATTAGTTGACTATTACCCTGCGTGTGCTCCGTGCAATTTGGCTTCGACGAATCATCGTTCACGTTCGAAATCCGATTTCGACTGTTTCGACGAAAATTTCGACGAGTAGCGAAGATGTGTTCTCATATTCAAACCACCCAGACTATATGATACGAGTACTCTTATAAGAAATACAAATTGAACGTTCTTATTAGATCCGCATATATGCATTTATACATAGATTCCACTTAAGCAAACCAACCATCCATCTCGGCCAAGAATCGCTCCGAGTATTCTTCGAAAGATCCTCCGTTCGAAAATGTTTAGCATGTTTTCGGAGGCTTGGGTCAGTTTCGCAGCCATAACCCAGCACAGGTCGTATAATCGCCTTATGGATGCAGACCTTTGTTTTGGTGCGCACTTACTTGGATTTGATTATTGGAAGAACCGAGAAAAATGGCTTATTTGCTAGCTGTACCCGTCGTTTGATTTTGTCCGTTTTGCTGGCGTCATTTGATAGGATGCTTCCAAGGTATTGGAATTTCATTACAAATTCAATGTTGAGATCCCCGATTGTGATGTTCGGTTGTACTGGCATCCTGGTTAGTGATTGTAACATTACTTTGTCCTCGTTGATTCGCAGTCCAATTTTTTTTTTGCAGCTGTGTCAAGATTATGTAATAGTTCTTCAGCGGCAAGACACTTGCGAGACACGCTGTTTATGTCATTTGCATAACGCTACTACTTGCCTAGACTGATACAGGGAAACCTCTCTACAACGGACAGCCACGGGACCATCAGATTTGTCCGTTGTAGAGAGGTGTCAGCTATAGAGGGGTGTCCGAAAATGTATAGCATCATAAAATATTATGTGAGAAGTTGTAGTATGTAAGAAAGCAAGGTTTATTTAAATAATCATTGTTTGTACACAGTCTTTCTTAAATTCTTGAAGTGACTTCCATCGTCTGGGAAACCAGCTTTTTCAAAGCTTAAATATTGATGGACAATCGTCGTTAAAACGTAGTGGGGTCTGGCTGTAAAGATTTTTTTATTTTTTCAATTCTCCTAAATAATGGTTCTGGAAACAAAGTCTTTCTGGGTAACTCGTGCACCTTTTTGAAATTCATTGTATAACAGAGTTAGTTCAATGAAAAGTAAATTGATTTAAAACACAAAATAACTAAACTATCCAAAATTATATCAATATTTAAATTATTGATCGTCGCTTAACGTCTGCAACATATTGAACGGCTAATGCGAGCAGATATCTCTGAGATGTTAAAAACGATTATAACTATATTATTTCTGATATATCATAAATACGTAATTATTAATAGACATTTTAGTTGTCATTGTATGCATATGTAAATTGCAAATTTTTGTATGTACCACGCGACAATCTACTACTATATATTCCAAAGCTAATTTAAACATTAACATTTATTTAAGATAAATACTATGCCAGCGGGGTGTACCTATTGTGTTTTCTAAGCAACACTAAAGACTAAGCAATTATGCAAATTTTAGAGATTCTTTTGGTGTTTCGTTCGTATTCACTAAAGCTTTCGGTCGATTGCTTTTGACTGACTTTATCAATAGTGACATTGTTAATAATAAACATTTCCAATCGCGGATATGTATTATTCATAGTTACGGAAAAAAAAACCATCCGCTTATTTCCTTTTTTTGCAGCATGTACGAGTACGTCCGAAACTAGTTTTTTTTTTCTGAATTGTGTTTAACTGTTTGATTTATATGTATTTCATATTTTTATTTGTCAAGTTTCTCATTTCCATAATTTGTGCTGTACGGTATGATTTTTGAAACACAAAGGCTGCTTTCAGACGGCTTCATACGAGGCGTTATTTTCTCTGATGAGCTTTTCTCTAAAACCAGATGTCTTTTCACACAGCGACATTCAATTTTTAAAATTTGTAATCGGTGTGATCATGTACGTCTGATAAACTTTTGAGCTTTCTCGAATCTCAGTGGTAAGTGCGGTATATAATCTACACGGGAAACAACATTTCTTAAATAGATCATTTTCCCGCCTTAGTTCTGTGTGAACTAGTCATGGTATGACCCGCTTATTTTGTGCATCGAATCGGACCTAGGTCCGAAAACCTAGGTTGGCGGAACTACCCCATGTTTCTGAAATGGAATGGATCAATCCGATTCACAATTGCATGTTTGTGTTAAAAAAGTATTTTGTATTGTTTAAGCTCCTTTGGGCTTCTTTCAGGATAAAATAAAGATTAATCTACAATCATGATAGAAGTCGGAAGCACTTTATGCATGCAGGTGAACAGTGTTGTCTGACATTTTTTGGAATAATTATTTTCTTCATGGCTGTACGTAATAGGTACCTCACACTGGACAAATGTTTGTTTACAAATATAAGAGCTTTAGTCTTATACAAAAATTTACGGAATCAAAGTTCTAAGCCACAAAATTTTCTTATTCAAAAAACTTCATCTTTAAATTTTCGCATTTTTGTGAATGAAGTTCCATATGAGGATTATCGCACTCATCCATTCTGTGTATGTGGAGTTTTGGGGAATTCACGATCAAGCAAACTTCTAAACCACTGGCAAAATTTTGAGCCACAGTAATTTGTGCAAATTTTTACTAGTATGGGGATCCCATATTTTTCTAAATTTGTAATTTATCGGCGACCAAAAAAATCCATACTTCCATCAAGGTAAACCAGATGTTGTGGTAAATTTCCATAAAATTCCGCCCAATTCAAATTCAACATTACATGAAAATATAATATAAAAAATATAAAAAATGCACAATTATATCTCAAAATAAATACGTAAGCACTTATTCAACCCCCGATGCACAAGATGCAAAATTTTATCGGTTAACAAACTTATACATATATATATACATATATATAAAATATATTTTTTGGTTCATCTGAAATTTGAAACATTCTTCGCAATATTGAAACTCGCTTCCAGCAGTTGCAAATAATGATTGGATTGGTTACTGGCGAGAAATTACATGTTCGAACTTTAAACGTTTCGCCGCCATACTTTTACGTTTTTAAATTTTTATATAAGGTATAAGATAACGATACAGCGCAGCGATTGAATGGATTTAATTAGTTCAAAGTGTGCGATCAAAACACTGATTGGATTCAGAAGATGCGTTATTCAATGTCATTTTAGTTTATTTACCTCACTTAAATGGTAGTAGCCACGGAAGGCTATACCTATACGTGTTGGGTGGCATACACCCGGGTAAAAGGACAGAAAATATTTTAATTCAATATCAATGTATAGGCATGCTAAGATACTTTCGAAAAGAGGATTTAAATAGATGGAAATGTCTATCTATAGCATGATAATTGGATGTTTTTTTAAAGAACTTCTCATCTGACGACTGGGGACATCAAAGGCAAAATTAATACTATACGATTTAAACCACTTATCGTATTTAAGATATAATCGCTTCTGATTAGTATACCTAATGTTTTTTTTTGTTGTTGTTTTCAGATTGTGGCAGCCATGATGATTTTGGTATGTACTTTTGACGATATTTTTTTAAATTAATATGGAGAATGTTTCAATCAGTTGCAGGGACGACAAAACACGTTCTGCCCGAGTGGGTAGTGAGAACGGTTTTATTATTGACTGTATTTCTACGTGATCAGACGAGGGTATATACTCGCATAAATATAAACTTATTTTTTCATAATAGTAAGGGAGACGGCCGCATGTTTACTACCCATATCACGTTTTGTTTCTGGATTTAAATGGGGTTATAGGGTTAATATGTGCAGTTACGGAACATAATTCTCAATATAATTTTCTTATATACATATGTACAATTTAAAGACCACGTTGCTCGTTACTTCTACAAATTTTCGTTATACTGCGTTGAGTTGTTTTGGTAGTGTTGTCAAAAGTTAAATTTTTGTACAAGCGTATGAAGATAACAAAAAAAAAAACTTGCCACGCGAAGCGTATCATACCTTTGTTGCGACTTATGGTGCATTTGCCATTTTGAAATTAGTAGTAAAACGTGTTCCGATTTCACTGTTCCTATGAGAGGTATATGAAATAGTGAGCCGATTTCAACCAAATTTAGAAATGTGGTTTGACAGTCAATATAATTAAATAATATGAAACTTGGTAAAGATATCTTTAGAAATAAAACAGTTTTTCTAACAAGAACTTGCTTTTAGTACGGTCGTTCCCATGACAGCTATATGATAGAGTAGTCCAATTTCAATCAAATTCGGGAGTATGATTTAACTAAAGATGTTATTAATTAGGGTGAAATCTGAAAAATATATCTTAAGAATTAAAAAAAAATTCTCACAAAAGTAAATTTTTGGACCGGTCGTTCCTGTGGCAGCTATATGACGTAGTGGTTCGATTCCGTTGATTCCAATATATATACAGTGTGCAATAGAAGGAAGGTCTTGTACAAAATTTCAGCTCGATAGCCTTAAAACTGAGGGAAGAGCTAGCATAGAATCTGACGGACAAAGCTTAATCGACTCGTCTCTTCATACTGACCCAGAATACGAGGGTAAGGTGAAAAGTTTTCGGTCTGACACAGAAATACCATTACAATCAGCAAAAGTTTATGTTTCCTACCTGGGTGCACGTGTCATTAGTTCGTATGGCAAGTTTAAACTTGTTCTCTCAAGTAGTTTGTTTACACGAATTTTTGCAGTAGACGTCTTACGTGTTTTTCGTTAAAATGGAAATTTGAATATCGTGCGGTCATAAAATTCTTCGTTTTGGATGGAAATTCCCGAGAAAATTCATCCGAAGTTAACAAAAGTTTACGGGGACTCTGCTCCTTTGACGTCAACCGTTAAAAAATGGTCAGCTGAATTTAAAAGTGGTCGCACGTCCCTCGAAGACGACCCACGTGAAGGACGGCCAAAAACCACACCGGAAACCATCGAAAATGTGCATGATATCGTGTCGAACGATAGGCGAATGAAAGCGAGTGATATTGCTAAGGCTGTGGGGATATCGGAAGAAAGGGTGCGAAACATGTTGCACAAAGAATTAAAGATGCGAAAGCTCTGGGCAAGATGGGTGCCGCATTTGCTGAATACCGATCAAAAGCAAATGCGCAAACGATTTTCGCAGCAACCTTTGCACCGATTCAATCGGGATCCGACCGATTTTGCGCGGCGATTTGTCACCATGGATGAGACTTGGGTCCACCACTACACGCCAGAAACGAAACAGCAGTCGAAGCAGTGGGTGGAAGCCGGTGGTTCAGCGCCAAAGAAAGCGAAGTCGATCGCATCTGCCGGAAAGGTCATGGCCAGTGTGTTTTGGGATCGAAAAGGATCCTGTTAATTGATTACCTTGGAAAAGGCAGAACAATAGCAGGCGAATATTACTCCAAACTTTTTGACCAGCTGGATGCCAAAATTCACGAGAAGAGACCTGGCTTTAAGAAGAAAAAAAATCATCTTTCACCAGGACAACGCACCTGTACACAAGTGTGCGTTGGCGATGGGGAAACTGCGTGATTTGGGGTACGATTTGCTCGACCATCCCCCCTATTCTCCTGATTTGGCACGCTCAGATTTCCATCTGTTCCCAAACTAGAAGAAATTTGTTTCTGGGAAGCGCTTCGCATCCAATGAAGAAGTTTAGAGGGCTGTAGATGAATTTTTTGACAGCCTTCCAGACTCTCACTTCCGGGAAGGAATACTGGTGTTGTAGAAATGCTGGACCAAGTGTGTTGAAGTCAATTGAGATTATGTAGAAAAAAAAAATATATTTTTAACTGAAAATCGCAGTCTTTCATTGTCAGGCCGAGAACTTTTCACCTTATCCTCGTAGTATCGTAGAGCGGTGACCGAACGACCAAGGCCACCGAGCGCGACAAGATTTGTACTCAGGCACCCAATGTTTTATGTTGGTAAGGTCGACACTATTTCAAATGCCCATTGTAGATCATTGTATGGCAATTCATGGCATGAAGAGATTTTCGTGAACTCGGGTACCTACAAAAGATAATAATAGTCCTAAACCTCGCTAGAACATCCTCCACTACCGAACACCGTCAACACCCTGATAACTATTCCCATTTGTGCGCTATGACTTCAGTTTTTATATAAATTTTGCATGTTCACTCCGCAGTAATAAAACATCACTGTATTACGCTGAATACGTCAATGAATGTCAAACGATGCGGAAATATTGAGCAATTCATGTGCAAAGTACACTTTTGAATTAATAACAATTCTCGCTCCGGTGCTTTCCCCATCACTTATCCCCACCGACGAGGACGACAAGGAACGACAAACGACCAGATACATAAATATTCAACTTATTTCAAGAGTGTAGTTTTTATTTGTCTTTGCCACCTTGCATCATCCAATTCAACGAGTGCGCGTCTTCCAGTGGGTACACTGTACACAACACACCTCCCAACCATTACGAATTATTTATGTTCGGTCATAAAGTCGGAGTTCTTTGTTTAGAAACTGCCCAAGGATTTTTCATCATTATCATCATCGCCATTTTTCCAGCCGTCGCCGTCATTGCACTATGGCCGTTTGTTGTCTGCATCCATTCCCAATGTTTTGCCCGGTCAGACAACAAAAAAAAAGGCGTTTCGCATTATTTTCGCTTTCATGTGAGACAACCGTTATCCGAGCATTTAACCTCAACCCTTTTTTACTATTCCACTTTTAAGATAAACAACTATTAAGTATCTTTTCTTTTTCCTAAGCCCCGGAGATGAAATATGGTCATCCCAAGATATACGCGCAGTGTATCAGTCGGCCTTTGTACAGTTCCTTTTTGCTACTTTCGAGTAACAGTTATGTAACTGGGAATATTGCTAGCAATATGCCAATGTCATTCTTTTTTTTCCGGACGACACGACAACATGACACGGTCTTGAAACAGTTAGACCTCGAGGAGGAAAAATGTTACATTTTATGATGACCGTGAAGGTCTTTTTCGTTTCTTGGGCTCGAAATCGAGGACGAAATCCATTTGTTATTTGAAAACGCCTGAGAAGTGCGTGAAGATATTTCCCAAGAAGGAAGAAGAAAAAATTGCCTCATAACCACGAACCCACTGTGTATATGTTTGTGACATAAAGGCTTAAGGACGATCCCTGAGACTCCCGAGATAGATACGTGTATTATGCAAAAATGTCACAGCTTTTGTGTGTAATTGGTTTTATTGGTGTGATATTTCCAGAGCACATTTTCGGTGTTGGGCGAAACACAAAAAAAAAATGCGAGCACAAGGATACCGATCAGAATAGAATGTGGCGGCACTAAAGGGATATTGTAGAGCCTAAAAGAAAAGGTCCGAAAGGGTCTGCTCAACGTTTCAGATGGGATGATAGAGAGTTTGGATAGTGTCATTCCAACAAGGACGCGCATAGCCTTTTGATTGTAATGGCTACATTAAGGATGAAAGGATTCAATGGGATATTCTGGAAATCCAAACAATGAATTCAAATTCATAATTGAGAATTTGTTATCGAGAAGACTAACCTTTGTATAGGTTCCCTGCGAATTTTTGATTTTAATTTAAATACATGCCATCAATATTCAAAGAAGAAACCTGTTGTTCACTTAGCTTCTGACTTTACGCCATCTTATTCAGTCGCTTGAAAGACTATCCGGTTTGGCACCTTTAGATTCAGTCTACTGTACAACGTGCGACATTTTTATCGATTTTAAATTGCATCGGCATGCAAAAGATGACCGGTGCATATTAATTTTATTCAATGCATCGAGTATGTTTGTGTGTATTCCCTAGAAAATATCGGTGGATACGTTTTTAAGTCGCATCGAAGTATCATACATAATATTGATTGCGATGGACATTCAGTCGAGAATGAACTTATTTCAACTTTTCTCTGAAACGATGCACATTGGACAACATGCAGAATTTAAATCGCAAAATGGCAGACATTCGTTTTGCGTAGTTAGAAATGGAAGATTCCGTGGGAATAAAATAATTGAAGCCTCGTTTCTAATTATTGCAGGTGGCCATTACAATATAAATGCGATTTTATTTCAATTGGCTATCACAGGAGCCTTTTCAGTGGCGGCAACTGGATTGGATTTAATGGCAGACTTTGCATAAATGATGCGTTAAAGTTTCGATGGCATGCAGGCTAGGACTAGTTCAGTGGCGTATAGTATAAAGGGGGGGGGGGGGGTTAATGGGACCGATCCCTCCTCGGGTAGTAGATTTGGAAATACCTTAATAATTTAACCCAAAAATAGCAAAGTTACGCACTGATGTTCGCTGACAGCCTGCATGTCGTTAACAGACCAAAATAAAACAAATTTATTTCCTTATTTCTTTGCTAAAGATACATTGTATGATACTCGTATATAAACATGGGATTGGGAGGGATTATCCCTGAGTTAAAAGTACATATAAATTTGTTGTCCACAGATAAATTCGGAAATTATATATTTCAGGATTAATAATAGAGAAAAATTAAATGTAATACTCTACGAGTATATAAATAAAAGGGAATTTTCCATGACATGCTGTCAAAATGGGTGGCATGCAGGCAGGTGCATATGCATATGTAGATACTTGAATTCGCCCGCCATAAGCCGGCTGAAGCTCGTGATTTATGTAACAGAAAGCGACAAGAAACAACAGAAATAAAACAAGCTGATGCAAGTTGTGCATACAAATCCTAAGAAATAAACTGCTATATGCATACACTCGTATACATATCCTCACTGCACACTTTTCCGAATTACATATTCAATAAGTGATGTCATATAAATTAAAAAATGGAACGGAAACCTAAGCAATGGACAGCGATTAGACTTGATTCCATATCCATAGTTGGATCGTGAACAATTTCAAGCATAGTCTTTTGAATATATACATAAAAATCAATGAATTCACGCCCACCCCACACAACTCAAATATTGCCGAAATGGACCCCACGACTTAATTCAATCAATAGAAATGTACGTTGTCCAATTGAATGAAATATATAGCACGTGTAACTTGTAAATTTGAAGAGGAAACTTGAACTTGAGAATCAATCACACTTGGTTGTATGCTTATAATATAAAAATTAAAATAAATATTGGGACGAAAAAATGTAAACCCCAATTCTTAAAATGTTTAAACAGCGTGAAACCATGACAAACTCTATGGAATGGGGGAAAGAAAACACAGAGCTCTTGAACATAAATTATTATGTTTCCATTAACACTTTGGCATCAAGTATCAACCACTCAAGCAACAAATGTTTGAAGTGCGACTGAGTTGAGTGATTTCCACCCACGAATGGCAACAGAATGATATTTATTAAATAATAAATTAAATTTCTTAAGGACAAGACTTCGATTGCGGGAGAGCTTGTTGTTGGTGCCTTTCATCTTGGATGCCTGCTCATGAGCAAATCTTATGATACTCCTAAGAGCTAAACGCCTCGAATATATTATTTATATTGCTATTGTACGTTAATAATATCAATTCTCACAACACATCGTCTTCAGTAATCATAAATATTGTTAGGTTGTCATCTCGGACACTTCATTCGTAGTAACAATCGCCATTGTTTTTAAATTAAAGTGGTATTAGAAGTGCTGCGATTAGAAGTTATTATCTACTCGTAATTAGCAGATTATAAAGAATATTAAAGAACCTTGACGCGGACTATCCATAAGCAATCAGACAATTAATTTAGCGTCAAATTATGGCCGTTAAGGAATTCTCAGACGGTAATATCAGTTTAAGTTCTACCATCAGTTGACCTATCTATCAGCCGAGCAATCATTTGAGCCATCAGTTGAGCTGTCAGTCGAGCTATCCGTTCTTTATAAGTTTCGGCTATGATTTGATGAAGAACGGGCGGCAGAACGGATAGCTCAACCGACTGAAGGCTCGACTCAGTGGCGCAACCACGTGACGAGCTCAAAGAGCTCAAGCCACTACAGGGTAAGAAACAAATAAATATATGTATAAAAAAATCTATACATTCCAATGCCCAGGCGGCTAGGTCCCGACGTTGGGGTATTGCGCCATGATGATGATATATTTCAATTAAGGTAAATAAAGACTTACAACAAGCGACTTCTGGCCAACAGTTGTCCTTGTTCATTTAAAATGATTTGCCGTTTTGTTCAGAAACGTGGGAAAGTTCTGAAGGGAAGATAATTGAAAAAAAAAATGCACTTTAATACGAAGCTTTAGTTTTGACTGATGAACACGTTTTTTTTTTAATAACATTAATCCCTTTTCTGGTTTTTGACAAACATTTTCAAAGGTAATAAACACATCTTACAGTCCATCCAAAAATTTTTAAAGTACACCAAAGTTGGGGCGACCGGTAGCGCAGTGTGTTGAGGCATCAGTCTCATGTTTGACTACTGGCGTTTCGGGTTCGAATCCCGTCCACGACAACGTTCGTGGCCATGGATGTGCAAGAGGTGCATGCTGGCAAGGCAACCGCATTCTCTGAAACCAACTTATGTCAACGAAACGTCAACTGGGCCACATGGAACAGTTGACGCGCTATGCCCCACAAGGGGTTGAGTAAAGTTGCTAAAATTCTAATAGCAAATTAGCGTATATAACATTGTTGTTTTATACATATTGTGCACGCATGTCGGTATAATTTAAATAGGCCTAATGAGACCATAACCTGTCCTGCAAAGGAAATGCGTAAGCGTTATTGTTTTGTTGTTGGGGAAGGTGATTGGTCCAACCAGATGCACACTATCTTCTGTGAATTCCTCTCAGTACGCAGTAAGCGAGCTCCACCCTTAAGGGGTTTCTGCTCTCAGTATGCTGCCATACAGCGCAACAATTGGCAACAGGCGATATTACATCTCCAAATAAGTTTAAACATTTGAGCATAGGCACAAACCAATTGGTCATCGTTCAGTTAAATAGGAATGTTCCATGTTGGGCGAAATTCTCCGAGCCGCAGATCTATTATCTTCTTATTAACAATGTTGAGAGCTACACCACCTCAGCGGAGATCATTCCGACATAACCCGATGCTATCAGTGGAAATCAATGTAACTTTCAGGCTCAGCGTAAATAGGCTTGCACGTTGGACACGCACCGCACTGCACGTTTCTGTCAAACTAGCACAAACCTTCGCAGCATGGCGGAAAGCGCGGTACTGCAGTGTAGAGGATTCTAACTTAACGCACCGCACTACAGTGAACTTTCTGCCGAGCGGTGCGTTGCGTAGGTTTCTGCTGTTTTCATGGGAAGAAAATTTGTTTGTTCTTCAGTAAGTCTTCAGTAAAACGACCTCCTCTATTAATACGGGTTTTCTCTTTTTCTTGCTTGAAACCCTATTAATGAAATGGCATCTAGTGAAATGACTCTCAATTTCACCATTCAATTATTCACTGTTCATCATTATTCCACTTGATTTACTGTCATCTGTCACCACCTAACGAAAGTGATCGTCTAATTTACATTGTTGAAACTGGATGAGTCCGTAACGTCATTTCAAAAACTTACATAAATCACTTCCAATTGACTTAAAACTAGTGTCAATGCATAAATCTGACAAGATCCTTCTATTTCTTCATCTGAAATCTAATAGCTTTCACTTTTACAACTCACGCACTTACAAATATGAATGAAATATTCGTCACCAATCTGTTCCCACATAAAACCAAAATATTTATAGCAGTTTCACGAGTAAAGTGATTAAAAGTAACAAAATGCTAAAACCTTCTGACAATCAGAATTTATAACATCTTTGCCAGTGAGCAATTACCCCATTAAAATTTTATCTTCCATCATCGCTGATCTAATCGTATAAGTAGTCAGTCGTCTGGATGTATCGCGCTCATCCATCATCATAGCATTAAGGACAATAAATAAAAGTGTTAATTTCTGCAGCAACAATTGAAATATCCACAAAGTGCATACGTCACTTTACTCACAATCCGCGTCTGCACCCGAGGACCAATCTTCCCTACAACAAGTTTCAGGCATATTGCCTTCGCTTGGCCTCCCTGTCGTTTTAGCTTAATTTTTTTATTGCCAATCATTGTTGGTCACAAAACTATAAAAACCGAAAAACAAGCAAGCCATCAGACAAGCCATCAAGCAAGCAAGAAAGCCTACTTGAAGGAAAAAAAAATAACGAGAACTCACAACAAGGCAATGGCAGCAACAGGGAACTATATGACGTAACATCTATGACAGGGACAGAAATTTAAAGCGATTCGATTCTTATTTCCTACTATTAAATCTTTATGACTTTATGGCTGTTACTAACCTCATAAATGATCCTGACCTGTATAAACCGTCACCTTTGCGACGGCAAACGGTGAAACTGAGTATCTTGTCCTGAAGACTTAACCTATGAAGACTCGACTGGGACTATAACAAACGAGACAAACCATCGCCCGTAATACTTTCAACCTCAGGGGAAAATGGTTGTAAAGTGTGTTTTATGTTTTGTTGTCCTTTTTTATATGTTTGTTATAATTACCTCAATATAAGCATAAAACACTTAAACGCGTTGCATTGTCAAGGAATTGGGTGTCCTAATGGTCGCTTGGTATGTTAGTGTATAGGATAGTAGCAGAAAAAAAGGTAGTTCATGGTCAAGGTTACGGTCAACATTCTTTCACATGGATGGATCACTTTTTCGGTGGGATATTGTCTTTCTTAACTCTTTCAGATGATTCAGTGATGATGGTTCGCGTTACGGGTGGTTACTGAAAATCTCGGTTTTCGCTTCGAAATCGGGTGAATTTTGGCGTGTGAGGTGCGATTTGTGCGATTTTTAATTTATGTAAATTCTTTTGTTTTATTTATGTCGTTAAATTAGTGAAATGTCTGTTTGCCATTAGAGTGGTTTAGTTTTATTATTAATGGGCAATTGGCACAGGCCCAAGTTTTGTGTTGTGTTTGTGATGGTGAATAAGCAGTTTTTGATTGATTTTTCGCCAGAGAAATTTGTACATTAGAATGCATTTTAATTGTGTATGACTGGGAAACTTGAATACAAGGTTAGTCCGGAAGACAAAACAAATACTTATTTGCGCACTATATTTGGATATTTAAGTTATCACACCCCCTTAACAGTTATCACACCCCCTTAACCTCATATCGACTTCATATTGGTTACCATGTCCGCTTAACTTCACATTGCTTCGGTATTACATTTTCAATGTTCTCGTTTCCGGTAAACCGATAGCGCTGCAGTTTTTTCTCTATCACAATTTCTCATGAAATATGATAATCTAGCAATAATTCCAAACAGGTGATGAACAACAGCATTTAGGGAAAATTGTACACGCGCAGCTTAGTAAGCAAAATTAAATAGATTTAAGTCAATAGTAAAATTGTATCTGTTCAGTTGAATTTGTATTGCGACCGAATAAACGTCATTGATATTGTAAAATCGTTTTTTTTATCGATCGCGAGGACCGAGTCCATAAGTGGCGCCCGAGCTAAATAGTAATATCAAAGATAATTAAAAACCGCGGAAGTGCTCGAGTTGTAACGGAAAAGTATATAATACAATACAAAGTGTGCATCTTTACCTGGAGCTTATCTATCTACCTACCCGGAGCTAAAACACAGGAAGTGCAACTTTAAGGCGAACTCTGCGAGCAAGCGGTATTAAGAAAGTGCCAATTAGCGCACGTACATCCAACAGGACCATATTTTGGCAATATATTGAAGCCGTACCCCAGTAGACCCGAACCAACCAATTAACCAATCAACGGTCCAGGACAAAAAGGAAAATACGGTGAATCAATTATGTTTGTATCAAATGCAGTAAATCTTTTGTAAGTCAATTAATTTGAAATATCACTAGTTTTAAGAAGTGTGGCATTTTTCCGCGTATTATTTTTGAAATTGTTAAAATTGTGTAAGCTGTTGATCATTGCTCTGAAACCTATAGTGAGTCCTTAATCTTTTTCACAAGTTACTCTTGAGAAATTGTGCATAGTTTTCTACCTTTGTGCTATCGTGATTAGACGTTTCCGCCCTAAATTTTTTTAAAAACCCTTTAAAAATGGATGAAGTCCGAAATACCCTTATTCAACTGACCGGGGCAGTAAACGCTCAAATCGAGCAGATAAGAGGTTTAGAGGATAGGATGACCAGGTTAGAGCAAGTGAACTCCCAGTCCGAACGAATTGAGGAATTGGAGTCAAAAATGATACGGCTTGAGCTAAAGAATAGTGAAATAGTGCAAATGAAAAATGTCGAAGAAAGAATTAAATTGTTAGAAGGGAAACAGGGAACAACTACCCGACAACCACAAGTAACCCTAGCGCGTCCCCAAACAGAACTTGATTTAGATGCGATAAAGAAACTTCCCGACTCCGTTAGGGACCTGCAGCCTTTCGAAGGAAATCCAGTGCATTATGTCTCGTGGATTCATAGTGTCGAGACCATTTTGCAAGATTATAAAATTGTAGAGGATAAACCCATATTTAGGGCAATCCTTAGACACATTAGACAAAAGATTAGAGGGGCCGCTGATGCAGCTCTCGTATCTTATAACATCTTTGATGAAGACTGGTCAAGCATCAAAAAGTGTCTGTCCCTCCATTATGCAGACAAGCGTGATGTGAGGACCCTAGAACACCAACTTCACACGATGTATCAAAGAAATATGAGCGTGGATGAATTCTACGCAACCATTAACCACCAGCTTTCCCTTTTAATTAACAAAATTAAAACTGAGGATCATTTGCCGGAGACGGTGACAGCTCTCACCGAAAATTACCGGAACAGAGCCCTTGATGTTTTTATCCGAGGACTAAACGGAGACCTCGCCCGAATGCTCGTCATTCAAAAGCCTCAAACTTTACCGGAGGCTTATGCATCATGTCTGGAATTCCAGAACCTAAATTTTCGAAACGCCCCTATTCACCCAAGGAATTACAGGAACACCGTATCAGCTCCCATGAACCAAATATTTAACCCTCGTTCAAACAATTTCGGTAACCCACCACCAAAGGGCAACCACCAGTCCAGCCTTTCCGACCGAATTAGGGGTTACAACATCAATAGGAACCAACACCCAAATTTTCCTACCTCTTATGACAATCCACCACCCAGACCCGCCCAACCCAAACCCGCAGTACCAATGGACGTAGACAGGACTATCCAGACTCGACAAATCGATTATCAAAACAGACCATCCCACCTTCCAAACCACAAACGCCCCAATAATTCAATCCAATACCCTAGAAAATCGCAAAGGCTATTCAACCTTCAGACCTCTGAGGGGAACACGGAATATCCTAAAGACGACTTAATCGAGGAACACGAGACTTACGATGAACAGCCAGTTGAGTCTAATGATGAGGATGGCCTCGAAACCTTGGAGGATAACCTCGATGTAAATTTTATGATGGACGCCTATCCAGCGTACCATACATAGAGTATAGGTCAAAGAACGGGCAAATCCTCAAATTTCTCATCGACACTGGGGCAAATAAAAATTTTATATCAACAAATATTTCACAGGGGGCAAAACCTTTGACGAGACCTTTCAAAATTCATTCTGCGGCAGGGAACATCGTAATAAAATTGAAAATTAGAGGTTCATTTTTTAAAAATTTGGGAAATAACACTATACTCGATTTCTACGTCTTACCCGGACTTACCTGGTTCGACGGAATAATAGGCGACGACACGTTGAAAAATTTAGAAGCAGTTATAGACAGGAAACACAACATTCTTAAAATTTATCCGAATATAGAAATTCCATTAAAATCCAAAGTGTCAAGGCAAATAAACGCTATTGACATAAAATGTGACCACTTAAGTAATGACCTCAATGCCAAACTACATGCTGTTCTGAACGAATTTCCAGAAATCTTTGGTTGTGTTAATAACAACGAGATAATCGAAACCAACGTCAGAGCCGAGATAAAAACAACTACTTCAGACCCAATTTACACCAAATCGTACCCGTACCCAGTCAATCTTCGAGCTGAAGTCGAAGCCCAAATCACAAAAATGCTTCAGGACGGAATCATCCGTCCCTCAAAAAGCCCATACAATTCGCCCCTCTGGGTAGTACCTAAGAAAGCGAATGCGTCAGGCGAAAAACAATATCGGGTGGTCGTAGACTTCAAAAGATTGAATGCGGTAACGGTATCTGACACTTATCCCATACCGGACATAACGAACACTCTAGCAAGTTTAGGCGATTCCAAATATTTCACCACCATCGACCTCACATCCGGATTCCATCAAATTCGGATGAAAGAGACCGATATCCCTAAGACCGCATTTTCAACTGCAAATGGAAAATACGAATTCACCAGGCTTCCCTTCGGTCTTAAAAATGCGCCGGCTATCTTTCAGCGCATAATCGACGATGTTCTAAGGCCATTCATCGGCAAGATCTGTTTTGTCTATATCGATGATATTATCATCCTTGGCAAAACGGAAGACGAGCATCTACAGAATCTGCGAACCGTATTTGCGCAACTAGAAAAAGCTAATTTTAAGATAAATATGGAGAAATCAAAGTTCCTTAAAACCCAAGTCGACTTCCTGGGTTATACAATCTCTCAGGAAGGGATTCTTCCTGACCCAAAAAAAATAGCAGCCATTCAAAAAATTAAACAGCCCGACAACCTTAAGGATCTGAAGGCATTTCTTGGCCTAGCGTCTTATTATCGAAGATTCGTGAGGGACTTTGCCAAGATTGCAAGGCCTTTAACGCAGCTAACACGAGGGGATAATGCTCAAGTGAAAGCGAACCAATCTAAAAAAAGGAAGATTGAAATGGGAAAACTCGAAATCGAAGCTTTCGAAAACCTGAAGAAACACCTCACATCTACTGAAGTATTAACATTTCCTGACTTCGATAAGCCGTTTCTACTAACTACGGACGCGTCCAATCATGCAATCGGTGCCGTCTTGTCCCAAGGGGATATGGGGAAGGATAGACCAATAGCATATATATCCAGATCTTTAAATAAAACAGAGGAAAATTACGCCACGGGTGAAAAAGAGCTGCTAGCCATTGTTTGGGCTCTTGACAAGTTAAGGGATTATTTGTATGGGGCAAAAAAGGTAAAAATCCTCACGGACCACCAGCCACTTACCTTCGCCTTGGGAAACAAAAACCATAACGCCAAGCTAAAAAGGTGGAAATCACGAATAGAAGAGTTCAACTACGACCTCATCTATAAGCCCGGCAGGACAAACGTCGTTGCTGACGCTCTTTCCAGACTACCTTTGGAAGTGAACGCACTTTCGAGTGACTCGGGAACGGCCCACAGCGCAGACGAGGATGCTAGTGACTTAATCCCATGTACCGAGGCCCCCATAAATGTTTTTAGAAGGCAACTGATATTCTCCGAAGGCAAGAACGTAACAGGTCACGAAGAACCCCACCCGAACTATCATAGGTACTACATCCGATTAGGCAAAATAGACAAACCAAGCTTAATTCGAGCTCTTAGGGAATACCTCAACCCAAACGTTATCAATGGCTTAAAAATCCCGGAAGTCTTTATACAACTGCTTCAGGAGATTTATAAGGAGTATTTCCTAAACTTTAAAATCCGCATCACCCAAAGGGTTGTGCAAGACATTTCCAACGACAACAACAAACTTAAAATCATACAGGATGAGCACCGTAGAGCCCATCGGAATAGCAAGGAGAATCGGGAACAGATTCTCGAAAGGTACTACTTCCCATCAATGAGCAAGCTCATTAAAAGGTATGTCACGAAATGTGAGATATGCAATACTTGCAAGTACGACCGGCATCCTGAGAAACCCGAACTCCAAGAGACACCCATTCCCCAGTACCCGACTGAGATACTACATATGGACATATCCACAATTAGCGGGGAAAAATTCTTGACTTGTGTCGACAAATTTAGCAAATTTGTCAAATACTTCCGCATCAAGAACCGATCTGCTTTCCACTTGCGAGACAAAATCGCAAAGCTCCTACACTACTTTACTATTCCGAAGATACTTGTCTCGGACAATGAAGGTAGCTTCGTTAGTCCAACAATCCTAAATTTCATCGAAGGATTAGGTATTCGAGTGTACCTGGCACCGCCACAGAAAAGCGAAGTGAACGGCGCTATCGAACGTGCACATTCTACTATCCTGGAAATCATTAGGTGCATTCGAAAAGAAAACCCGTCCCTTACTCTCAAAGAAATTGTTAACATCTCTGTGGACAAATACAATAACACAATACACTCTGTCACTAAATGCAAGCCATCAGATATCTTTTTCGGTAGAACCCAGCGAATTAACTACCAGAATTTAACGAATTTCAAAAGGAAATTACACGAAGACCTAAAAGCGGAAATTTTGCGTAAACAAAAGGTGCAATTGGACACGCACAACGCTAAAAGATCTAAGCCTAAGCAGTACAACCCTGGTGATATAGTGTTCAGGAAAAATACGCAAATCAAATCTAAAACCAAACCCCTCTTCGGAAAAGAAACTGTTTCCAAAGATAATCGCGTCACAATCACAACGACAACCGGAAAACGCATACACAAATCCCACCTAAAAAACATCCCATCCACTTCTGAAGTCATTCCCACTACCTAAAACCTTGCTCATTGCAGGCTGACAATATGGACTGTACACGCACTCGTTAACGTCTACGAATACTCCGGACCTATGATGACTATACGACAAGGATTTGGCAGAATTATCAACGGCAACTTTAAGATAATTCACACCATCAATATAACGACATACGAAACGATCTTGGACGACGCAAAACTTACCATTAGACGAGACCTCAACAGATCTAACCTCTTAATTCCACAGCTTTACCATCTCTTGTCTCAAATTGAAGGGTCGCTAAACCAACTTCGTACAACTAGGTCCAAGCGATCCATTAATTGGATAGGATCCGCTTGGAAGTGGATTGCAGGAAGCCCAGATGCAACTGACTGGGACAACATCCTTAAGAGCCAGAACAATTTAATCCACAACAACAATAACCAATTCAAAATCAATGAACACCTGACGCACCTAACAACTAGACTTGTCGACAACTACAACCGAATCGTACTTGACATTGACAATCACAACAAGGACAAGTACGGACAAATACTCCTAAACAAGCTGAACTTCCTTAAGGACGAAATACGAGAATTAACCTTGGCTTGCCAACTTGCTAAACGCGGCATTGTCAATTCAAATCTATTGGATACCTTGGAGATTAGAGATATTATTTCACGGGTCGACACGCTACCCTACGAAAACGAGATTCAGGCGATAGAGTATGCCGAACCCTTGGTTCTTTCAAAAGACTCCCTTTTTCTTTACGTCATCTGCCTCCCTACTACTGAAAGCACGATCTTCAGTAATGTCTTGACCCGCCCCGTAGTTCATAACAATAGGAAAATCCTTTTAGGGTTCCCTAACCTGTTCATAGCACAGGAAATGCGATATGGCATAACAGGTAATTGCGCCGTCATGCAAAATATTACCATCTGCAATAGGAATCAGGTTCAAATATTAAAACCCGATGACTGTGTTTCACAAATCCTTGACGGAACGAATGCACAGTGCACTTACCAGTACTACAGCAAATCCATCATCGAAACTATTAACGAAAACACCTTGTATCTTAGTAACTTCGAAGGTCTGCTTCGCCACGGGAATAAAACCCAATTCCTTAACGGAACATTCGTTATCAGCCTCCAGAACGATACGATACAAATTAACAATTCGACTTACAGCAGCAAGGAAATCCACACCTTGCACATGCTGCCTCCAATACTGCAGGGTAACCTTACGGAGAAGGATATTAAACTTGACTTAGAATATTTACACAAACTACACTCGGAAAACGTTGAAAAATTAGAATACTTTTCTATTTGGAGTACCACGTCAATCGCGTCGGATTTGTTTATCATTTTCCTACTAGCAATCCTTGCTTCGATATTTTTCGTATTATATTCAAAACATTTTTCTGCAAAATTTCCGACCAACATAGCCTATACTTACCCGGATCCTGTAAGACCTCCCTTCGTTCAGGACTGAATCTGTGGGACACAGATTTATTTAAGGAGGGAAGAGTTATCACACCCCCTTAACCTCATATCGACTTCATATTGGTTACCATGTCCGCTTAACTTCACATTGCTTCGGTATTACATTTTCAATGTTCTCGTTTCCGGTAAACCGATAGCGCTGCAGTTTTTTCTCTATCACAATTTCTCATGAAATATGATAATCTAGCAATAATTCCAAACAGGTGATGAACAACAGCATTTAGGGAAAATTGTACACGCGCAGCTTAGTAAGCAAAATTAAATAGATTTAAGTCAATAGTAAAATTGTATCTGTTCAGTTGAATTTGTATTGCGACCGAATAAACGTCATTGATATTGTAAAATCGTTTTTTTTATCGATCGCGAGGACCGAGTCCATAAGTTTTATACATACTTCTGTATGCTAGATGCATATCTATATATTAATAGTATTATTTTATTATAAGAACTAAAAGTATGCAGTTGTATGAATTTATATTATTCTACTTTTTCTTTATTATAATTATATCTGAATCGATCTGTATTCTTTTAGATAATATAACTACAAAAAAGTCAAAGATCCAATGGAAAATGTTATTTTTTAACGGAGTCTTAAATTTATATCTACCGAGATTTACTGATCCCGGATTACAGGCTGGAGAAGGACAATATCCCAACCATTTCCCTCCAAAGAACAAGTTTGCCAATTATCGGTTACTGGGTTTCAGATGTAGTCCTCCTGTTATTTTAATTAATGGCTCGTTAGTCCTGTATTTATTCTGATGCCATAATGTCGATTTATCTGTATATCCCGATAGAAAATTTCCAATGTGTCAATCGGACATAACCAAAGTTCGTCGTTAATATTTCTCTTTAAGCTGAACAGTATATGGGCCCCAACAAAAGTTGAGTACCGGGCCCGGATTTTCTCTCGACGGCCCTGTGTAGACGTAACTTTTGTCGTCTCATTATCCCATAGTTGCAGCTACCACAGTATCAAATGAGACCAGAATGGATCGCTTTAGACGGCGCAAAGGTATCCGTTAGACATCATAATAATAACTTTACATGGAACAATGGTTGAGAATAGCGAAATTGCGCTTTGAACAAAAATAAATTATTTGAAAAACCCGAAAACATTCGGCACCCAACGTGGGGTCCGCGTGATTTTAATTAGTCAATGAAAAGGTTATTTACGAAACATAAAACCGAAACCTTTTTAGAACCTTACCTTAAGTAAGAGATGATTAAAATTTTAACGCATTTTTTCGTGCACATTATGACGAGTGCCTGGCTTTATAACGAGTGCCTGTATAAATATCACTTATGCACTTCCGAATAATGCAAGAACAATGTAGTTTCTTCCACATAAAAAATCTCCTACCTTATTTGACGTTCTCCAGGTTGGTATCTCGGTAAATTTGACCTCTCAAACTCATCAACGTTTTTAAGCTTCAGTCATCAAAAATATCGTCACAAACCTCCAAACCTCCTGATGAGTTTCTTGATGACATATACCGAGTATTTCATCGGCTACTCGGTCTCAATGAGTTGAAGATATATTTAAAAATGTCATTAACTAGGTCATTGATGCATGGTTTGATATTTACTCAATTTTCGTTTAAAAAGACAGTTGTGGCTATTCTGTGTGCGAAGAGCTGAGTTTGACCACTAAAGTGGTGCCCTACAGCATATATTTAAGAAAAAAAAAACAATTATGTCTGCGCCTTTGGAAGTAACGTTGATGTAACCGATCATAATTTCGTCAGATCGATCTGACAACAGATTGCTTAGTATATGGGGGCTATA
This sequence comes from Chloromyia formosa, assembly GCA_964017055.1. Classification (NCBI taxonomy): domain Eukaryota; kingdom Metazoa; phylum Arthropoda; class Insecta; order Diptera; family Stratiomyidae; genus Chloromyia; species Chloromyia formosa. The sequence continues at coordinate 2,259,970 of OZ024813.1, read as the reverse complement.
ACACGTATTAAAAAATTTACACTTAATACTTTAAATTGATCTTCCGATAAGTGGCGGCTTAAGCTTTTAAATATATCTATTTCACAGCTGCGTCTTAAACATATTGTTGTTAATTGACTCGCCCCTTCCAGAGGCATGGGCGCATCAATATGTCTTATGTCTGGTTGACGTTTCGATATCAAACCTACTTTTCGGATGTGCAGTTGCTGGCATGTACCTCCAATCCGCGTCGTCTTTATGCTGTCAAGCTCGGAGTGCAGTGGGAGCTCTAGTAGTACTCACAAGCAGTTTTCTGTTCGCCCCGAGGATAGATCCTCCCTTCTCTAGTTTAGTATAGCGGTGACCGAACGAACACGACTATCGAGCGCGTCATACACATACCTGCTGTATAAACACTGAAAAAAAAAAACAGACAAAACAATTTTAGCTTATATCTTGCCATGTCACCATAAAATGTAAAACCCTTCTAATGCGCTTGTTTTCTATTTTGTATTTTAGCTGCTTAAAAATAAACAAACTTAACTATTTTTTTTAGGTATAGGTGCTGTATATCGCCCAAATGACAAAAAGGAAATAGAACGCATAAATTTTGTTGACAAGCTTATTAACGAGGTTGTTTATCGTCTAATTTCTCTAAAAAATTAAGAAAATTTTATCTTTGACAGATTCAATTACAGCTGCCGTCTACCTCTGAAGCAAAGGGGTGCAACGCCATGAGTCACAACTGTCAAACGTGAAACGAGCTATTTCCAATTATGAACAAAATGATGGTATGACCTGTTTTTTACGTGATTTGGCTGCTTACTACAGAAACCAAATAAATAGGGCCATGTTTTCAGTCACTATTTTTATCTACGATTATCGGAAAAAACTGCATTAACTGGTAATAACATAATTCGATTTTTACGTTGGCATTAACCACACCAGCAATTTCAGTTTTCCTCCTTCAAGCAATACAAACCAAACCCATATTTTACATCATAAGTAAAACATGACACATCTATCGCCATCATGGATCTATGCAGGTCTAAAATTCAATTTGTCAATAATCATGTACGACTATGTTCGGTGTATTTGGGCAGCCATCATGGGTCAACCCTTGCGCATATCCCTATACAATTTCATTTTTGATGCATTTCAGAAATAAAAAACTCATATAGATGTGTATGTTGAAGTCCCAAGAGGGTTGCGAATGGGGTGAGCACAACGAGCGCTACGATTTGTAACTCACGAATATCTAAATATAGTTTTTCGATGAGAACGATTCAACTCAATCCTTTTTACATTTTGAATTATTGACAGCTGGCGGTTTACACGTTTCTATTTTCTGGTAAATATATTGTATTTGCAGTTTGTCAACATGAGACACACAAATGAAGTCTCCAAAGCTAGATAAGATATAGACCAGCAGAGTTAATTGCGAGTAGTTTTTTGTACAAGAATCTGGTCATGATTACTGACTAATTCAGAAAAAAAAATCAGCGCACTAAAAATCCATCGGATGAAGATTGCCTTAAAGCGCTTAAGGCTAATAGAATTTTATGGAAAAGCGTTTCAGTAATGAACATTATAATTCCAGTCATGTTGCTCTCTGGACAACATTTGTCGGTCATTCACTAGAATATCGTGATAGTTCATTGATTGAAAAATCCTATTATCAGATTCACCAATCTTCTTCGATGACGAAGTAAGATATCAAAATTATGTACATTATTTTCCAATCTTCTTCTAAGTGTCATTTGTTAGTATAATCAAGACATTGATTACACTATTGCATCTAAGCTGACCAATGAACATGAAGTAAACATCTGTATTGCAGTCTTTGAACTCGGGCTGGCATCTCTTGAGTCAATTATTATTGAAAACCACTCGGCTTGGGTTTTATTCACACTTACCATAATGTAAGAAATCTATAATTTATGTTCGATGCTAATGCACTTGGTGAGAGCTCATAGTGCGAAAATAGATGGAGTTTGATGTTTGAGGATTTGAAAGGATGCAACTGCTTCCAGATATTATGTCATGAGTGGGAATATCTTTAGTTAATAAATATAGTTTGACTGTTACTATTGTTAACATTATGGTCTCATAAGAAAATTGCTGAACGATTAATTTTCTTTTTCTTGAAATTGTTGAAAGTATTGTCTAAAGCGGGTTCACGATTTTTTTTCTGTTCTCTGGCCTCATTAAAAATGAATTTATTGGTCGAAAAGGCCGATTTCTCTAATGTTGATACAATTTAATATGATCGCTTTAAACTAGTCTCCAAAATAATTTTTTTCCCAGCCATAAAAGTATATATGTATATCCTTTCATGACACTAGAAAGTTTTAAAATTTTCCAACTTAAGGGTGTTTTCTCAAAGTTCGCGCATACTCGTGCATGTGCTGGAGAGCCAGTCAGCAATTTGCCACAAATTATTAATAAAGAAAGAAATGAAAGGAAAAAAGCACTCAATGACCCATGACTGTTACGGCTGCCGGTGGTATTTTCTGCATCTAAGCGTTTTTATGTTATTAGCAACATGTACAAAAGTGCCCCCTATTTGTGTGAAATAAAAGACAATATCATATGTACGACGAAGAAGATTCTTTGTCCCACTAAATCTTTACGTAAAGTAAAGAATGTCGTAAAACCTGCAAAATGTTTTGGTATTTTGGTGTATTGTTCAAGCATTTCGTTGGAAATTGTTGGGAGAGAGATCTCATACGTGAACTGTGCCACAATTAAAAGTTTCGAGGGTGGAAAGGCCCCCAAAAACCAGAGGACCAACCAACATTTAAACGTGTGGCTGAGAAGTCACATTACCCGATGGCAAGTTTTCTTCGTGTAATGTGTGTTGTCTTAATTACGGAAAAGGTTGACGTCGAAGCAAGACGATCTTACATCTAAGTGTGTTTTTGATGAAACTTTTGGCTGCGGCATAGCTTGGCATTTCATTTCTGTGGGGTTTTCTTCAAACGGTGATGGCTGCGACTTCCTTGTTACACCGTATGGAGTTTTCCATTCCCAAGGGATTGTGTCATAACCCAGGGAATGCTGAGCACAAAAGCTCTCATCTTAATTTTCCCAGGACGACATCTTTTGTCGTTTTATAGTTGAAGACATCCAAAATAATCGGCAATATGTACGAACTTTCGACTTGAGGTTCTCGATTGCCCGGAAAAGTTATACCAACACCATATATCCGTAGTTCTGGAATAGATGGATGGAAATATAAGGTAGTAAAGGAAACATTACAACAACAACGACCGTAGCAGCAATCCTGTTGGCATGATGAACGACAATGACAAGTGTATGGGAAAAGAAGAGCGTGTCAAAGATGTCGACAACACGGCGCGGCGTAATGTCGTTTTATTTGGCGGTCTAATGAGCTAATAAATTCATGCGATATATTGACGTAATTAACCTGCGTTTAAGATGGTGAACTGTCTACAGCAGCTTGATGGGAATTTCTCAATTCTATTTTTTTTTAAACATATGAATGATTGTGCGTTTGCGCTGTTTTTCATAGTACTTGAATTTTTAGAGGCGAAGGAGAAGATTTTTTAAATTTCGGATTCATGTGAATGGTTATGATGTCGTATGTATCTTAAATTTTTTGTTTAATAAAAGTATCTTATGTAAGCTCGATTTGAACACAGATGAAGTGTCTTTAAGGAGGGTCTCAGTCGAAAAAAAATGATAAAATTTTTTTAGCTTAAAAAATTTTCCATGTCATTTTGGTCATGTTGGTAAAAATGGTAAAAATATCTCAATTATAGATGGATACAAAAAAAATATTTTCTTGAACAACTCAGTAACTACAAACAACGAATGTCCTTCTAACACACCTGAATTGTACTAGTTGCTCTATGATTAGAGCAACTAGTACAATTCAGGTGTGTTAGATAAACAGACTACAAAGATATTCATTCTACGGTAAAAATCGGGGCCACTTATTTCAGACGCTGTCGCCTAATGTGCGCCTGATGTTACCAATACAAAAGGAAGGACACACCGATAACCGCATAAGAGTAGTCTGTTTATCTATGCTCTAATATTGAACAAATTCATAAAATATTAGATTAGATTGGATATTAAATATCGATTAGATATCATTCCTGGTCTCAACGGTAACACAAGTATCGATTTTAAACTGAAATACGTCATGAAACGTCATCCGTCAGAAAAAGTGCTCTCCTGAAAAACCATGTTTTTCCTCTTACGTGAACCTTTTCTTGGCATCAATCCAACGGGGTTCAAATTTTTATAAACCGTTCTTGATACTATTTGAAGGTTTTGACGTTCTATATTTATAAAATTCCTATTAAAAAATCGGGAAAAAAATCTTATGATATGTCAAATTGTTTTCTATGTTCTGCGTTATTATAAGAAAATTATGCTCAAATTTATATTTTTAAATAGACTAAATCAGGCTTACAGTCTAAGAAGATAGAAAATTATTATAACGAGAAAAAGACAGAAATGAAGCTTTGAAAATTTAAATAATACTAAAAAAACTTCGAGCAAAGATTAAGTAAAACCCGTGCAAAATTTTTGGCTGATTAACAGCATATTTTGGAAAATATTTAAAAACCTATTCATTTATATATGCAGTGGAGTTGGTAAAGATAAGGCCGAACAGTTTATCGGAATAAAATTTAGTCTGCTATTTTTGCTCCGCCAGCTGAAATGAGCTAAAGGAAAGGGTACATGGATGGAATAAAATTAACAAAGAGTTAAAGAAATGGGTCAGTGTCTGTATGGCCCGTTAGGGTTAGTAATTTCGGTCTTAGGGTGACCGCAATCAACCCTAACGGTAAACTATGAGGTCCATACTGGGCGCCATTTGGAAACTTTTGAGGTTCAGTCCTAAGATTCGTGTTTCACGCCCTACAAATCCCAACCATTTTTTTCTTTTCTTGTTTTTTTGTCTAATTCCAGAGATTAAGACGAATAAGATAAGTATAAGATCTTTTAATTCGATCCTGAGATTTATTTTTTCACTTCAGTGACACTTTATAGCGAAAGAAAGAAAATTTTTTTCGAAAAGCCCCTAAATAATCGGCGCCCAATGTGGGATAAGTGTAATTTTATCAAGTTAATGTTTCCGAAACGGTCAGTCGACTAAGCGCCCGGTATCGTCTGTCAAAAGGCGCAAAGCTGAATGCGTTTTAAACTTTAAAGCTACCTTAAAGATTTTTTTAAATCCCACGAATTATTAATTTACCATTGAAAAAAGTGGTCGACACATTCGGCGCTCAATTTATGGTCAGTGTAATTCTATGAAATTGGCAATCGAGCAGTTGCGCTTACCTTAGGGCTACCTTTTGATTTGTAAAATGTAACGTTTAATTATAGTAGAACCCATCTTAACTGGTCTAGTCGGGACCGCAACCCTATGGCTGGTTACCCGTTTAGCCGGTTAATCCGAGGTTCCCATGAAAAATCCAACGAACCTACATATATCATCATAGTACATATTTCGTTAGGTATTATGAATAAAAAAGCAAAAAAGACGTTATTGCAGTTTATTTATACATACACAAATACGTATTACATACATAAACGAACATGAAGGCTCCGCAAAAGCAAGATGCGAAGAAAAAAGAAGCAAAGAAGCCTGTTTTCTGTAGTAGTTTCATAGAAAAATAGACTTGGGAGCAAGAGGAATCAAACTCGCGAACTGCCACTCTTGTCGCGTTCTGTAAGCTACAACACTTAGATATTTCACAACTAAACGTCGCGCCATCCCGCGTTTTATTTTCCAGGAACTTTCCAATAAAAGCCGTCAAACAAACAATGGCTATCTCTTATACGCTGAAGAAGAGAAAAAAATCTATTCCATGGGGTAGGCCGGTTGATCCGAGGCCTGTTAAGAGGGATTCTACTGTAATTAAATTAGAGATTGCCCCTATATAATGACACGATGAGCTGGAAGTTTCGAAAATCGTCAAACTACAACGACTTCAATGGGCAGGGCATGTACAACGAATGGACGACGATCGCATGCCAAGCGAGACTGTGAGGACAACCGAGAGCTCGTTGGAAGAGCTCAGTAAATGCGGACGCCGAGCAACTACTGGGCTTCCAAGACTGGAGGACGTGGTCACGTGACCGAGATAATTCGAGGACAACGATCCAGGCGGTCAAGGCCCGATGACGGGCTGGCCGCGCCACGATGATTATGATATATAATGACACCCTCTTCAAGTGCATATTCTGCACAAATGGTGGAGCCGGGCCTGAGTATGTGCAGTTAATTTCTACAATAATATTTCTAATGTATTTCAGATATAAATAGCAGCCCAACAAAGTGGTTCCTCAAAATTCCCGACTCCAACTTCCCTCTGCCCATTTTCTCAAAAATCCACTCACGCAAATCTCGTCATCCGAATAAATGTTCCAATATTTTTGGGGAAAGCATTTCTCGTAATTTATTTTCATTAATGCATAATGTAGTGGCGCGACAACAAGATTTCTAGAATATTTACGTCGCGGCAAGTGCATTAAATTTAAAGGCAACAACATGTCAAGGTTCGAGGACCGCGACATCAGCTCGCTCAAAGTGCAGAGATTAAATGAAAAAATGCCGACAAATCGCTGCACTCATCTGCCATGAATATTCAGTAGCCAAAGCAGCAGCCTCTTCTCGTCCGTCAGCTTTTCCGCATAATTTAACATTTCGCTTGAGACATTAAAGCAAGTCAAGCAAGAAATTATTTAACGCTAAGCGGATTCTGTTTTGATTTTCCGCGTTCGTCCGACCGAGAAAATGTTTCATCCGGCGTGCGGGACTGGTGTATGAAATCAAATCAAATTCAGAAAATTTTCACGCGTAACCAGGATGAGAGAAATTATTGAGGGCACTGGCGAGTTTTTCTTCAGGTCACCGTATCCTCAGCGGAGCCCCGGGATTCTCAAGAGCCAAGTCGAATTTGTGGCGAGCGTTGATCCGCAAGGATGCTGAAGGGCCAATTTGAGATGAGAAAATCTAAAATACCAAAGAACTCAATTAGTGTGCAATCATGGAGAAATTGATTTACGGTCATCGAATTTCTGGAGCAGAGCATCCTTGATGGCACCCGGGCCGTGTCAGCGACGACGGCCCAGACAAGCCCTTGCGGATGGATTTTGCTGGCCTAATATGATTATGTCCTGATAGAAGTTAAGGGTGTGTGAGTGGACCAGTTCCCTTAACCCAACCATCATGGCGTGAGAAATTCACCACCAGCCAGGCAAAAGGCCAACGTTCGGCCATGCTTCGCCTCGAAGCCCACAAGCCCAGATAGCAGTCGCAACACACGCACACACATTCCCGCCAGACTATATGAAAATCGTGTTCAGGACTTAGATAGTCGCGACGGGGCGAGACGCAGATGGCCAAGAGACCGGTCGATTTCCATGGCATGAGCCCCATTATGGCCTGGGCGAGTTGAGTGCGGTCGCACCACGCCCAGTTCTCCTATGGCCGACCGAGCTTCAATCAATAGTTGTTCTTTGGCCGAGTGTGTGTGAGTGGTTGCGTGTACTCTGAACTCGGCTGATGGTAGGTTGTCGGACGCGTCCCCGCCCCTTGTGAGCCTATCTATACTCGTGCCATAGTTCTGCTGATAGCAAGAGCGCAGTGCAGTGTAATCAATTTGAAAGCATTGCAGTGCAATCCAAAATGAAATTTTTCTTGGATTAACCGCGCTTTCAAGAAGTAATTACACTACGGAATTCGCATCAGCACGGCAGCTACCGTCCGTTACTGTTGTTGTTGTTGTTATTGCTGTTGAAGCTGCTTTCATTGCTCATGCCGGTAAGTTGCGGAGTCTTCACTCTATTTCCGATTGCTGTATTTTTTTTGCTTTGCTCTTGGCCGGGAGTACGAGGATAGACACTTTTCGATGGCTTTTAGCAATGCAATCCCCGCGGGTTGTATTGATATCAAATCAAACCATTCGAATATGTGTCTTGCTGGTGCGGCCTCAGTCACTTGAATCTGAAAAAAAAGATAAAAAGATATCTTGAAAAAAGAAATGTATCGACTTGAGAATGTAAGTTATTTTATTTCAAGCAGATATATGTATTTCTGTTTGTATTCACCTTTGATGTTGTACGTCGAAACATGTTGAGTGAGGAAGTTCGAGCAGGAAGAAATGGGATTAGAAACGTGGAAGTTTAATTTTGGAACAAACTATTTTCTCCACTGAATTTATGTCTGGCATTTGGCTTGTATCATTTATTGATAAAAATAAAACTGTGAAAGAAAAAAGCAAATACACAAAAAATGGAATTAAAATGGATTTTAAACGTTTGGTGTTTGAATTGTAGACAGTTTTGGTTCCACATGGTTAAGAAGGATAATTTATTGAGTGATTTGTTTTTTTGATGGCAGAGCGGCAGCGGTTAGGGGAGTTTTCAAATGTGCGGATATGATTTTGGGCGTACATTTGATGACGTCCTAGACATTGTATGTATTTCACAAAATATTTTGTTTGCTTTTTTTTCTGTTAGGTAATACGGCTCCATTGATCATTGTATTAATTGAAAATTTAAAGAATTTATTTGGTATCTATTCCCCTCTGTATTGCGAGTATATATTGCCAGTTGGGATTTTTTTTGCAATTAAAAATTATTATATGTATTGCTCTATCTTAGAAAAAAAATGAAGTTTGAAGTTCTGCTTTTCTCTTCTAACGTAGAGTTATTTTTTTTATGTTAATGCCAAAGCTTAGGGGATACCCTTTAATGCAATAGCGCAGCAGGTGAGGAAAATTAAGGTAAGAGGGGAGTGATGGGTCGAGCTAGATTAGACGAAATTAAATGACGGTGAGCATTTTGTTTAAATTTCTGCAGGTCGTAACTGCAGGGGAAAACAGGTGATGGTAAAGCGGTCCCCATTCGAGTTGTTCTGCATACGAAACAGTCATAAAGTTTTGCGGTTCGACTGAAACTAGTTTCGATGGTAGGATGGTGGGCACGACTTGACCGCCTGGTGTTGCATACAAGAAATGCAATATCGGCAAATTAGACCACTTATTTCAGCAGAGCAGCGGCGGTTGAAGTATCGATAAAAAGGTGATAGACAAGCAACGTCACATCTGTGCTCAAATGGTTCTGTCCGGGAAGTTATATCGTCATCACCAATAAGTCTGAAAGCTTTTCATTGAACTCTGGTCAATGCCGACAATGCAGTTATACCCGCATCGGCCCACAAATGGCAATTATATTCGAGTCTCGGTCTTATGTGACTCTTGTATATTAACGCTAAATCAGATGGCGTGAAATATTTCTTACATCTGTTTAGGAATTCCAGACATTTCATTGCGTTTTCGCAATGGAAAAAATGTGTTCAGTCCAGTTCAGCTTTTTCGAGATGGTAATACCTAATATATTAAGCGCTTGTGAGTCAGAAATACTCACACCGCCGACGGACATGTACTGTGAGGTGTGTGTAGCAGATACTTTATTGGTAATAAGACAACTTTGGGTTTTGGAAGTATTGAACACTATGCGGTTTGCTTCGCCCCAATCGATTATTTTTGAAATAAATCCGCATTTAATGAATCATACATGCGATCCAGATTAGTAGATATTGTGACCCTACGAGATTCGGTCACAGTACTAAAAGAGTACGTGCAGTCAAGCGTGATGTTATCAGCAAAACTGTATATTGGGTTGGAAGTGATACACGATTTTATTCCGTCAAGAATGACTTGGATCGAACGGTCATTCAGGAAATTTTCAATCCATTTGATGAGCTTGGAGTCAAGACCAAAAGCATGAAGTTTAGCCAGGAGTGCTGAATGCCAAACTCTGTCAAAAGCTTTGGAAATATCTATAGCAATGACTTTGGCCTCACCGTATATATGGATACACCGATTCCAACGCTCAGTAAGAAATGTCGGTAGAGCGAGCAGGTCGAAATCCGTACTGTCGATCGCTTATAAGATGGTGTGAATCTAGATAACTCATTAATCGAGAATTAACAAATGTTTCAAGAACTTTTGAGAAAATCGATGTGAGTGCAATTGGCTGGTAGTTCGAGGGATCACTGGTATCACCCTTTTTGGGAATTGGTTGTATATTAGCAATTTTTCACTCAGATAGGGGCATACCTGTGAAGTAGGTCAAGTGGAATAAATTACGAAGAGGTTTTTCTAACGAGGATGCGCAATGTTTGAGAACTATGTATAGGTGATATACCATCCATCCAGTCCCGCGGATTTGGAGATGTTGAGTCTTCAAAGAATTTTGTGCGAAAGTGCAAGGTCTTTTGCCTTGAGTCACACATTGGAATGGGTGGTGGTTTTTGAGCTGTTGATAGGAGGCACAAGTTTGCGGCATACCTATATCTCCGCAAAGAGATTGGCCTTATCCTGAGACTCACTGTACACTTGGTCATCATACAAAAGAGGTGGAACGGATGAAGACGTGAAGTTAGACGTGAAGTAGCTTTTACGAGCGACCAAAAGCCCTTGTCACCCTTCCTTGAAATAAACACTTTTTGCCAGATGCTTTTGTCAAAATTGTATTTGGCCATGTTGATAGTAGATTTACAGGCGTTATGCGCGGATTTAAAATATTTTTGAGTTCAGCAGAGCCACATAGTTGATAGGCCCGAAAAGCCGCTTCCGTAACTTCTTTGCAATAGCTATTAAACCAGGGGATTGATCGGCTTAGGGTTTTTGAAACTATGAGGGATACATGAACACATTCCAAACCACATAATATTCACAATGCTTTCGCTTTTAAAATTGATGTTTTTTGTTGAGAAGCAATCAGACCAGTCAAGTTCCATAATGTATTTATTTAAGTAGGTCCAATCAGCTTTGTCATAATGCCATGGCCATCAAAGTCTTTTTGCTTATGGATGTTTTTACTTGACATAAAGTTGTTGGGAAATCTGGCCGATACTAAACAATGATCCGAACTGCTTAAAGGACTTTCAACTGAAACCAAGTATTTATCAAGATACGATGTTAAGAATAGATCTAATAGATTGGCTCTTTCGTCAAGTCTATCACGTATACGAGTTGGAAGATCCACTAATTGATGTAAGTTAAGCGAATCGCAAAAAAGCTCAACAAATTTTTCCAGCCCGGCTAGTGCCAGAGGAATGTCGAGGCCACTGAACGTTGTGGACATTGAAATCACCTGCAAGAACGATTTCTGATGAAGGGAATTTCACTAATAGATCATCAATATTAAACGTCAGTGCATCGAGGGAACTTTCAGCTCCGGCATCCGACAAATGGGGGCTGCGGTATAAGAAACACATGAATATTATGTACTTTTTTAAATTTAATCTAATCCAGATATAGTTCAGTTCCGGATTAGATGATAATGCATTCAAAGTTGAGTATGTCACATCACGCCGAATGTGAGGCGCAAGTCCTCTTTCAGCAGAGAAGAAAAGAACCAGATGATAATCAGAGATGTTAGTGTCCACATCAGGCCTGACTTTGATTTCACTTAGTGCAAGAATTGATGGTTTTTTTTGAATTCAAGTGGCTGACGACCGAACTAAAATTCGTTCTTAACCCACGAATTTTGCAGCATTCAATAGCAATATCCTGCATAATTTGTGACTTAGTAAACACCAGTGTCATCAAACCATTTATTACAACAAATGACGATAGATTATAGATATTAAATGTCAAGTATTAAGCAGACTATAATGTGCAAGGAGTATCGTTTGGAACACGACCGACAGTAGCGTTATGCTTACTTTGCCGGTTATGAACAAAACGAGTACAACCTGGAGGCACTGTTGTAAGCTACGCAGTCAACAAAATATTATGAAACGGGCTCATCGAGGCTAAGCAATCGATCGGTCCATAAACGACGAGGCATATCAACATATCAATTTTTGGGACCTAATGATGAATTTATCTTTTGATAATTACGTTTGTATTTCGTTCCTAATTGTCCCTCAAAAAAAAAAGAAAATTGTGAATTCATATTTTAATTAGTATTAAATAATATATAAATATTGACTGCTTGCACTGCCTATATTGGTCCAAACGTAGACGCTAGACAGGATAAACAACACGTCATCACCATAAATTTATGTTGACATTATCTGGTGTCAAAACGAAAGCCATTGTTAATATTGTAAACTCCATGAAAGATTTAAGAATTTACTTTTTTTTTGTTAAAACACGATTTTTCTCTTCTTGCATCGATGATTTTCTGAATTCGCAAATTCCGCTTTAAATTTCAATTTGTTTATATCATATTAGCATATTTATTGGATTCCGTAAATCATTCTGCTTTTCAATTTAATGCGATTTATTACAATAATTTAAGTTGTCACGATCTATTACTCTTTGTTTGCATCGTATAATATGCATTTACAAAATATTATTATAATTAATCCGTGAACTTGACTGGATTATCTTTAACATTCATTATTGAAACATTTAAGATTGGATCGGCCATTAAATGTATGCACATATTTTTAAATAGATGTTAAAGGTCGTCGTACATTGTATTATACTAATCGTATGCAGTGTGATGTGTTAACAAATTGTATAAACCAATTTTACTATGTGCTAATTGTTTAGTTGATGATAATGATATGCAAATTGATTTTAAAAGTAGCTGTGGTAGTAAGTCATGTGTAAGATACTAATGACCGAAAAAAAATATATTCTATGTATTTGATGCTGAATCCCGATAGATACATTCATGGCTTGGATAGTTGTTGTCAAATGGTATAGTGACGGTCCGAATTATCGATGAATAAGCGCGAAAAATATAGGTATACATCTATACAAATATACATATTTAAAGCATACTTTCAATCAATTTACTGGGGCTATTCTTCGGTACACATCATAAACTTAAACTCAATCGTTTTTTTAATGTAACTGATACCTTTTCGAAAAATTACTATTCAGGATGTACTGTTCCTGATGGCAAATACTTTAATGGTAGATAATAGTGTTAATTTGAGGAAAATTTACATAGGACTTGGACACTTTCTCTTTATCCGTTAAAGAGTTAAAGCATTTTTTGTAAATTATGTCAAAAAGCGGGACTTGCCGAACAAAGTCCAAATTTGCCACTCTCCCAGTCATTTCATACAAGATTAGCCCTAACACTGTGAAAATATATAAAATTTCACATAAAACAACTGTGATTCGGCTGCGAAAAGATACAACTGTTCAAACTTTTAAGAAATTTCAAAATCGATTTTTCATTTGGAATTCAAATGATTATTTTACAACGGTGCTTTGAACTGACAAAACTGCAGAGTTGACTAAAGTTGCCCCATTGTGTTAGCTTTCGAACGGCATATTAATTTTAAGGACTCTGATTTGAAAATTTGGGAATATTATCATGTGAGAACCGGCCTTTAATAAAAAAAACATGGTCTGAAGAAGAAACAAATTTATTTCAACCTTGACTTGAACAGAAAGTTTAAGTTTTAATAAGTTTTCAGCCGCTGTTCCGCAGCGAAAATTATTTCGCCTAAGCGTGAGGGAAGCTTAATATCCTTAAACGTTATGAAACAGTATTCTAATGCGAAATATTGGCTGTTCGTCTGAGCGAAGCTTTACTCAAAATTTAAATAATCGGTACTTGTTAAAGCCTAGTACCTACTTAGATCAGTTTTTCACGCGAAATTTGATACAAGAACTATCAAAAGTTTCGTTCGCACGAAAAAAAAATCGCTACCTCGGTACTAACATATGTATTTCACACGAAGCCGCTCACAAAAAAATGCCTGCTTACCGTTGTGAGTCATTTCATTGCGAAGAGAATTAGCTTAGATTTTTCCTTGAAGCTGGTCGTTACAGTTGTGTGTCGTCATTTTCAGTGAACAGGACGACGATGTTTCAAGTATAGTGACAGTGTGATTGTCCTTGTTTTGGGTGTGAAGTAGGGATGTAGCGAATATTGTTTAGCGGTTTCGGATGACGATAAAAAAACTCGAACTTGTAGAAGCGTATACGGATATTGAGATATTGAGAACGGGTCTGAAATTCATTCAATTGCGCTGAAAATGAGGTGAAAAAAATAAAGAGTTTTTTCATCCTCAAACAAACATTAAGATGCGGATATTTGACATAGGAAAAAATGAGGATGAGGCTTCGGATGATGTCTATTTTAGTGAGGATAATCCGCGATTTTAAATGACGATGTGGATATCCATTAGATCCTTAATTTGACTCTTCACATTAAGGATCTCACGGATAGCAACATCCCATCCACATATCCTAGGATTTTCAAGTGACGCCACGGATAAATAATAAATAAATAAATAAAATAAATAAATACATAAAAGCAGGCTAAGATACCCAACTATTGGGCACTGCGACCATGAGATCTATTGTGACATAGCCTTCATCCAAAAGACCCTTAAATAACTCGATGAAGACCAGTAGGTCCTTTTTAGCCGCACTCTTAATGACAGCGGAGCTCGCGATTGAATCAAGAAACATAAACCTGGAGCGACCAACTGCGGGGTATTCGCGGAGAAGGTGTACTCAATGCCTTCCAAGCAAAGTCGGCATTCGGTCCCAGTTGACAGATCCATTATGTTTAAGTGAGATAGTGGTGTCCTGTGAGGTAACCAACGCTCTGCCCAGGCGGCCAGCTTCCTTAAGACCGTTGGGGTCGATAGCTGTGGGAGGTCCAGTAACGCCCGCAGTTCGCTTTTTTTAACGCGCCGAGGAATAAACCTCTATTTCTCTAGATGCAGCATCGTAGAGTGGCGACCGAACCCTTATGGCTTAGTCAATATTCATTACCGAAATATGAAATTGAGCATTCACGGTCTGGTTCAATTAAAATTAAAAGTCAATAATTAAAATTAGGTAATCTTAATTGAGTCAGTTTTACTTTATTCGAATTTAATTATTAACTCAATAAATTTGATGACAATCTATACGCGACATCATTGGGAGAACTTTGACATAATACGCAAAGATAATTTCAAACTAATTTACTCTACATACATTTTACATTTAGCGGCCACTCAATTCCAGTTTTATTGAGAAAAGTGTTAAGCAATAATATAAACTCCCTGCCTGTTGCGAAGAGTGCTCCAAAATGCTTTCGAATGGGAGCCATTTTCAAAAGTGTAGTATTCTGATAATGTGGTCATAACCTTTAAGAAGTATCCGATCGATTCGAACAGTTGGACTCCTATCTATATCTTCTTTTGCTCTCAGATCGTATACGCAGCATGACCGTGGATATGTTGTAATAAAACTTTTTTTTCAGTCGAAAGTGATCATCGAAAACATATATAAAGTCTCTGCGTATCGATATAGAATTTTGCATTTGAGCGGCAAAAATTCCGTTTCTTTAAAAATTACATATCGCTATTGACTTAAAACCAAACGAATGGATGGAAAACAAACAGAGCATGCATAGTATAAAGAATATCATTTCATTTTTTCATAACATTTTTATATTTTATCGTTTCTCTTTTAAAAAAAAGGAAAAAAAATACATACTATATGGAAAATATGATATCTCATAACCGATAACTGGCCCCTGTAAGGATAAAATTGATGACTGAAATTTTCCGCTTGTATTCATTTCAAGCATAGTATATGCGATAACGTATCCTTATTTGAAATTTCATTTTGCATATCTCATTCCAAAGGGTATTGAAAATATGAAATAGAATAAACAAAAACCGAGTACGCAGGGGCTGGTGTTTATACGTATAAGTACGCATTGACATCCATATGTGTAAGTGAAATATGTAAGGGCGTAGGGTTTACGAAGATGATGATGCCTTTTTTTTTTTCATTTTCCTCATTTTATAGAAAATTGCTTTCAAGCTTGACAGACGACGACGATGGCGATGACGGTTCAAAAAATACAAAAAAAAATTACGTGATTTCATTTTCCATGGTTGGATTTGCTTTATTCCGTCATCCAGCTCTTTTAAAGTTTCTTAGGATGAAACAGCGCCGAAGAATAAGTGATTCTTTCCATTTCCTCGAGTACTATGCTTGTACATAGACTATACGTTTATACCTACATATACATGGCTTTTACCGATGAAGAAAGTAATCCAATTACGTTAACACGCGCCATTGATATTGAATAACTTTCTTTCACGAGAGAAAGATATTCGATGTCATCATGCCAAGGGAAGATTCATATTGTGCGATGGGGTTGTAACGAGGGCGGATAAGGTTGGTTGTCAAGTAATTTTACTAGAAAGCTTACACTCTGACGTTCTGACTTTCGAAGGTCTGGCGTCTATGGGAGAGTGTTTATTTTCACCGTTTGGGACATATTGGAGCCAAGGATGAAGGAGCTGTCTCGAAAAGTTGAGTTTATTGTTGCCGGTTCATAATTATGCGGCACCTTATGCACACCTCAGCGAACATGCTCAAATCATATATTTCATATCGCTTTAAAATGGCTACAAAGCGGCACTTACAAATACTGTAATGATATTATGATACCCAATTAATTTTAGTACTGTTTTGAAATTAAGCGTGAAAAGCAGTTGAATGAATGTTTTATTGCTGCACTTCCGTGTTACATAAGTTGATAGATTCAAGAGGATGTTTACTTCCGTTGTGCTTTCTTTTACAAATGAAAGTCCGTAGTATAAAGTAATTGAATGGAATCTTTGGAAAAGACGTTATTGAAACTGTTGTGCAGTGATTGGCCTGTGAAATTTCGAAATTTGAGAGTACTCAATTTGCGACTATGTGATATTTTAATGTGCATAGATTGACTGAGTTTCCGTCCTTAGGAAAATACTGCGAACTGGCACCATTACATAGTTTTCGTTTATCAATCTTTGGATTTATTTTGTATTTAGGAGCAAATCTCTTCAATTTGTGAGGATTTTTTTCAGTAAGAACACATTAATTGTCTTAGTAATGGAAAGCTCGTCCTTCGAAGAAGCTATACTTCGTGTCGCAAGGATGTCAAATTAGTCCGGATGGCGCAACGGTTAGCACGTTCGCCTTCTACGCACTGGGCCCCGGTTCGATTCCTACTGAATGCGGTAGTTTTCGATAAAAAGGGGATTTACGTGTCGGACTATTAGCCCTGAAAGCTTGCAGAACCAACAACCTTTTTGTAGTTGGGTGAAACCACATATATATTTTTTAACAATAAAATAAACACTTTGATTGTACCTTTGGGTTCCAATATTTAAGCTAAATACATACTTACTTCGAAAAATTCTTGGGCCGTCGTTTAATTTAGGCATAATGAAAAAGTTGAAATGTTATCAGACCAGCAACAAATCTATAAAAATTTCCAATCATCCGAACAGGAAAAAAACAAACTAATTTATATATTATACTATAGAATCAATCTATGTAGGTACATTCATAACTGACAGCCAACTTCTACATACTTTCCATTAATCCATTTCAACCGTTTATTGCGAAAAAAAAGTTTACATCACAAATTCCGCGATCACATCTCCCTGGCAAATCAGGCAAACATCAATAAATCTTCCTAAAAGCAATAAAAAATCCTTGTGTTCGTCCACCATTTAATTTAGCAGAAACGCTTGACTGATTGAAACCAATGAACAAATATCAATAATAACAAAAAAAAAAAAAAAAGAAAACGAAGAAACAAAATCAATGAAAAACAGCAGACACGAGTACTCCTACTCAGTCGAGCCGAAAACATCTTTCCATCCCATCTGAAATCTATCTCAAACGAAAACACCAATTCAGATTAGATTCCATTTTGCCCGGATACTCGTACATATAACCATCTCGGACGAATTCATTTCCATGTTAAAACAAAGAACGCATTGATTTGATGCGTGGGACTCAAAACGAATTGCCGCATTTTCATATTATGCCAAATAACAAAAGCCCAGCCAGCAACAACAACACAGCACAGAGTCCAAACATTTCGCACAAGGACTTTGAATGTCCGGAATGATTCCATTACGCGAGATGCTACAAAAAATCGTATACGTACTTCGTCGACGTCCCAACCCTTGTGGGACCGACTATAGTCCGAATGCTGTTGGCAGGTTCACACACACAGGCCCTCCTCCATTCCGTAGCCCGAGCATTCTAATCTGAATGGCTCCATGCTTATAATATAAATTGAATGAGATACTTTGGCTCTAGTCACTATCATCGGCCTAGGCGAAATATAAGCCCTCGGGAACAAAAAAAAAATACGACACGGCAATAGGACGAAAAAAAAGAAGAAATAAAGCACGGAAATCTCAGTTAATTTAGGAAAAAGCTTATACTTAAGTACGCTTCACTGTGTACTTGTTTTATCTGTCTCCGTGCGCCCATAGAGAGAGCAAGCCGGGGATGATTTAAGGCGAGATGGGACCTAAGGATAATACCATTTCCTATTCGAGAATATTCATTCATCTTGGGCATGCCATTTGTTTTGTTCTGCCGCAATTCAAATCTTTTGTCTTTCCTAGATATTTTTTTTTCCCGAATGAACCCTAGATAAGAAGTTCATTTTTTTGTGAAGACGGAAAAGATGACGGCTCCTTGCCAGAACTAAAAACTCATTCGGCTGAAAGCTGAACATGATTTCCTTTTTTACATTTTTCTGTTTTTGTTTTTGCGTCTGCAGTCATTGTGCCAACAACAAATACAAATGACGCGAATAAAACCCAAAAATTTATTCAGGACGTACTTTCTTTCTGTAATTGTCCTAAATGGGATGTTTTCGCCGAGATACGTAGTGAATGCAGATTTTTTCTTCTTCTTCCTTTTTCGCATTATTACTTATTATTACGGATGTATCTTGTTGTATTGAGATTGAGACCGAACGGGGAGACTAAGATGATGATGGCGCATGGTGGTGGCATTTTTATGGATGATGTATCTCACTCCTCGTATACCAGTCGCTCCATTTAATATTGCCAGTCTACTTATCGCTGTATATGTTCACAATAATGATAATGTCCTTTTATTTGTTTGTTTCTGCGACAAAGGACAATTTCTGGCAAAAATTTGCGATATAGACCGAAAGTAAATAATCAAATTGAACAAACAAGAAAAGTTAATCTCGACAAACTGTCTGTAGGACGAGTATGCATGTAGTTGTCGCATAAAAAAATATGGATGATAGATATGAGGATAAACATAGTACCGAATATAACTCATATGAAATGCTCAGATACTTTGTGTTCTCTTATGGGTCTTGCCGGTCTCGTCTTTTGGATTTTCCTATAATCCTGGCGATTTCGCTTACATTCAAGCATCCAACTTGTAATGTCAACATTTTCATGGAAGGTTACTTCTGCGTCTTCTTATTTTACTACTGCATAACAAATGGAGAAAAGGAAAGTCGGACGTAAGTGAAGGATATCAAAGATGCATGCAACGCATGATAACAACAGTGATGGGAATAAATTATTGGAAAACAGAGTGAGCAGGGGAAAATCGTAGGTTAGCTTTCAACCGAGGAGGAGGAGGAGTGGGGGGAATATTTTGAAATTTCAAATGAAAAATCTATTCAATTTTAGAAGGAAAATTCAAAATGCATATCGCGGGGTATGTGAAAGTTAAGTTAAAACCGAATTAGTAGGACTGATGTATTGGTGGTTCATCCACCATCTTGAAAAATAAAGATTTTTTCACTAGCGTGACTTCAGAGTCATAGAACCGCTTTGAATGCAGTTTTTGTATAACATAAGGTTTGGCACGGAGCAACACTTTTTATATCCTTCACGAAGCAGGGTATATTAACTTTGTCATGAAGTTTGCAACGCACAGAAGTATCGACCATAGAATGTAGATGAAAGATGAGTCGATTGAGCTGTGTCTGTCTGTCTGAATGTCCGTCTGGTTCTATGAAAACGCCTTTCTCAGTTTCTTTTTATTGCACGCTGTATATATGTCGGAGCCAGCGGAATCAACCACTACGTCAGATAACTGTCATAGAAACGACTGGTCCAAAAGTCTTATAATGTTATTGTAATAATCACAAAAACCAGCTTGCTTCAAAAATTATTGTATTTTTATTGTCTCGACGTTTCGCCTTTTTTTGCATCTTCAGGAGATTTTATCTATAAATACAATTTATAATACTCAGTAATTAAATAAATGTGCTTGGGGAAACTTACATTAAAATTTTAATTAAAACATATTTTGTTTAACTATATAGAAAATTTTAAAATGACGATTTTTTTAAATATATACATCCGCACTTTCCAAGAGTTTTTTTTGACTATGTTTTTCTATTTTATAACCATTGCATTTATCCATCCAGTTTACTGTGTTTCGTATTAACATTCATCTATGAGGTGTTTCAGCGTGTCATACTCGTCAATATACTATTGTATATTCTCTTTAATTGCCTTGACCCCTCTAGGGGCATGGGCGCGTCAACATCCCTAGCATGCTTCGCGTGAAGGGTATCATATCTTCGTTGTGTCTTATGGTACATTTGCCACTTTGAAATTAGTAGTAAAGCTTGTTCCGATTTCACTGTTCCTATAAGAGGTATGTGAAATAGTGGGCCGATTTCAACCAAATTTAAGAACGCCACTTAGCACTCAATATGATTGAATAAGATGAAATTTCGTAAAGATATCTTCAGAAATAAAAAAGTTTTTCTAACAAAAACTTGCTTTTGGAACGGTCGTTCCTATGACAGCTATATGATAGAGTAATCAGATTTCAACCAAATACGGAAATGTGAATTGACTAAAAATACTAATGATTAGTGTGAAATTTGAAAACGATATCTTGGATATCGATCGATATTTTTGGACCGGTCGTTCCTATGGCAGCTATATGACGTAGTGGTCCAATTCCATTGGTTCCAACATATTTACAGCGTGCAATAGAAAGAAGGCTTTGTGCAAAATTTCAGCTCGATAGCTTTAAAACTGAGGGACTAGTTTGCATAGAACCAGACGGACAGACGGACATAGCTTAGTCGACTCGTCTCATCATACTGACCAAGAAAATATATAGTTTATATGGTCGGAGATGCTTCCTTCTGTGCGTTGCAAACTTCATGACAAAGTTAATATACCCTATCACATCCGTGAAGGGTATAATAAAATCGAATATTAAGTCAAGATTCTTCTGTCGCCTGTCAACATATCAATGCTGCTGCGCGGAGTTCTTGTAATACATTGCTGTGTTTTTTCTCCTTATTAACAATTTCTTTCATGCAAGTGTCCAGGATATTTTTTGTGCGCTCGAAGCCTATAAGAAGAAGGGCAATATGCTAATTTGCCTTACTCATACAGGTGTCAATTGAAGCGATTAAGACAATAAAACCTTTACCAGGCATTTTTCTGAGAAGAAACACCCAGCCGCTGGCCTATAAGCTGTTGCCGTTGCCGCTGAAGAAAAAACAACATATCAGCGCGGTCGTTGGTGTTGTCACAAGACACTCTCGAATTGGAGAGCAGGCCAGGGGCTTCAGCTCCCATATAACGTTCATCAAGAAGTAATGAGTTTAAAGATAAAGAGAAAAGTACATTTCGAGTTTGTGCAAGAATAGCTAGGTCATTTCTTGGGGCCTGCTTTTTCTTGAGTTCAAGGACTTTGGAAATGTCAATTTTGGGGAACTATAGCAATTTATCGCAATCGTAGGCTATTTACAAGAGTATAAGTTGGCCATGATAATATGTTCTGTGTTGTATCAGAATGGACCAAACCGTCGTATATGTGTGTTGTAGTTATCATGCCAATCCTTTTACCTAGCCTAAACTAAACTAGGTGTTCTGAAGCATTTTATTGCACTCATTTCTTCTTAGGAAAAAAACTAGAACTTATTGTTAGTCACAATCAATGCTTTTACATGCGTTTTATACCTTTTTAAATGATTTGCTAAAATATTATTCTAAAATACATCTTAATTAAACTCCGCTAGCAAATTTACCGTATCCAAAATGTTTTCTTAACTACTGTCTTTTCCACTCATTCTCTCCAAAATATGTTTCATTTTTTTTCCATTTTCTCGTCCTTTCAAACTACGTAATCGTACATGCCCGCAAAACTCAGCAATAAACATTCTTGATCCCGCAATATACAACCATGGTGCGCTGTGCAACATAAAAGTTAACTTAGAAAAATATATTATTTATACTAAACATAAGACACGTTTCTCATCTATGCGAGATTGTTGCACAAACCGGAGGAATTACGTTAAGTTACCGGAGGCTTCATTTCATTCTCTTCAGGATTTTCTTATACAAGTATGTATTTCTTTTTTTTTTCATACGACTGGAAGCATATCTTGTATGTATATTCTGTTGATTCTTTCATTTTGTTTTATTATGCATGGCTGCGCTGCGGGTTAACCGCAAAAAAAATAAGATATTATATCCTGTATGTACGAGTATATTGTCGACCGAGAGTACGCAGCAAAACACACGAAACAGTTACTCAACATTTTTAGCTTGCAACCTTCTATACGCACCTATGAATATTTTCGAGATATTCGGGGATCAGTCTGGGAAACCTTTGCGTAGTTTTATGAATGACATCAACATGAAAAACTTATCTAGGTACGTGCCATAACAATATCTTAGAAATTTATTAAATCGAGGGGCAAAAACACATATGGGCGATAAGATGGTGGATCCAAATGAACAGATAGAGATATTTTTGACTAAAATGTCTCAACCTTTCAACGAATTCGATCAATTTTTATTGGATACCGTTGAAATTTTACAACTTTTCTGTACTTTTTCTTCCTGTTCATGCACTCTGAGCTACGAGAGGAAAACTTAACCCACGCACTATAGAGATTCAACCGTTGTCGATTACACCTTTTTCTAAATGTACTCGTACACACATTCTCAACATCTCTATCGAGATCTACCTTTCATTTTGTCGGGAGAGAATAAGTTCTAAAAATGTCGGTCATCTTAGAAGTTTTACAATCTTTCCTTATATTCTTCATTTCATTTGAGGTGTTGAAAGCCAAAAGGTGTATCCACCATACCCACAATTCCATACGCTCCGGATCCACACTCAGATTAAGACCAATCCCTGAAAAGAATTTTCCATTTACTTCACCACACCCGTACTTTTGCAATATATCTTGTGCCTTTGCATTTTAAAAGATACAGCAGCACAAGTGGCAAAAGTAGAGATGTTGGTACAGTAGAGTATAAAAGCATCGGTGGCAGAAACTGTACTCGTATTTTCTAGGATTTTATGTTCAATGTCTTATGCATGGTATCCTTCGGTGAAGCTTTACGTAAGTACTACAAAACTTTATCTTTCGTAACGATGACATGGTAGGACGAAACGGTGTAGCTTCATCACGATTTTCGTAGATAATATATTTTCTTTCCTTCCGACTCCCCTTTTGGAAGTTTACTTAGAAAATTTCATATTATTTTGGTTTGAAGACGATAAGATACGCTAGCGTAGGATAATGACTAAAGTTTTTTTTTTTTGTAATTTGGGTCTAGTGAATTGCAATATTCAGGATTTCATTTTTAAAACGATGTCCTCTGTACATTTTTTGGGGAAAAATATGAAAAATTGAATCTGCCTGAATGTTTCTTTAGTGTCGTTACAAATGCGACCTTTGGAAACTTGCTCCGAATAATATCAACGTCAACAGGTAGGCGTCGTTGAACGTTGCCTCATTTACACTTAGTGCAGAGGAGTGTGCAGTCGGTGGCGATTGAAGTGAATCGGTTCCAAGGACCATTAACAAACACATTTGTTAAAACCCATATTTTTGGCCGGCAAGAAAGGAAAAACCGGTTGTTGGACGATTGGCATTTCAGAATTTCATAATACTTTATCACAAGTCTGGATGAGAGCTTGCATGCCACGAATTCCCTATCCTAAAATTTCCCTGGCACAGACCACAATGATGTTGATCTCGCTTGACCCCGATGGTGTCCTGTGCTTTCAAAAAAAAAAAAACGACGCCGAGTCCCTTAATAGTTTTTTTTTACTTTTGCCATTTTGTGCGGTATGGTATGAGTGATACAACTTCCAGCGAAAGCCTTTAGTGAACGTTATATCCAAAATCTGTAAGACCCCGAATATTCATGCTTTTGTTATCATGGAATTACCCTTACAAGCTTATGCTATATCCTGAAAGCGACTGACCCGAATTTCAGTTCTACGGTCATAAGTCGAAACAAAACAAATTCAGCCTGTTCGGGGAAACACAACTACTCAATTGCCCTAACCCCTTGTGGGGCATAGTTTCTTGGCATAAACTGGTTTCGGAGAATGCAGTCGCCAGCACGCACCTCCTACACATCCATGGCCACGAATGTCGTTGTGGACGGGATTCGAACCCGAAACGCCTTAAACTTTATGAACTTTTTGGAGAATATTTCTGAGGATGTTGTCGCCCAAGGGATTTATGAGGTCATAGACATTGGAGAACACATTGCCAACGACGAATTTCTCCACGAATTTCGTTTGGCATAGGCAAGTGAGGTTTCATAAGAAAGGTACCGTCAAGTACATTCCACTTTTGGTATTTTCTTCAAATTTAAAGAAAGTAGAAAAAAGGGAGAAGGGGGCGAACACTATATTGTTTCGAGAGCTCTTTGCTCTCTTCTTCAATTCTTTGGCACCGACTTGAGTGCAAAAAAACTAGCTCTCGAAACAATATTGTATTCAGTTAAATAATAAAGAAATAGCTTGTAATAGAAACGCGCTGTTGTGGTGATATTCAATTTCAACGAGGAAACAACCGTCCGAAGAAGTTCTAAGACTTCTTAAGCACTTGGACATACTGGAATAGAGGTAGTAGGGAAAGAAGACATGCTTATGCAACATGTACACTGGAATATCCATAATATTTTAATAAAAATCTAATAAAATTACCGCAAATTGACCGCCATTCCCTACACATACTCTTTAGCGATTTGTATAATACCAAAACTATTTCTTCTTTATAAAATATTCATGAATTTTCACCATTCGATTTAGAGACACCAGCATATAGTTTACAGTTTGAGCCAACCCATCAACCCAAAAGGGACCACAATCTTGTGAAAAAGCAAATGATTTTTCTTGCAAACAAGATTCCTGATTACCATATAAATAGATTTTCTAAGAACTCCCAAGTCGAGTACATACACTGTTTGGTCGTCACCCTCACTACATCTTTTTTCTTCTCAATTTTCCGTGCACTGCACAATATTTATCCGTTTAACCGTCTCGGTCGCGATGTTTTATACAATATAAAAAAGGACCTCAAACCAGAATCTCCTAATAAACTTTGACAACAGAGAGAAAACTTTGACTGAACATTGTTTGTTCTCGGAAATAGGAAAACGGATAAAATGGCCAAATATCGAGATTGAGTTAAGATAAAAGGTCCTGTCAAATCGCCGTCGATCTATTCAAGGGTGACTCCTACCTTCATAAAACTGCGTCTGATTTTGTGTACAAAAAGCGTATTGTTTGCTGACGTGTGCGGGTGTGCATTGTGTGAACAGTTGATGGCAGCTCGATTTGATCAGAATAATCTAGTTCTAGCGAAAGTTTTGTTGAAAAGTTAATCAAAAGTCAAAAGGTGGGCTTTTATAACCTTGTGTTTCGCCTACACTAAAATCGTAGATACAATCTCTGAAGAATACGCATCAAGTCATTCCGTTCTACATCCTGATGTCTATCAGCCAACGAATACCCAGCAACATATTCACCTTTTCGCTTCTCTGAAAATTTATTTCGGAAATTTTCCCATTTTCTTCCACCATTCGTCCGAGAAACATTGTGAAACTTTCCACGGCGCACAAATAATTATCTTTTTCCTTTATCTAAGTCCCCATTCGGGCCGACACGCATTGCGATAAGGTTACATCAAAAAACTTTTCTCGTCTCATAGTCCCTCGTTTAAATTTCGCCAAAGATTCGGAAACATAAGCTCAAGAAAATAGTCTTCAATCTTCGTCGACATTTTCCCGTGTCCCGGATGGGAGAGGCTGCAGCGGTGGTGACGGATGAAATTTTAGGACCAACGAAAAGCTAGAAAATTGCCTTTTCTTCCAAAAATATAATCAAGATTACATTAAATAGCTTGTCTCTCGGTAATTGTGATGCGAAAGGTACAACGTCAACACAGAGAGGCCAAAAGGCTCATGAAAATGCCGGCCCTCATTTCGTTTTAACAAACTTTCCGTCCATTTTTCTTCTAGGACACGTAAAGAACATAACCATCTGCCTGAAAATACTTTGACGCCCTCTATTTTTACATAGTGTACTAAAGTCGGGTAACGATATTGTGTGCTGTGCTTAGAGGGTGGTTGGTGGTTTCGGGTGGTGATTTCTGCAAAATGGGGAGCTCAGGTGGTAGTGGTGGATTCTTGGGTGGCAGCCAAAGCGAGCAAGTCACATTTGCTCGGATATACGAGTATAATCCAACTTTATACGTTGCGCTGCTGCTCTTCCATATTCCGCCCGAGTAGTGGTGGTATTTTCGTTATTTTATCCAAACCGTCGTCGTTGCCATTGCGAGGAATAATATCCTGGCACCGTAAACTTGCCTGAACTTGAAATGGCGTACGGAATAACGAAATAGCGCAGCGCTTGGATAACGAATAGAAGCTGGGAATTTTCCCATCTACGAGTTTGCCGTTTTGAGTTTCACAAAACGTATCCGTACATTTGGCTTGCTTCCTTCTTTACGAAAGTTATATATATTTTCCTTTTTGGGGGTTGATTTTCTCGATATCCATAACGATGAAGGTACTTTCTGTATATATACATACGGGAAGCTTATTATGCGGAGCGTTCAAGGATGCGATCAGAATGTTTAATGAATGGCTAGTATAAAGTTCGTTAGTCACGATCTCTAACTTTTAGGAATATTAGAATGGGAAAGCAAAATACGTACATGAAGAGCAATTGCCCGCTCTAGTTGGATCCTATCGGCGGCGGCGTCATCAGTAGTCCTTCGTTCGGATATTTGAAAATGGATGGTATCTTTTTTTTCGTTCGTATTTATCGGCCAATTGGGCGATGATAAAAAGTTCAGTTTTCCCTGATGAGATGACGGACTATTGGCAATTGAGACTATGGAATGGAAAGGTTAGACATGTGCGTGGATAAGTGAGAATTCGGGGTAGGAAGTAATTTTGATTAAAGCCTATTTTATCGAATTATATAGTTATTGGGAACGTGAAGAGGTTGTATTTGTAAGTTATTGGTAGAGGGACCTGTAAATAAGTGAGAAGACAAACATACTATAGAATTAAGGAAATGCCGAAATTTTCATTATTAGAGCAAATAGGAATCGGGAAATGGGCAATGGATAAAATGCCTTCAGGAAAACGGAGTGCATCCCATATCTGATATGATGTACTAGCAATAGTTTATTATCATTGAGAATTTCAATTTGTTTATGTGCTCTGATCTGGCACAGCCTTGGATACTGATGTAGTCTACCCTCTATAGATCCGGTTTTTGTTTCTTTTCCTCTTACTGAATTGAAGAAATCTAGGTTATTTCTAGTAGACTAGTACTTTAGGTCATTTCTAAGGCTTGACTCCAATTTCAGCACAATTTGCAGGCTTTCGCTTTTAATTTAGCTCTAAATTGTTATTTCCATTTCCTTTCATGAAGCCCTCTATTGCTACCGGCTAGTGAGCACATTAACGATGCATCAGATCTTTTGCCTTTGCAAATTAATTTGCGAGAGCGCAATCGTGATTATGCATATTTTTTTTCTTTAATGTCAAACAAAATCGATAGCGGTTTTAAAAGGATTTTATGTGTCCTTGATACATAAAATAACTCCACTTTGTCTCGAAATCGAAGTGACTGAAACTCGTAATCGACACGATACTATTTTCTTTACACACAGGTCGTCTAGGACACATATGTCAGCACTCATCGCACTCACATAAAATAGGCTTCGTGATTATTGATATGCTTTTAAATACGTTTGAACCAATTTTCGTAGCATTTTTATCCGCATCAACATATCAACCACTTTTTTGCCCTAAAAAAATCACACACGTACGGGAACAAAAAGAATTCACTGGTGGCCAAATATTCAGTTGTTTCGGCCGATGCGTTGCCATTCGCATTGTCATGATGAAGAATGATGCATCCGTCCGTGGATTGTGCGAAATTACTGACCAATTAATAATCGTGCGACATTCAGAATTTACCGTTCTACGATAATCTAGTCCTAGTCCCATATCCATTTTTTTTTCTAAAGTGATACCACTAACTCACGGTTAATTAAAGATTTATTTAATCAGTCAGTTCGCCCATGACGTTGATGTTTTCCGAGACAACAACCGATTGATTTTCCATGACCTCTTTAAATTTGTCCGTGACCGAACGGCCGCTGCGATAAAATTTACTAAACCTGCGATATACAGTTGTTTTTGGTGGCATTTTGTTTTGTGGCGCTTCCACATATAAACACAATTGATAATCGTATCGAGCAGAATTCGAGTCATAGTCGAGTCGATGTCGAGTAGACCTGTCAGCGAGAGTCCAATATCAACCAGAATTTGATGTACGAGTATATCATCTTACTGGAAATTATTTTTGACTGCCTAGAGATATTTAAATTTGATCTAATGTTCAATTCACAATATTAAACTTTTTTTTTCTTCGCAGGTATGAAAATTAGCCGACTAGCGTTAAACGGTAAGTTGATTTAAGTTTTTTTTTTTTTTCAAAATTTGTAGTATTGGATCGAACATTTTCTTATACCCCAGCCCGAAGGTGTAGGACATGTTATTTTCGTGACAAGGAAAAAATGTAGTACCTTAAAAAAGGCTCCGTACGCAAAGCAATATGCGAGGTCTGATCAAGAAGATTGGCCCTCTTTAAATTTCTCGGGTCGTATAAGTCTAATTTTTTATTATTGGTTGACTTGTCCCTAAATATACGAGTATATCTTAAGGTACGATGCGCTATATTGAAGACTGACTTTTTTGGCACTCGAAAAGGAAACAGGTTTCTTGGTAAGGTCGGTGATTTCGTTTTTAATTCTTAAGTTTTTGCCAAACCCACCCTTCCGTTGGGAAAAGAAAGAAGTCACAGACAACCTTGTGTCTTGAATCTGGTGACTAAGGTGTCTATTTTTTGCAAAGCAAAACCAGTGGAGTGTACAAAGGCTCATTCCACAATTTTTATTAGGCCGCAGCTGATGATACTTGATGAAAGCTATTGACAAACTCATCCAGCGGTCATCGGCATCAAACATCAGCATCATCGTGGGTTTTGATATTTGCTCAATTATCTTCAGAAGAAGACATCTGCGGTACCTAGTGGATGGGTTAATCTCTTATTTGTGCGGTTGGTGCATGGGTCTGTACATCCTTTATACCAGCTGCCAGTTATCTGGGAGATACTACAGCTGCATGCGAAAAAGGCGGACAAAACGTCACGATGATGATGATGCAAAAAAGGACTATGACACTATGCAAAAAAGTTGATAAATGTCACATTTCGGAATATACTCGTATAAGCTTAATCTGATTAAGTGGAAATAGAGATTTTTGAATTGCTCCTTTGAAAAAAAAAACATGTATACCAAATAAAACAAATATGTTAAAATAAATGTGTTAAGAGTAGTGCGTCGTACACACCTAAGTGGAAGGTGATGTGCGGAGGAACAAATATTGCGCATATGGAGGAATCCTGCTTTAATTAAAAATCAATTATTTGATTTTTGATTAAACAGAAAATAAGGAACAGAATAATACTTTCCTAATAGTTATACCTTAGTTCAGAAATAAATAATCCAATGATAGAAAAAATAGCTTATTTGATAAAAAAAAAATTGAAATAAATTTTGGAATTTTTGTCATCGAATTATTTATTTCTGATCTTAGGTATAATTATTAAGAAAGTATTATCAGGTCCTTTATTTTCTGTTCAATCAACAATTATCGGACAATTAAAGTATATTTCTTCCTTATCGAGTTTATTTCAATTTTATGAGAGCAGTTTCATCTGTCCACAGATTCCTTATCTCCCAACTTCTTGGGCTGACTATTTTGAGCATTGTAATTGATGTGTATATTGCACGCAGATATAATAGATTACCTTCATATTGATTTCGGTTCGAAGGTATTTATCAGACAATTTGTGTTCATGCTTTTATTGATTCGAATTTCCGAAAACCAATTACCGCGAGACAAAAGCAACAATGACAAATATCCGTTTTGATACCACTATTTGTCCATTGAACCTGTCCAATTATTCCAGTCACTTTCAGACTATTTATATGCCCAGCTATAAATTCCTAACGTGTCATAATTGAAGATATTCATTGCTTCTCGTGCCATGGTATTGGCAGTCAGGTACTTGTATCTCGTACCAAAACGGAAAAGCAACCCTCCCAAAAACCAAATAAACCAAATTGCCCTATTCCTTGTTTGCTTTTGTCGGTAATGGACGGACATTATTCCATTACGTGTTGCTTGACAGAAATGTGTATATGAGTATACGTTCAGGGATTGGTGGACGAAACACACGAAACGCACAGAAATTCATGTATGGTTTCCACTTTCTAGGACATCGTTTGATTTACGAGTATGAGTTGTTAGGATATAATTTCCATCTTTTTTTCATCATAGCATTTTGACACTCGATTATTTGAATTGTAGACATATCCTTTTTTTTTGAGTGTATCTTGTTGACAGAATGGGTCCGCAATGTCACAAGGACGGCCTTGTTTTTATGAACGGAAAGGATGAATTGTGAAGGCAATTGGACTGTTTTTTTTTATGAATAGCTAAGCG
This sequence comes from Chloromyia formosa, assembly GCA_964017055.1. NCBI lineage: Eukaryota > Metazoa > Arthropoda > Insecta > Diptera > Stratiomyidae > Chloromyia > Chloromyia formosa. The sequence continues at coordinate 2,229,345 of OZ024813.1, read as the reverse complement.
AAATATGGATTGGCCTGTCCACTGTATAGTCAATATCCCAAGAATGCTAATGGTCGAATGGTCAAATTCAATTTTGAAGGAGAGTCATGCGTGCAAAAATGTGCTCTCCTATTTCTAATCACTAACCGAAAATTTATGGATTTCCTGAAGTTCTAAATTAACGATGAAAGAACGGTGACGCAGACCACTCAAACCATAAGCCGCCGAAATGAAACGTTGTGAATGTGAGCCATTTCAGACCCCCGAATTACAATTTTCTTCAACATCATCCATGAAACGCAATCTAATGAATTTCCCAGGCCATATGCATTAGTTTCTTTGATATATCTAAATTGTCGCCTCATTTAGAACAAGACGACCGAGAATTAAAACATTCGAGATACGTGCGTTTGAGTTAGTTGAAACTAGTGTACACATAAAATATGTATATTCACACGTCTATGTGCATACATGTATGTATCTAAACAAATTTTGTTGAATTAATGTTTAGTAGTTCAGATATGAAGTAGAATGTTGGTCCAGCGGTTGTATGTGGTTGACTATAGCTGTCAACTTGACATGGAAATTTCAAAGATGATTAAATTTCTGGCCGGCTGAATGGTCTTGAAATGATCCCGAAACGGCTCAGTGAACATGATAAACATCATATATGCGAAGTTTCAGACATTTTCTCTTGTGAAATTAGAAAACCACAAAATAGTTTCATGACAGAGTCCTATACATTGATGGTATGATGGTGGTTTGTTTTAATAATGGGAAAGTTGTTTATAGGACAATTTTCAGCTGACCGATGATTTAGGTTTAAAAGTAGATGTTAAATAAATATTCTGAGAAAATGTATGGCCTGACATACGATATATGTGACTTGGGGCCACCGCTTTTGAGCTTTCAAAAAAACGAGAGCAATTCTTATTTTCAATACTTTCGTTAAGGAAGCTTCATTTTCTATATGAATTAGAACTGTCGGTCTGGGGCCATATCATGTAATTCGATTCGAATCGAATTGATTTCGAAATTATGAAAATCGAATCCAATACTCGATGATTATTAGAACGCGGAAATTTCTTTTCGAGCCACATGATATAAAATAATTTTCATCCTTTCGAAAGGAATGCGATTCGAATCGAGTTACATGATAGATGATAGTGCTCCTGATTTTAAAAACTTGCATTTTAGGCACACGCGTCATAATCTCACAACGGAAACTATTCGTTGCAGCTTCTTACGATACGACGGCGCCTCGCGGCGACTACTGTTTGCAGTAGCTTTTCAGACAGGAGACTATTGGATAAAACCATTTATGTGGGAGACTGAATGTCGCCGTGAGAAATTTTGTATCGATTTCGCCAAAAGCTCATCCGAGAAAATATCATATCGGACAGCGTCGTGTGAAAGCAACCTAACAGTTCCAGTCAAAGGCAAATATTCTAACATCATTTGATTTCTTTTGTTTCATTATTCAGATGAATTTTTCGAGTAGAGTCCTTTCCCAATCCTTAAACCCAAATTCAGCCCACACTTGCAAATTAAGTGGTAAATTCTTCCACATACACATTTAATCATGCCAACAAATAAAGCAACATATCTCGTATCTTCAAGTCAATTAACCCTCGTCTATGTAATATTTCCGTTTTGTATCTACATTTTACGATTGTTAATACTTTGTTAATTGCTCTGTTTATATCGCAAGGCCCTCCGGAAAAATTAGCTATACACTCTCGCCTTAGCTTCGTTTCCAACGACAACAACAACTTTTGTCTAATCCCTGGGAAAACTTTCCGAATAAAATTATTCGCACGAGGATATTATGTGTATCTATGCATAGCCCAAAGTATGTACGAGTATTATTTTGAACAAGTACCTATATTGGAGTGTTTTGCAGCAAAGGCGTTTGTTTTTAGTGTGCTGTAAATATTTAATAAAATTCTTGAAAATCCCCAAAAACATAAATTCCAAACAAATCCACACTGTGAACAATTTTATTTCAATTGCACTTGGGTATCTTTTCTTGTCGTATTCTGCTTAATGTGAAAAGGACGCAACAACGCCGCGCCGGCCCGAAGCGGATATATAATCCTGTTCACATCAGAGAAGTAGTATATATCCAACAATTTGCTGATGGAATGTTTAGCAGAACTCGGACCAATTTTAATAAAATTTGAAATTAGCTCGCTCTATCTGTTGGACTGTTTGTCTGTTTTTTGTTGAAATGAATAAAAAATAAAATATGTTACCGAATTTGCATGCCACGTCGTTCAAATGTTCGCCCCCTTTGTTATATCAACTGAGAAGGAGGAATTCTGACCTAGCGTTTAAAATTAAGCTGTCCGAAAATTTAATGTTATTGTTCCGTCCATGGAAATATAGTCCGTTAATAGGAACATCTTTGTATCTTTTGAAATGTACATTGTGAAATTTACAGGGTCTATCCGGTGAGATATGGTAAAGGAGCAGGGGCAGTGCTTTTGAACTCAAAATGGAGAGCTAGTGTCGTTAGGTGTTAGGCAGGGAAACAAGAAGTGAAATATAAATTGAAGAATATAAAGGAAACTATATTAGGTCTTGCGAAATTGCCATTTTGTTGTTCTTCCCAATTGAGTTGTTATGTCCCAGGACTTTGAAATAAATACATACATATACTTTAATAGTTTAAAATAACATTGATGCACTTCAAATATGTAATTCATTATTCGAAAATGGATTTTTAGGCAAATGCCTATTTGTGTCTAAAATGTCCCAAACTAATCACTGCCGCCAAAATATATTTTTGGAATTTCTTCTCAAAACTGACCTAACGTGCGAAAATAATGCGCTACAAAACCAAATCTTGTGGGAATTTGTTCAAAAATATTTTAAAAATCCTGTACCATCTGAATATACTCATGAACAGGAATTTGTATTCCAAATAGAAAAAAAAAAAAATAAATTAAAATTTCACAAATAATTGAATTGTTTTTTTTATAAAGTACATAAACATCTATCATTTCACATTGGAGTCATCTGTCGTCATTAGAAAAATTATATGTGGACTTGCCGAAGCATTATAACGTAAATATGTGGAGGCACACATTGATCACATTGAGACTGCCGAATTTTGAGTTAATGTAGGCGTGTAGGGTTCAAAGGTAATTTTTTGCCGGTTTTTCTTGAAAGTTTCGGTTTTTTGAGTATATAGACATCGATATAATAACAGAAAAAAATGTGCAATTTTGTAATTTTTCGGAGTTAATAAAAGCAATCTCCTGAATATGTGCTCCAAAGTCTTCGTTACGGTTACCGTTACCGTACCCCATGGTAGTGTAGGGGAGAGGGGGTCAAAGGTCCCTTTTCCAAACCATTGATCGCCTCTCCGCTACACTTCCGGACGTTATATCAACGGAAACCTTGGTGCACATATTTAGGAGACGGCTTTTATTAATTTTGAAAAATTTCACAAGTAGACGTTTTTTCTTTGTAAACGGTGCGTGGATGGGATAAGGATTAAAATAGTAAAACAAGCAATACGAAGCGATCATCGAAGGACCGAAATCAAACTTAACGGTAAATTATTGGGCCTCACGTTGGGCGTCAATTGATTAGTTTTTAGGTTCAATCCTAATATTTAATTAAATAAATAAAAATAAAATAAATAACTGGCGCAACAGTCCAATTTGAACCATGGCCTCGAGATGAGTTAGCATCATCTCATTTTCTATATCGTGACGATCTTGTACAGAGGTGTGTGATCTCGCTCAACCGAGTTATTTACCCCATAAATGAGTACTCATTTAACAGCTGAGTGGGCTCATAGTCCGACACGTAAATCCCCTTTTTATCGAAAACTATCGCATTCGGTAGGAATCGAACGGGGGCCCAGTGCGTAGAAGGCGAACATGCTAACCATTGCACCATCCGGACTACAATATTTAATTAATTTCCTTTCTTTTTCCTTTTTTTAATTCTTATTCCCTCCATGCAACCTTTCTTTTCCAACACCTATCCTCCAACAGGATCGATCGTTGTTTTAACTTTTATGTGGTAGGCTCTGATCTTAAAAATAACTTCTCTTTAACAAGTCTGATTCCGTGATTTGTCTTTGCCTGGTTATTTTGTTGGAATGGAAGACCTATCTTACCTACCTTTTTTATCCTACGTCAGTATAAATTTACAGTAGAAAACAGATGGAAAATTAAAAAAAAAATAATAATAATAATCATAAAAAATTAATAACTCGCGCAACATTCAAATATGGACCATGGCCTCAGGATGAGTTAGAATCATTTCTAGATCGTGACGGTGTGTTTTGCGCTGAGGTGTGTGATCATGAACAACAACACGCTCAGCCGAGTTATTTACTCCATAAATGGGTACCCAAGTAACTGCTGACTGGGATAGTCCGACACCTTAATCCCTTTTTTTTATCTAAATCTGCCGCATTCAGTATAAGTCGAACCGGGATCCAGTGCATAAAAGGCAAACGTGCTAACCGTTGCGGCATGCGGACTATAAAAAAAAAATAAAACTTGTAAATAATCAGTCGAATAGGCTCGGGGTACTGTTAGTCCAAACGCACAAAGCCTTTCAGACTTTACATTAGGGCTACCTTAATATACATTTGATCACCTATACCTTTAACCACCTTTAGGTTACAAAAATTTAGAGTCGAAAATCGTCGATCAAGTTCAGAAATATCCGGTGCTAATTGTTGGCGAGTGAAAATCGCGATTTTTTAACAGTGACTTTGATTTTATACATCGGGTGAATATAAAAATAAAAGTTTAAAGTGACGTGCATAAAATAATTGATTTAAAGGGAATCGAAAATATGGCGACTCGGTATCAGTAACGAGTAAAACCGATTAGTAATACCGACGAGCGATACAGCCAATGTAACACCTAGGTAGAACAACGACTAAAACAGGCGAGTAATACTGTTGCGAGCAAAACCGGTAATCTATCGTCACCTTTAGTCACAAGACTTGGAAATCGAAACGCTATAAGATTTTGCCTTAATGCTACCTGGAGCCACCTTAAGGCTATCGTTACCTTAGGGGATAATTCTAATTTTTATAAGGCAATGAAAATGTACAGTACAAATAATTAAAGATGGTCGAAAAACCTGTAAATATTAGATACCCTATATTATTGATAAGCCAGGCTGTAGTGCCACGATACTGAATGTTATGATGACAATTATTTCACCTAGCCATTGAAACCGACATGGTCATCGAATAGTTACATTGCATCATTATTCTCAAAGTACAAATACCTTTTTCGAACGTATTGATTAATTTGGCAGGAGATTTCGCGTCCCTACATATTGAAACTCTGTGCAAAATCTGGGCATATGGTAGAATTGAGCCCGATTAGCCGAACTGGTCGCATCGGTACAACATGCCGGAAAGGAGGAGAAGGTTAATGAATCCACGACCACAATAGATAGGGCGGTGGGATACGATTGCTAGTTGGTCTGTTCAGAAAGTGGGACAGATTTATGCTTGTCTGCTCTTAGTGTGGTTCCTGGTTTAGGAATCTTAAAAATTTTGCGGTTATGAACGAACAATGTAAAAAAAAGTGAGGAAATTATTAGCTATTCGCAGTTAAGATAACTTATTTTTAAACAAACAAATCCATTCACCAACTAGATATTTCAGTACCGAAGAAAATTGAAAGTGATGCCTTAAGATTTTTCCAGTTGTTAAATTTGGAATGTCCGGCTAGTTTCCAACTATTACTGATTGTCTTATCTTTGACAATATTGTATTTTGAGATGGCTAGCAACAATACACCTCACTGGCAAAAAAGAAAGCCTTAGATTTAGAAAATACAATACAATATAAGAAACAGGTTCCTATTACATGACAACCTCACAATGTGACTACACTTTGAGATTCAGGTTCCCGGAGACCTTATCTATCATCTATGTATATTTTACGTCGGAATATTGAACGATTAAAATCATAAGAGATTCATCTGTGGTGATTATTTATGAATCACTTAAACACAAAAAAGCTAGAACCAATATATATTTTAGTATGTACATATTCGGTTTGAATAGTGTGAAGAAAAAAGCTTTTTAAAATGTCGTCGAGTTTCGACGATATTGGCTAATGGTTTGGTCGAACATCTGCTTACCCATCCATACATGGGTTTGGATTTTTTTGGATAAAATATTGAACAAATGCGTCAGTAGCAATATTTTCCATTTAGAATCACCAATCATTCAGTATACTACTTGCAAAAAAACAACAACAGACTGACCATTAAATGATCAATTATACATAAATAAATAGGTACATACCTAAACAACACAATTAAGGACTTGAAAGTCAAAAGGTCTAAGTACTATGTGTACTCTCTTAACTGATCTTCTCCAGATGTTACTAGGTCGCCCAACAACAATAAATCCCCAAAAAAATCTCTCACTCAACTTTGTTGTATAGAACGAAATTTTCCGTCCACATACAACACGACGTCGATTATGTTCTGCGTTAACAAAACTCGCTTGTCTAATCGCATACATGGCTGAAACTTACTAAAAACGAAAGTATGCATACTAATAGTGCGGTCACATACATACAGACGAAATTCCAAATTAACTGAATTTGACAAAGCGCGCGAATATGATAGCATCACATGAATTATTCCCATATTGCGAGAAAAATTTTCAGAAGTTGGCGTGCTAGCTGGCGTGTATCTGACCGCACCGTAAGAGAACCTAAAAATTATGCGTGCTAAGAGTAACAAAAAAGTATTCTAAATTCATCATCATTGTGGCACTACAGGCCGACGTCGGGCCTTGGCCTTCTAAGTAAATGATGTCAAATATCCATTGTTTCTATTTTCTCTTCTCAAAGAAATAAAAATTTATATATATGCGAGAATATACATATCTTATTTTTCTTGGTTTTCAACTACAATTTACCAACATAGCACATAGCTACTTCCAAACATATTCCTACCATACTTTAAATTCCATAGAACTCAGTTCTATTCGTATTTCTGTTCCCAGTTCCTCATCTTCACATTGGCCCTGAGCCTACAAAACTTATTAGGGAGCTTAACAAAACTCGTTTGGCATTTTATTAAGCCCTTCTCGTAGCGCATTCACCTAAACAGTAAACAACAACTATTCCGGTTTCTATATCTAAAAGATACCCATTCAATGTCGACGAGAAAACTAATCTGCGTCAAGAAGCCATTTAATTCTGTTGCCGCCATTAAGTTTCATAATGGCGGGCAAATTGTTCTTAATAAACGACAGCGGCCCACTTATGGTAGAGGACGTCCGCCCAGGGATCCTTTCTATAGTTGGCCGTAATATCCTCTGGCGTCTAATTTACATTCAAAGCGAAAATAGAAATCCAAAGATACGACATTGTATACAGAAGCAAGTTGGCGCGATGGAGTGGGGGGATGGACTAGAATGAAATTCCTTTAGCAAGAAAGCTCCTTTATGTAGAAAATATTTTCCCTATCAATTTTACGATGGAAATCTATTCCGCTTTTCCCGAATTTCCATCATCATCACCGTATCACGTGGTGTGCTATCGGACTGACGAATAAGCAAGTGGAATAGGCAACGACAAACTGGCATTCAAGAATTTCAATTTTCCAAGGATCCGAATGGATGCAGTAAATCTGTTTGTTTGCTCCTTATGTCCCGCCGCGGTATGCTAGCGCGATTCCCGAAGGCGTATCAAAACTGGTGACATCTTTGGGCCAATGATTCAAATAACCGCGTTGCTTGGTCCATTTAGTTTGGATAGAACAATGTAGATGGTGCTCATCCGGAAAAATGGACCGCTACGACATTGTGCCCGTTTTATTGCCATGTCCTCTGACAAGGACCCTAATTCCTCGCGTGGCTACGTGCGCATGGCCGCCGGCACAGAAATATCTACCACAATTTAAATGGGGTTCAATGGTTTCCACGTTTTGGAGACTGTCGTGTAGACCAAAGGCGGGGGGATGAACTAAAGATTGCAAGGCTGCTGTATCTTTTTCCGTTTCCATGGATGTATCAATTGTAATCTATTCGCTATTCTATTTGTCGTCCTGCTCTGTTGCATTGGATGTCGTCGCACTCGAAGTATCTTATCTGTGAGATTTTGAGCTGAAAATAGATTGTTCCCACCCAGTTCATGGATGATGCACAGCATCCGTACCACACACAGGCGCACGCTTACTCAACATCGAACACACACAAATCATGGCGGCCATGATTTTTTGCATGGCTGCCAACCGCATTTGGTAAATTGAAGAGCATATTGAGGAAAACCCGTTCTGAGAGACACGGAGTCGGCTGTTGTGAGCATGTGTGCGTGAGAATTGCACTCTCGCTGGGAGAGGAAGTCTCTTATAAGTTGATTGGAACCGACTATAGTGAGTTTCATAAAAGAAATCCGCAATCTTCCTACGCCATGATGATTTCCACTTGCTCAGGCCGGAATTATTTTCATTCTTGTTGGACTGATAGGCTTCTGGCATGGAATGTGAAGTAGAGGGGTGGGTTTACACAACGACCACTTCGAACTCCCGACCAACGACAAGGGCACATGAATGAATGAAAGTCAATTTCGAATTTTTTAATCGCCAGCTGGTTTGCGTTAGCACACTGTGTTAGTTACAAATGTTTCGAAAAAGCCTCCTACTTGATGGCGAAAAAATAAGTGCTCGTGGTTTGGCCATTCTGTGGAATTAATTTCTCATTCCGAGTTTTGCTTGTAGTGAGTGTACTGAGTAGAGTTAAGGCTGCTGCTGCATTGGGCTGCCGCTGGCTTCACCGACGGCCCCACAAGTGAACGGCCTTCGGACTAGAGAAATATTTGCATTGAACCGTGTCCAGTAAAAATGGAGGAAAAACTGGCGATTATGTATGTACGAGTACATAGATCTGCACGTAATGCCGCCGTGCAATGCAGATAAAGTCGTTAAAATGTAAGGCATATGTGAACCTGAAATATCGCGTGTAATGCAATATGTAAATGAGTATGCGGTTCGGGAAACACGCATGTCACGACTGCAAAAATGCAAAAATATATTTTATGCGTTTAGAAATTAGAACGCCTTTGAAACATTGTTGCTAGACTTGAAGATAGAGATATTGTGGAAAAAATCTCAAATGTAGTATGACTGACCCCATTTAATTTATATTCTTATCTGCGAATTTGTAAGAGAGTTCGGTCTTTAGAGTGAAACTATGTATTTTCGAAAATATTGAATTCACAGTCCATTCTGATAGCCTTTGTAAATGCAAGGCATACCACGAATATGATGGGCTTATGTGCCTAGCTATCTGATTGGCGATAGTATATGTACATTTATTATAAATCGGAACAGTACAGCAACTGTACGAAGTGAAAAATTTGTACATAAGCCCGGTAGATACAAGATAAGCGCGTCCATCCGACGGTATGTCATTTATTTTGGATTTCCCTGACATCACTTTGCACAGAATGAGATAGCAGGGTCTATTTTAAATGGTTAAGCCTCACGGCTGGCGAAATTAGGTAATTTATATTTTAAAAAAATAGGGGACGCTTGTTATAGCGCGAGAAGCCAGTCGGGTCATAATCTGCATTAAGTATGTCTGAATGTTAATTGAAGAGAAAGCCCTACTGACATTTTTCCAATCAAATCGAATTTTCTACTCAAGCTAATCCAAAAGTGTTGATTATTTCTTCTACATATTTTTTAAGTGGTGTTTGGGAAAATTTTATTATAAAACACATGTTGTAAGACCATGATAAGTACATATTTCGGTATGTAAACACTGCCGTGATTTGTGCGAAAAATAAATGTAAAATTTTACATTAGCAGCCTTTGCGGAAAATGGCCCAATTGTCTTTTTTTTTTTGAAAATAGGCTTATTGGGTCTTGAAACTTGCAAATATGTCGAAGGAGCCTTTACTTTACAACGGGGAAAAACCGTAAAAACCGTTATTCCTTAAATGTCGTGCTTCTTTGTATTTTTTATAAATAGTGGATTTATTGGGCATTGAAGCTTACAAATAAGTTAAGAGCCTCGACGGGATTGTTTAAAAAATCGGTTTAAACCGTTTTTGTTTCAAAAACGTGCTTTTTTACACTTCTTCCCTGGAAATAGGTTTATCGGGTCTTAAAACCTACAAATAAGACGCGAGAGTTTCAGCTCTTGGGATATTTTTGTTTCCGGGGCCCGAAAAAAAAAGCTATTCACTCGGAATTTTTTGTCATTTATCACTCGCGTCACCCTAAGACTCTCAAATTTGCAAAAAAAAAAAAAGATATTTTACTTTATTTTTTATTTTTTTAAATTTTGAATCTGAATTTTAAATTTTTTCTCCTTATTTTTTTTTTTGTTTTAACGATCAATGCTGAATGTTTGGTATTTTTAAAATTGGTCAAAACACTGTTGCACACAGAGCGAGCGAAGCGAGCGTTCATGTTTGTGCAATACTGAGGGTTTCGATCCCTTAAGCGCGGAGCGAGCGTAGCGAGTGGAGCCCACGCAAGGGGATTTGCGAATATTTCAATTTTCCATGCCTCCAATATACCAAATATTCAGTATAAGCCAGGAAAAAAAAATTAAAGTATGAAAAAAATAGAAACTTGAAACAAAAATTAAAGAAAAAAATCTTTCTTTTTGCAAATTCTAGACTTTTAGAGTGATTTGAGTGAAAAGTGACAAATATCCGAGTAAAAACTGGTTTCCCCAGCCCGGGCCCCGGAAACTAAAAGGTTGCCAATTTTAAATATTTTTCAATGCACTTTCCGAATTTTCATTGCATTTTAAAAAAGAACATACTAGTACACGGTAGGTGGTGCATGCTGTCAACTGCATTCTCCGAAACCAGTTTATACCGAGAAACGTCAACTGGGCCACATGGAACAGTTGACGCGCTATGCCCCACAAGGGGTTAGGGCAATTGAAAGAGAGAGAGAGAGTACACGATATCAAGGACATTTTCAGCATATCTATATTTCAAATATTGTTCATAATAAACGTACATATTATAAATACAATTTTCTGTTAATTACCCTTCATTTTCTTTCATGTCACTGACTAGAAATGAATAAAAAGAAACAAAGTACATATATGTAAGTATTGAGGAAATCATCATAAATTGCACAAAACAATGACTCAATTTTTGAATTGCATGCAGAATTAAAAGAATACAAAAAAAATGTCACTAGACCTTGTATTTATGGTTAGCGTAATTACGTTCACTTCACATAAGTCATGAGGAACTATTTTACAAAATCTGATGGATTCGCGAACCATTCATTAATACAAATATACTTACATATTTATACATACGACCATGTGCAGATACACCACATAGAGATTTTAGTATAGTCGAAGGCGTGAAGTTACCTCCGGCTTGGTGGTAATAAAATTATAATGTCAATTTGATTGTCTGGGAATGATACACTATGGATTTGAGAATATTAAAGTGCCCGGTACCGACAAAAGAATCAGAAGTTGAATTTACGATTTTGATTGTGGATGTTTGGACTTGTGAGCTTTAGTAAGTGGTGAATATGATTGTTACAAATAATAATGAATCAACATTCAGAAAATTTAATTTACTTTCAAATACCTTAAATACAAAAAAAAAATAATTCTGTTGAACCCGGCTGTTCATAGAAGGAGAGTGGAAAAATTAAATTTGTGATTTTGTACCGCGATATCATCGTTATTCCCATAGGTATTTGTACAAAATTAAAAATTAATAAATTCGTAAATTTTTCATGTAAAAGTGACAAAACGATAAATGTCTGGCTAACTTATATACGACAGTGGAAATTCTCTTGAGGATAAATCCAGTGTAAATTTCTGCTTTAAATTATTTAGGGGACCACACGAAATCTCCAATACGAAATCCCCAAATGAAAAAAAATCTCAATTACTTGTACAAACCCAAAATAAAATTCCTAAATACGAAATCTCCGAATACAGAATCCCAAAATACAAAATCCCTAAATTGAAAAAGGTTTCCTTTTCAGTATTCCAATTTTTAGTTCAACAAGAAAAGAGTAAAATTAAGCTCCGCGTATGCCAAATTTTCGATTTAGAAGTTATACTACTTTGCCTTAACCCCTAGCGGGGCATTTCGCGTCAACCACCCCTGCGCGCCATCGTACTCTGTTGTGGGCAATGAGGCGCAACTCCTCAAACGACTTACCCAGTGCCTTACACTCCTTTGTACAGATCACAGATCGACGCCATGTAATTTTGGAACCTCCTCTTGGTCAGCCTTGGTTGGAGATGAAATTCACCAAGTTGATAATACTATTTGGTCTACAACTTAATAATGAGACTTTTTTTGGAATTTTGGGCATTTGTTCATAGATTTATTCATATAACTAAATTATTCAAAATATTGGCCATCAGCAGCGATAACTTTCTCCCATCTTTCGGGAAGTCTACGAATTCCGTCGCGAAAAAAATCTTGGGGTTTCGAGGCTATCCATGAATCGAGCCAGTTCTTAGTATCCTCATATGAAGTGAAGTGCTGATCAGCCAACGCATGAGTCATCGAAGCGAACAAATAGTAATCGGATGGAGCAATGTCAGGGCTATACGGCGGGTGGGGTAGCACTTCCCATTTGGTTGTTTCCAGGTACGTTTTCACGACTTGCGCAACATGAGGGCGAGCATTGTCATGCTGAAGAATTATTTTGTCGTGCCTTTCAGCAAATTGTTGCCGTTTTTCACGCAATGCTCGACTCAAACGCATCAATTGCAGTCGATAGCGCTGCCCGTCAATGGTTTCATTCGGTTTTAGCAGCTCATAATAAAGAACACCGATCTGGTCCCACCAAATGCAGAGCATAAGCTTGGAACCATGAATATTTGGCTTCGCGGTCGATGTTGATTGGTGCCCGGGCGGTCCCCATGATTTCTTTCGCTTTGGGTTATCATAATGAATCCACTTTTCATCGCCGGTCACAATACGATGCAAAAAACCCTTCCGTCTTTGCCTTTGAAGCAGTTGTTCGCACATGCAAAAGCGCCTCTCAACATCTCTTGGCTTCAACTCGTACGGACCCAGTGGCCTTGCTTTTGGATCATTCCCAGTGATTTTAACCGCTTCGATATGGCTTGCTGAGTCACTTCCAACGAAATTGCCAACTCTTTTTGAGTTTGGCACGAATCTTCTTCGAGTAATTTCGTCAATTCTTCGTCTTCAAACTTTTTTGGCTGGCCAGGTCGCTCTTCGTCGGTAATGTCGAAATTATCATTTTTGAACCGATGAAACCACCGAAAACACTGTGCACGCGAAAAAGCATCGTCACCGTAAACTTCCACGAGCAATTTATGACTCTGAGCTGCAGTCTTCTTAGCAAAATAATGTCCAAGTAAAACTTCCCGCAAATGTTGTTTTTTTCGTGAATTTTCGAAACTTTCCATGGTCCGGTAAAATACGTTGTCAACAATCAACACGAAATGTTTATACTGACATTGACAGCTTATGAATACAAACTTCAAATGGTATGTATGTCAAAGATGGACTACCATTGGTTTATCGGTGTTGCCATCTCTAAAAAAAGTCTCATTATTAAGTTGTAGACCAAATATAATTTTACTTTTCATTTACCTTCATTCTGTTGTATGTACATACTATAGGTATATTCTATACACAAATAATATGTTGTTGTTATATTGCTAAATTTGTTATTTTCAGTGTTTCTGTTTAGTGAAGGCAAACAAAAAAAAAACAATATTTTTCCAATAAAATCAAAATATTTTCATATAATATTTTTCGATAAAAATTATAGTTATCTTCAATAATCCCCAAACGCCCGCGCGTTCTAAAATTATACCTCAAATGAGGATTAATAGTTCGGGAATTATGTGTTTGGGGATTTTGTACTTGTGGATTTGGGGTTTGGGGACTATGAATTTAGGGATTTCGTTTTTAGGGATTTTGTTTCGGAGATTTTGGTTTGAGAAGTTTCTGACTGGGGATTTCGTATCCAACTCAATTATTCATGTGTATTCTAGGAATGTGTAAGTGTGTGGAATAATTTTTTAATATAATTTTCAATTTAATTTAATTGAATTCACATGAAAAAAGACCCCAAAATCGATTGTGATCATTGGCCCCAAAAATTACGATTGTGATCAGGCGGCCAGGCCCCAACGTCGTGTGTCGTGTTGTGCTACGATGATGATGAGAGTTATAATCCCTTAAGCGCGGTGCAAGCGGTGCCCACACAAAAGACTGTTGCACCCAGAGCGAGCGAACCGAGGGTTTATGTTTTTGCCATATTGAAGGTTGTCACCTCTTAAACACAGAGTGGGCGGAGCCCAGAAAAAAGATTATTTCCGCACTATAATTACTCACGAAAGAGACCATCCCGAACTAAAGACTGTTGCACCCAGAGCGAGCGAAGTAGTCGTTTAGTTTTTGGGGGCGACCGTTAGCTCAGTGCGTAGAGGTGTTAGTCTCCTGTCTGACTACGGTCGTTACGGGTTCAAGTCCTATTCACGGCGTTCGTGGCCGTGGATGTTTATGTTGTCTTCCCCCTGTGGTGCGGGGCGTAATAATAAGCCACAACATTTCTCGACTATTCGCAGGCTGGCGGCTAGACGGGAGCGGGAGGCACATGTCAGCAACGTGCATCTTCCGAAATTGGTTTATGCCAACGAAACGTCATCTAAGCTATATGGAAAAGTTGACGCGCTATGCCCCACTAGGGGTTAGGCAAATGAGTATATTGAAAATCAGCATGATCTCCCTTTGATGTAGGGCGATACATTCTTTCCAAGCTTGTTTTAGAAGGCGACAGTAACATGTATCATGCAAAACTTTTTCTATGCTAGCGAAACGTCAACTAGACCTCTTAGGAATTTTAGACGCGCAATTCACCACAAGGGCCAAAAAAGTTTGATCGGGCCAAAGAAACGCCAAAGCCTCCTTGGCTTAGAATATGTATGTATAGATATAACTTCCTATCTGATAAATAATCTCTAATTCAGACAGATGACTGCTTAAGGACCATACTATATTCTCCTGTAAAAATGAGATTGATCGGTTGGAAACAGAGGGTACTTCCCATGTTTAATATGTCCTGCTACACTATGCTACTCAAACGTCAAGCCTACAACTCTTGAACAAATTCACTTAGACATTTAAAGAAGATTTTGTAAAAAAAAACCCAAGGACGCCTACTTCCTCTACCAATGTCAAATGATGTCATATATCCAATTCATTGAGTTTGCATTGCAGCTTTAATATTGTACATTGCGCCGTTGTTAGCTTTAATATCATCACAATTAGCATCTGAAAACATTTTCAACTTTTTTCGCGGCAACAGTGCCCTTAAAATGTTAATGAAAGCAAAAAAATTGTGTACATAAAATTACAATATTTATTGTGCAATTTCAGATACAATAAATATTTTTCAATACATTTTATGACGTGCTACTTTTATAGTGATATCTTTATGAATTTATCTTTTTGACAAATTTATTCGCTTAATGACAATCATCATGTAATGCATTTTATTCTTCTTGTCGTGCTGCATTAATATAAATATGTATAAAGAACATATTCACCGGTTTCTTTCATAGAAGGAAAATTGATTTCATTTACTCATATAGTATTTTGTTTTTGCCTGGTTGTAATTATCACTAGAATTATAAGAGAAAAAGATAAATTAAAAGTCTATTATTATTATAAAATTTTATTTATCATATTTAAAATGCTCTGATATCCACATTTGCATCTTTTATCTGTGAATCCGAAATACTCGAACAATAATAAATAAGCCCAAATCTTATACGAATCGTGCTATTGAACAAAAAATACCAAACTACGAATTCAATAGAAATATCGCGGAAGAGCATGTTTGTGGACTTGCCGACGGAAACCATTTGTTGATTTATTTGATTTTTTCTGGGGATATTTATTGTTGAATCGATTTTTATATTGTTATTTCTTTTTTCGCTTTATATTTTTTAGTTGTCGGGAAAATTTTTTCGGTTTTCAGTTTACGTTTTATACGTGCTAGTCTTGTGTGTTGTGTTTTCGTGAAATTATTAATTTTTGCTATTTTTACAAAATATCGGATTGCTTTTGATTAAAAGTGAAAAGTTTATTAGATGAAATTCACCGAAATGAACTTACTCAGCTTCATATGTGTATATAATATAATTTTCAAGGCAAATTCATACGTTTTCCAGGTAAATTCTTAATTTATCCAGGTCTATTTTCAAAATTTTTTTCAATTTAATTTCACAATTCTTCAAACTGAGTCTACAACTCTTCAAATCAAAATTCATAATCTTTTCAAGTCCAGTTCATAATTTTCCAAATCAATTTCATATTTTTCCATGTCAAATTTACATATTAGGCGCGTTTTTTAACAGCCATGCAGAGCAGAGCAGAGCAGGTTAACATCACACAATTACATTAACAATTTGATCTGAGCTGCTCTATATAGAAGGTTAGTGCAAGAATACCACTCTGATAAGTAGTCTGGTCATTGAAATGCATGCGGCGCAAATGTCGAAGTTTTCGATCAGTTTACAGTTTGGGAAGCACTTAAAATTCATTTCCTCTCAATAAAATGTTTATTTTGTGTAATTATATGGAATAGTAAACGTTCAAAATGATTCTTCTGCCTAAAGAAAATTTATCCGATTGTTTTAAGGATTTAAGTTGCATCTTGAAATTCGAGTTGACGTTTGAATGCTAAACTGAACCAAGACACACTCCCAGCAAGGACGTGCCCCATTTTCGTCTTAGCTACTCTAATCTGCTATGTAGCGTTTTTTTTGCCGCTTATCCTGCTCTACTCTGCTCTTTGCAAAAAAAAAGTAAATCGATATTTTTTGATTCAATTTCATAATAAAAAAACAAGGTATGTGGATATTCTAATATACGAGCATAGCATTTCCCGACAGAATTAAACCTTATCCCAAATGAAAAATCTTTATCTCTATTCAAATGTTTAATTCAACAATTCAGATTCAAATAAATCAGGGGGAAGTTAACCGGTTTATATGAATTTGAAGTGCTAAATTAACCATTTTTCTAATCCTGAACGCAGTGAATGTAAAGTGAATTACATACCACAAAGTCGAGTAGTCAATATACATGGTGTCCCGCTTCAGATGGTAATTACTTTAATGGTAGATACTCGTAGTACCGTTCGTTCGTGGAAAATTTAACTGTTTCGATTTAGAGAATTTTTTGTTAGTTGTGTCAAAAAGTTTGACTTGCTGAACAAAGTCAAAATTTCCCAATCTCCCAATCAAGGTTTAAATAAATTTCAAAATCGATTTTTCATCGAAAACTCAAATGATCATTTTTAATTTTACAGCGGTACTCTGAACTGACGAATCTGTGAATTTGACAAAAGTTACTCCAATGTGTTGGCTTTCCAACGCCATATTTCTTTGATGCGTGTGGATTTGAAAATGTTCATGGTCTGGGGATGAAACAAATTTACTTCAACCCTGACTTAACAGGTAGTCCATGGGAGGAACGAAAAAATAGTGTAGTTTTGAAATTTGACACAATGTGTGGAGAGTCCTTTGAATATATTCTCCAAAGTCTCCGAAAAATGGATTTTGAAATTTATTTAAACCTTGAACAATAGTATCTTTGAAGTATCCGGAAAAAAATCGGTTTATGTAGAATTTTATGAAATTTCAGGAAGTGAGGTAAAATCTCGGATTAAATGATTGGTAGAGTCACAAATTTTGAGTTTGTTTAGCAAGCCAAGTACTTTTTATCTGAAGCGGGACACCCTGTATAATACGTCTGTTTTTTTTACATTTAAGAAGAAGCATCCTATAAACAAGTATTAAGTGAATTTGAATTTATTGCTGTTGCCTTATTATTTTCGAAATTGAGTTTCACATACATGTATCTAATACAATCCTCAACAATTATTAGTTCAGTCATATAACATAAGATTTATGTATACTTATACTGTTGATACTGTCGTGAATTGGTATGTTAATGCCAGTTTAATCTTTTAATAATTCTATACTTTTTGGTGCACAAATATTTTATTCAACCACGATCCGGTAACTTATTTTCATTTGTGGCAAAAAAGAATTTACCACGAATATAATATTAATTCTATTAGTGATCGATATTTCGTACGAATTCTTAGAATTTGCATAATATTCACATGAGACTATGAGCAACGACAAATATGGTTTTCTTATCTTCAGTGAGTAACCTTGTCATCGATATGCTTTAATCTTATTAGCTATGGCTAAATTGCAAAACAATTGCAATTATAGATGGGGTACAATTGAGCTTTGCATTTTCTTATATATGGTCTCGATTTTAATGACATTTGAGAAATACATTTACTCATCAACAAGTTGTGATATAAAAGAGTCGTATTCGATTCCGACTGGTCTTTAGACGGTTACTCAAGTGAATTTAAATGAAAACAATTAGTTGTGTGCGCAAACTCCAATCAACAGAAGATACCGCAAATGTGTCTAACTCAATTTATACAGGTATGTATCCTTTTAATATTTTCGAAACTGTGTTGCAAGAAGTCCACATTACTGTCCCAATCTATACTTACTCATAGTCCAGTTACGGATATTTTTCCCTCCTTTTCAAATACATCCTATGTTCCATTGTATAAAAATATTTTACTTTAGTTACATATGTGCCCAGTCACAGTCAGTCAACCTTTTCTCATCCAGATTGTTATTCTTTGGGTAAATTGCATTGCATTTTCTGATTTGAAATTCCCTACGGTTTTCGTGATGGTGTTCCCTTCTCCATGTATGGAATACATAGTATCGCATGTTATGCATAACAAACAGTTGATTTCCTCTTATCTGGCCCCCTTTTACATACCTTATTGCAATGTGGCAAGGTAAAAGGATTCTGATTTCACATATACTGGATTGTTTTTGTTTTTCTACTTTTTTTTCCATTACGGGAGTATAAACAAAAGTTACCCTCTGAGGCTATGTAGGGCCAACTCAACACCGTCCAAGATAAGAATGCAGATTAAGGTCACGTGACCACATTGCTTCATTTCGGTTTTCTCTAACCGTCATATACATACATACGATTTAATTTTGTATAGCTGTGGCGAGTAAAGAAAACAATATAGGTATTAATGGATTAACCTCTTTCAGCTGGTCAAACGTACTTGGAATAAAAGAAAAACTGGCATGCTACTCGAACTCATCGACTTTATTTATAAATGTTGAACAGAATTTAAAGAATGAGTTGTATGAGAGGTAAAGATGTTCTTTTTTTCAATAACTACTATTTAAATAAATCTAAAAACGCGTTTGTTTTCAAGTTAAGCAATTATCTGAGATAAACGTTTCTCTTTCTTCCCTGAATTGCTTGCTAAACCATTGTTCTTCGATACTTAAATGAAATCTTTTGTGATGAGCTTACTAGGAAAATATTAATCTTTCTGAAAATTTAAGCCAAAATGCTCCATTACAACAAAAGCTTTGTCGTTTTTTCTCCCATAACTTCATCGGAGTAGAACTAAGGTTACCAGATATGTCCGAGTGAATAAATTGTGTCCCTTTTTTTATATACACCATTTGCCCTTTAATTCGAAAATAGGTACTGTTTTAAAAAAAATCTTACATTTTTCTTAAGTGAGATTTTTTGACATTTCGCAAAGTTTAAATTCTTTATTAATATTTATAACGAACGGTTTGGTGGGCATCCGAAGATGCCCGTGGGGACGGAGCCTAAGGTAGCTTAATTGACCGTGAAGGTCGGGCTGTGCCATCTGGCGAAGAAAAAGCCTCCTCAACGAGCTAAGCAGCGTCTTATGCTTGCCGTATCTCAGTTCGGGAGACGTGGGCTGGGTTTTCGCTACTCGTTGCCCCTGTCCTTTACGTATTAACAAAAATTCATAGGCCTGGGGAAGAATTCGAGAAATGTAAAATACTGATCCGCTCGCAGGAACCCACTCAATGTGAGTAATGCCAAACTTTTGATCAAAAAATTATTGCTATCACCCAGTTAGTAAAAAATTGGACACAAAAAGTAATGACTGTATAGTTGACGCTTTAGTATTCTTAAATTGCAATCTCCAAAATATTCTTCAACTATGCGGTAACTTTCGAAATAATGAAGCTAGCGACTTGAAATTTTGGTCAGTACAATGTAGTCTTGTTGGTAAATGTTGAAAATAGGCATAATCGGATTAAAGAAACGCCTACACCCCTACAAATGCTATCTCAAAACTCAAATATTCGATAGCTTTTCAATGCAATGAAATATAATTAACGACTTGAAAATTTGGTCAAATATTTGTAGTGTGGACTATAGTTGATTTTGAAAATGTTAAGATCCGATCAAATGAACGGCTGCCTCCACTTCAAATGTAGAAACCTCTCATTCGGTCAGATGACTTTGTAAAACATATTAAGCTCTCTTATAAACAACAGATCATCAATCGGTTGCAAAACAAAGAGTACTTTCCATACAGTGGGCGCAGCCCCTACTACCCTACTTTTCAAGCTTTCACTCTTGAAGAAAATGGCTTAGCTGATTTTTGGCATGCGCACTGCAAATGAGACCTTTATTTAGTTGTGTCAGAATGAGCTCATTCGGCTCAAAATGACGCCTACCTTCCCTGCAAATGTTCCTTCATTGTAGCCTCATCGGCTTACTCCTGTTTAAACTGACCATATTGGAAACACACTTCTGACGCACAAGGCCATCGCGAATTTATAGTTTTGATATCACCACTAGGTCTGCACAGGTCTAGGGTATCCTTGCTTCGGACTCAGAAATTGAATTCTCTCGTGAGAGGGCTACATATTTTAAATTTCAGTCCTGGATGCCTTTCCATTCAAATACAGCTAAAAACTAGGGTACAAAAATGGGAACAACTTAAAAAAAATATCTGAGTTGCATTCGTACGCTTCCATGACAAAAATCCGAGAAACAAGAACGGCCTGTAAAATAACTCTTTCGCCAAAAAGGCTATCTCGGTGGAAGTTATTTATGACTTAAAACGTTCCAACCTAAAAGAACAAAATGTGGTGCAATAAAAATCAGAGTAACTCGCGCACTTCTCATTTTTTTATTAAAATTCCTTCCATGCAGACATACCAAGAGATCAGTCTATTTGTAAAAAATGTAAAACTTGAACCGTAACAAAATTTAAAATGAAACCGGAATATAGAGGGCTACGCCCGCAATCCGAGGGTTTTGTAGCAATCGCTTATTTTGGTATATAAATATCGGCTCCTTGCTCTTCTTGATATCACTCAGATGGATAGAAAAAACGTAATTCAAATGTCTTACCCACTTACATTTTACATGCTAATTCAAATTACGTGATTGTAACGAAACTTAGAACATATTATTGCTTAAGGTGTTGGTTATCGTTGGCCATCAGTACTTTTGACCTCGAACGTGTTTAAGCGTGCAAGGGTGTGCTAACTGGAACTATACAAATAAACTATTATTGACCTATTCTGAGAAGGTGTACAAATTCCACTATTTTTCATTTTATGTTTTTCGAAACCCTCTTCCTGTAAGTTTTCATAATTCTAAGTATAATGGTCTCAAAATGCAGGCAAGGGGGGGTCAAATTACGAACTAATATTTTCTCCTCCCCCACAGTTCCCCTTTCTATAAATTTCGAGAAAATGCGAAAAAATGGAATGTACTCATCATTACCTTTCTCACGACACCTCATTTGCTTATATCAGTCGATAAAAAAATTTGACCTTAATTTCGCCTCTATGTGGACCCCCCCCCCCCCTTCCACCCGGTAAAGTTGGCCAATTAAGACGCAGCGCCCCCAACCAATCTTTACCCTTTAAAAAATGATTAATTAAATAACTGGAATTCGCACTACGAAAAACAACATGAAAGTATAGTAGTACTCACACCTATGAGGCCGGTAGGTGTATTTTTTGTGTGGATAGTGTCAAAATGCCGAAATTTAAATGAATGTACTATTATTAAGTATTATGTGATTATAATGAAACTTAAAGATATTATTGCCTATGATGTTGGTTATCATTGACCATCAATATTTTTGACCTCGGGTACGCGTAAGGGGTGCAGGGTTGTGCTAACTGAAACTATAGAAATGTACTATTATTAACCTTTTCTGATGAAATTTCAAAATTCTAGAAATCTAGGTTTTCTACACTAGTAAAATGGCGCTTTTCTGTAAATTTTCATATTTCTAAGTATAACGGTCTCCAAATGCAAGGAGGGGGGGACAAACTCGGATGACATATTTTCCCCTCTCCCTCTTTTCCCGTTTCTTCAAATTTGAAAAAAATTGCAAAAATGGAATGTGCTCGACGGTACCTTTCTGATGATACCCCACTTGCCTGTACTAAACGAAAAAAAAATTTCGACCTTCATTTCCCCTCTATGGGGACCTCCCCTTAAAGTTGACCTATTACAACGATTCGCTTTGTCCGGCGAATTATAGTAATTCTACACATTCCTACCAAATTTCATGAATGTAGCTTCAGCCGTTCCTGAGATATTCCATGGACAGACGGACAGACGGACAGACGGACAGACGGACAGACAGACATTTGACCGATTTCATAAGGGTTTTGTTTTACTACAAAACCCTAAAAATGAAAATCTACCCACAAACAATCAATTTATTGTCCGGCAATAAATTTAACCCTTCTTCTAAATGATGTCATACCCATGACATATACTGAAAATTGTTTTCAGATACAAGATCCTTTTTTTTTACAGTTGGACATTTTACGGCACTTCTTTTCAGAGAAAAAAAAAACGAAAACATGCCCAGGAGCTGTGTTGTCCGTTATTATTTCGCGCACACGACGTAACCCTTTAACTGCGACGCAACGTGACATGTTGTGTGATCTTTTTTTGTTGGCATCTTTTTGCTAGGGAATGAATGTTAAAGGTGTCTTAGATATGTGTGGGTTATGAAAATATTATTTCGTGACGGGAAAATCAGTGTTCTTATAGAAAAAAGAGATCACATGGGCGGTTGGACGAAAATTTTGCTTAAAAAATTTATGTTTGAATAAGAAATTTCCTCGGAATATCATAGAATAACCCAAAAAGAGCCATGTTCAATGCATCCCAATGCATTTTCATTCACTTCGAAGTTGACTACGATTTGCTTTGAAAAATGTTGTCCCCAAAGAACTAATAAAAACCTTGAGTAAATGAGCCTTTGACATAACTTTGCCTTCGAGAACATTATGTCTTTCGGTCTTTTACGTCCGTTATGTCCTTTATACCCTACATGCTCCTAACGTCGAGATTGATTGATTTCACCACCCCATACAAAAATTTCCGATGTAGTTTGTTGGTTTGGTTTCTGTTTCAATTCACGCTCAAAAAGTTGCTGTTTTCCTGACCAAAGGACTCAAAAAATTTTAACACTGGGCGCGTTCCTGCGAACGAATCAGGTTTTGACATTTCTCGAATTCCCCTCCATATGCTTTCCCCTCCGATAAAATTTGCACGGACAACTGTTATGAAAATATTCCCCTCCGGATCTGAGAATTATTCTGATCCGGAGAGGAACATTTTCATGACAATTGTCCGTACAAATTTTACCAGAGGGGAAAGCATATGGAGGTGAATTCGAGAAACGTCAAAATCAGTCATCCAAGGAACCTACATACCAAATTCAGTTAAGATCGGGCTACAAGAAGTGTCCGGACAAACACACAGCATGCATCGGACTATATGTTAATTGCCTTGAGCCCTTCAGTGGCATGTGCGCGTCAATATCTCTAATTTTTATGCCTTGTTGACGTTTCGATAGCATATCTACTTGTCGGTTGCTGGCATGCACCTCCTATCCGCGCATTTATGCCTTTATACTGACATGCTCAGAGCACAGTGAGAGTTATATTAGTAGTAGTCTATTAGTTCTATTAGTACAGGTAGTTTTTGCTCGCGCCGGGATTTGAACTCCGAGCTCTTGATTAGTATCGTAGAGCAGTGACCGAACGACCATGGCCACCGAGCGCGATCTAACTATTCAATTATCAAAGTAGTATCAAAGAAAAATCATGGAGGCTCTCCGACTTAACTGACTTCCTGTATTTAAAGTATTTTTAGGTTTCCTTCAAATTTAACGCGATTTATTCGCTGCTGATCCACTGATTTTTTTTTCATAGCTTCTAATGGAGTTGTTCACACCTTCGCTATGCGAATTCGCGGTTGTTGCGATTTTGACACGATTTTTATGGTGTCGGGTTCATTTCACTGAAGTTTTGGATGGATTTCACTAGCGAAAAAGTTGCGTCAGTCTGAAGGTAATTGAGAATCTGCGTATAACTCGCCTTGCTGTGAGGGAGGCTTTAATCCCGCCACACACTGTCGAACACGAGCTCGAACAAGAACATGGTCTCAGTGGGGAGTTTTGTTCAGATTTGTGTGAAGGAGCCATTCAATCATTCATTCATTCACTCAAAGATACTTATCACACAAATTTGAAGAAAATTGTCCACTGCGACCATGTTCGTGTTCGAGTTCGTGTATGACAGTGTGTGGCCGGGCTTATGGCGTGAGACAACATAGTGCAGGTCTACGATAAAAAAATTCCTTTTCAACCACATAGAGATTGGAAACAAATTTTTTTTTTTTTTCATTTAAAATGAAACAAAAATCTCATCAGTCATCTCCCACACAATATGGAAGCATATTTCAACAGGAAACAGAATTGAATTTTCTTAGCAGTATATATTCAGATATCAGATATTGGATGGTTTCCAAAATACGTGGATGAAATACAACATACTCGTACTGTACTGGTTTTCTTTTTAGTTGAGGACTTATCTTGATAAATTCTTTCACTCGCCAAGCATTCACTTCAGTGAGCATTCTTGTTGTACATATTTTCATTTTGGGAAGCAACGTCCTTCAATTTTAAAAGACAAATATATCTTGTTGTCGTCGTCGATAAGTTTTTTGGTTCGTCTACTCTACACCATTGACGTGAAGCCAAGCCATCATAAGTATCAAGTGCATGCATATTGTATGAATACAAAATGACGTCCAGAACGATAGAAGATCACTTTCAAAATGGAAATGCAATGTGGCTTTTGTCATTCATTCAGCGAGATATTCTATCTACATATCTACCATAGTGGTCTTTGGAGTGAGTGATTGGAAATATCAACTCTAAAATCTACCATTCTTTAGGACTGAACTAAACTGATAATGTCGCATGCAATCGTATCTATTGCAATGAATGACTTGAATGAATAAATAAATAAACAATTCATGACACTTGAAATTTGAATCGATACTTAAGATATTAATAATGTTTAAGATATGCCCTTTCGGCTTTCACTCAATCCTGTTCATGTCTGGTTTTAATGGATACCTTGTCAATTTACAAAATTTATTGAAATGTCTGACGTATACACCTGAATTTCATATTTATCTTTTGAAAGAAGAGCTTTAAGCAGATGGCATGAGTATGTGATATATGATCGATGTCACTCAAACTTCCGCCCTTCTCAAAGATACTTCCTGGCCCGATGTGCTTGTGAGTCTATCGGCTGGCACAACAATCGTCATTTTCACTCGATTAAATTGTTCCGCTTGATTATAATATGTTTAGTTTATTGTTAATATATTTGAAATATTTTCCAGTAGAACATTTCGATAGAGTCAAAGTGTTTTTTTTTAACACTGGAAGGCTAATCTTATTTTTATTGCGTTAAGGCTAATCTTCGTCGATTGGACGAAGTCTCTGTTTCTTACCCCATAATCACAAACGGATAAAAAAATACTTCACAGTATGGATATAAGTGGGTTCCTTGATACTATAGGAAGCAATATAAAACATTACTCCTTGATCAGTTTGATTAAATGTAATTTATTATTAATATTTAGGTAATCGCCACATTTTGGTTCATTTGGATGAGATCACATTAAATAAGGAACACAAAATATATAATATAAATTAAAAAAGTAGATTCAAGTTACAAAACAGATATTAATATTCATATCTACTAATAGAGACAAAAAGTTTTATTGGAACTCGTTATTTTGAGCAAGAGACACAAAGCTCAATCTTGTGTTCCCCGCAAATACTTTTGGCACATTTTTCACATGAAGATTTCGTGATACGCCGTTTCTGGTAAGGACAAAATTTACAAATTGATCTTTTTTTTCATTATTGGCAACCTGAGTATTCTTACTTATGTTATTCTCAAATTTTTCAACAATATTTGTAATATTACTTCTTATGGAAGTGGTTAGAGTAGGTATCTCCAATCTTTTCTCCAACCATGGTTCGATAAGGCTTTTGTGAATTTCTTTCATAAAATTTCGTCGATTAAGTGGCTTTTTATTTAGATTATACATATTGTGCACATAAATTACATAGCTGTTTATAAAGGCCATGTTCAACATTCCATAAAATACGCACATTGGCCACCTATTCGTTTTTCGGGAGCATGACATTATGCTGCACATCTGGTCAAGGTGTCGACTCCTCCTTTCGTGGCATTATAAAACTCAATCATTTCGGGTTTTTTAGTTTGACTATTTATCGATCCTTCTTCGTCAGATGATGATAACAATAGCACGATTTTACTTGGTTTCGGCTTGTATGATAGAAGTGTCAACTCTTGATCGTAGCAGAAAGTGGATGTACCGCATTTTCTTCCTTTGGTGTTGCCGAATACTTTAGGAACTTCTCTTTTGTTTGAACGCAGTGTTCCTACAAGTGTCAGATTGTAAGGCGTTTTAAATAGTGATTTGGCCAAAGCAATCGATGTGAACCAATTATCCATCGTTATATTTCGGTTGCTTCCATGAATGCTTTTACTAAGCTCTTTCACATAATATTCAGCGATTGGTAAACTTCCTTTGTTTGTGCCTTTCCCTAGATATGGCATAGCATTTACCATATATTTGGTTCCGCTGTCGCACATCATTACAATTTTAAGTCCGTACTTAGCCGGTTTATTAGGAATATACATTTTAAATGATGATCTAAAAGCTAACAACTTAGCCGGTTTATTAGGAATATACATTTTAAATGATGATCTAAAAGCCAACAATTTGTTCATCGATTGTCAAATAATTTCCAGGAGTATAATTTTCAATACACTTTTGAATGAATAAATCCCATATTTTCCCGATAGCTGCAAATCTGTCGTCAACCACTAGGAGTCGACGCGATTTATCGTCAAATCGTAGACGAGACAGCAAAAACTTGAAACGATCTTTGCTAATGGTGGCAACGTACCGTGATCCAGAAAAGGTGCTATCAAAGAGCTCAGAAGATGTCAGGTGATTATCTTTTCGAACAGCTGTCAAAACCAATAGTCCGATAAGAGCTTTCAATTCTTTTTCATTTGTGATTCTGTTTGTAGAGCAAGCAGTAGATGAATCATTGTTCTTCAAATTAATTTCAGCGTTGGTCCACTTTACAATTTCATTTACTATTTCGTCCGTTATAAAACTTTGGAAGCATTGAAGAGGATCGATAATATTTTTACAACTGCGAGTTGGTCCCCTGGCCTGATGCACGATGTTGCAGCTTCTGTGATGGCTTTTAGGTTTTACAGATGACCATTTGTGACCATATTTGCCTCGTAATATTTTTTTTGAGAAAGTTATTATATTTGAGTTTTGAGCCTCTGCCAATAAATTTAACGGGATATTATCTTCGTCTTCCTCAGAAGATGCATCTGATGATGACCCATCTATTGAAACTTCTTCTACGAAATCATTGATATCAATTTGCACTTCGTCCACACCGTCTTCCTGATCAAATTCGTCATTATCGGTGTCATCATCACATAGCTCCAATAACTTCACGATCTTATCATTTGTGAGAAATTTCTTTCCACTACTCATTTTGGCATTCTAAAAAAGAAAATACCTAATTGATTTGGGTTGAATGTAACCACAAACAGTACTAATTAAATACACAATATTCAAACTTCCAAAAATCTAAAAGTCACACAAAAGCTAACCTTCGTCGATTCGACGAAAACGACAGCTTAAAAAAATGGCTTGCGCACCTCACTTAACAAAAACACTTGTTCTCACAGCGAGAGCACGGTGACAACTAAGACTACAAAGAAAAAGAGCGTGATCGCACTGCTCAGTGAAAAGCAAATCAACAAAAAGAGATCGGTGTTCGTCGATTCGACGAAGATTAGCCTTCTAGGGTTAAATAGGATATTTTTACTCTAGACCCAATCTATAAGTTGTGTCTTTCGACTTCGAGGCGTGAATTCCAGAAATAAAAATGGATGAGAGTTATTGCATTTTTGTCAATGCCACCCTGGATAATAAAGATCAACAAAATTATTGGTCCAATCGGTGTGAAGCTAACATCTTGGGTTATATGATTTAACTGGAGGTCTCACTGCCATGCAGGAGTGTCTGTAAAGGTGGTGTACTTTTACCGCTTTTATGAAACGTCGCTCTCAATAGTCTGCTTATAGAGCTGGAAAAATTGGCTTGTGAAGTGACAGCGTATGTTGATGATGTGTCTATCGAGTTTTCCGGAAAATTTCCTGGTGCCCTTTTACTCCAGGTCAATGGTAGTTTAGTGGTTACGTGGTTAAGGTTAAATCCAGTAGTGTAAATTTGGATTTAACCTTTCTGGTTAAGCCTCTATCGATTTCTAATAACAAAAAAAAATCAAACAGTGTTTGCCATACCAATCTCTATTGATTTCTAAAAAAATCAGACAGTGTCTGACATGCACTCTTAAGGCCCTTTACACGACAGTACGCCTGGAGTATTAACGAGGTGACACAACATGCTCTGTCTCTCTCTGTTGACAAACTGGAGCAATAAATGTGGCCTATCCTAACAAAATCAAGTTTGTCCTATTTACCTGGAAACGTAGCATTCCTCCTGTAGTGCATTCTATCCTGGAGGGGGTTTGAATTGTGTTTACCGACAACGCCAATTTCCTTATTTTTATACTAACCAGAAAGCTATACTGGAAATCGAACATTCAGGATCGCACGAACAAAGCTGTAGACATAACTTCAAGTCTCTAACCTAAGGTAATGTATTGGCGCTTTGTGGCGGTCCTGCTCACATGTTACATGGAGTGATGGTATGGTGGAACGTTCTATCAATTAATAATTGCTAACTGTTACAGAGAGCAGGTTGCTTGACATTCAGGGAGAGCTCTGTACAATTCCATCTGCAACCATAGATACGATACTTAACCTGCCGCAGTTGGATATTCTAAAAAAAATGGCGATAAACTAAGCCATTCGAATTTTGGAGACCCATCGTTGGACCACCTTTGGTACCGGTCACTAGACTCAATAGATTATGGGCCGGTTGCTTTATATCCGATTAAAATTTATCTTAAGAATAAACTGCCATTTAGCACAATCTGATTGTCTCAATATCTATTTAGCGTTATTAATCGGATAAACGCTAACCGTCTCCTAGCCTTCGATTAATCTCTTATCCAAAACAAAACCCAACTCCTGGTTTCCGGTTGAAAATTTATCCTATACAAAAACCCAACACCTGATACCGGATGTTGAGATTTTGAAAGCCCGAAAGACTGACAACTGGCCGGCTTATGAACTCTTTGCCCCTTCTTAAGTGTACTAAATAGAAAAGGACAGAGAGATCATTACGCCGGTTTCTATCAATTCTTTCCACACTTTCAGGCTTTTTATAGTGGTGTTTTTTTCTGTGTGATATTTTGAAACCGTTTAATGATACATTTTGCATCATGCTGTCGATTTTTTTTTAAACCGAATAAGTCAAAACTGACGACTGAACATGTGGACAAATTACTAATTTCATGAAAACTGGTTTTGATAAAATGCTGCAGGCGAAAGTCGACGTAGTCATAGCCGTATAGCATGTTCCTTCACAATTATGAGATTGGGTTTGAAATGCTTCTTAAGCATTATGTTTATTCTTAATTAAGATAATAATTAAATCCACGCTGGAAGACAAAATGACCTTTTAATTATGTAAATCCAAAAGAGATTGGATTATCCCTTTAGAACGTTCAACTATGTTTATATTTTTCTAACTAGAGTATTTAACGATTTGTCGAAGATACCACATGAAATTTACAAGCAAATGACCATTAATCGGATGAGTATATTTGTTGCATCTTAATAAAATCATTTTCACAATTTTGTTATTCTCTGTATTTCCATCGATCGATCGATCGAAATCAGCGGTGGGTAATTCATAAAAGACCATTTCGACCTCTGCATGTGGTTTCACATGTCCACCGAAGTCTGCACGCCCCTTATTAACAATTAACTCTTGAATTCATTGAACATTTATTTGTAACCGCTAAAATATTATATATATACATAGTAATACTTTTGAAAATTTACGGAAAAAACCGCATGACCGCTAGGAATGGTGGACTCAAATGGAAGGAGACTATAAGATATAAGTAGACATAAGATGACTTTGTGTATGGGGATTTCGTTGTTTTTATTTCTGGTTTTCTGTCAGTTTCACCGAGAGATCCCATTTTACCGACCAAATAAGTAAAATAACCGGTTAGGCCTTATCGTATATGCCAGGAAGACACGCCGAAGTGAAAATGCCGTCGTCCTCCTTTCGGTCATTTATCAAAATATTTTATTGGACATGTGCTTCAATTTGTTTTTGCAAAAAGTACGTAAATAATGTCCATTTACCACCTGGCTGCACTATCAGTCGGACCAATGTTGTAATGCTAATTGTAAACTCTGGTCACAGTAATTTTATTAAATAAATTATTATGGCCATTATAGTTCCGCGGGGACGACGACGGCTACAAAATGTCGGGGACGGTCAATTTCAATTTCCTTTCATGGCCGCATGGTTGAACGAGTGATCAACGAAAACATTCAAATATTATTAATATTGATATATTTTAATACGCTCAACACACAGGGTCCAATGTGTATCTTTCCCATAATTGCAGCATCTTTGATTACATGCTTATTTTGGACTTTCGCAGATATCTGAGACGACGACAAAGTGCATTAGCATATACATCCATGCATAGATCCATATCTTTGCCTTAAAATGTTGGGAGAACGGATTATGAAACCAAGGATTTATACAATTAAGTCTTAGAGCAATATGAACAAAATGAACCACAAAACTTATCCATCCATATCGGCCCCCATTGCAAAGTTTTCCATCACTCAGTAATGACGATATATACTATCTGTATTTTGTGGGATCGTATCTGGTAAAGCGAACTATCTATAGCTGAAATTGGGTTAATGGAAATGTTTTCAAACAGACCGGGAGAGAAAATGGTAGCCACTCAAGTCGAGTTCTGAAACTTTTATTTGACATTTCCATCGTGTTTGCTGAAAGTTTGGCATCCCGAAATGATGCTGAGCGGGATATGCAGTCTGCGAACTGTTGCCAAAAAGATATTTTAGCAGGAACATACATACATTTCAAGATCTTTTTGGTTTTGCGGTATGTATTTGAATATTATGGCGAGATACTGTCGCCCGTCTTTGTTTTCAAGAAAATATTTGCCATCTAAATTTGTGTCTGAGTGCACTACAAAAATTCCAGAGATAAGTGCATTAGAGCGATTCGGAATTAATGCAGTTTTGTGTATTTTGTTAGATTTTTCTTGTGGATGGATAGATGAAGGATAGTTTGATGGTTTTGTTATTACTGGAATGATTTACATAGTTTCTATAGTGAAATATAGGAACTAGCTTCTAGAAAATGCTCCTGTGCATCAGGCGTGATGGACGACTGATAGCAGTGTGTCTGCTAGATTGCTGATTGCTTATTTGCTATTGAAGTTGAACCCAAAAATTATTTGCATGATGCTCCTTTTGACTAGACTAGCATCGGAGTTTGAAAATGAAGTAAACATGTCGGTCTTCACCGCAAAACGTCGTCACGGCTGGTCGGCATAAAAGAGCACATCTTTTCAGTTGGCTAATCGAAGATTGGGGTAAAAAAATCACTTTTTACTAGGATTTTTGGCCACTTATCGCTCGCGTCATCCTAAGTATCACCATATATTGTCAAACTCGAACTCGATCTCGAACCTGGTACAACTATCCTCTAAATAGCTCGAGATACACGCACACACACTTCACATAAACGTGAAAAAAAAAACCGGTCCACTTGTACCATGTTCGAGATGGAGTTCGAGTTCGACAGTGTGTGGACTGACTCGAATTTGCAAAGTATATATGGGGCGACCGGTAGCGCAGTGTGTTGAGGCATCAGTCTCATGTTTGACTACCGGCGTTTCGGGTTCGAGTCCCGTCCACGACGACGTTCGTGGCCATGGATGTGCAGGAGGTGCATGCTGGCAACTGCATTCTCCGAAACCAATTTATGCCAACGAAACGTCAACTGGGCCACATGGAACAGTTGACGCGCTATGCCCCATAAGGGGTTAGGGCAATTGAGTAATAAACCAAACGTTTAGTATAAATCATGCAAAAAAAACACAAATTAAAAAAAAAACGAAAAACTAAAAAAAATTATGTGCAAACATAAACAGTTCTGGCTGTCGAAATTTCAGCAACCGGTATCAACTTTTGGGTTCGTTTCGTTAAATTTTTAGCCAGAGGATAGGTGGTGGTTAGCGTTTGTCGATATTATAAATTTTAACCAGACATTGAGAAATTGGCCAATAGCTCTCTACTTTTAATTGTCGATTTACAAATTTTGCTTTGACATTCTATTTTTCTTAAACTTTTATATTTTCTTTCAAAACTAAATCTGTGTTTGATTGTGATCCGAAAGTGTTACCATGAATGCAAAAAATAGAATATAAAGAACACAAAAGACCCTGCTCAACAAAAACTAGCCAGAAAAATCGTCCATGACCTGCACAAGCAATTGCACATTTCTATCTTGAAATGGTTATAGTCAACCATTGAATTTATAATTAATTTTTGAGTACTTTGGGGAGAATTTGAATTGAATTTATATTTAATTTTTGAGTAGTTTGGGGATACTTTATTTGAATTGTATTTTAATTTCGTAGTTCAAGGTCCAAGTTCAATTTACAAGTTAAGAATATTGGAAAATTCTATTCTTTATGTGAGAAGAGTCTCATGCTGCCAACTGGCCCTAGTCTAAAGCATCTGCAATTTTGCACATAAATTCAAAGGCTTCCACTGAAGACATTCCTTGTCGCAACCTGTCCACACTATAATATCATTATAGTGTAAACAGGATGCGACTCAACTATTAAATAAATTAAATAAATTAATATTTAATGTTTTTAATTTTCTTTACTTTCCAGCTGCAATGGATAACACTCGGTGAGCACATTTTATCTTTCTTCTTAATACTCGTAAGACATCGGCATCGTTTTGATTACGCTCTAGCTAGACGATTCGAGGAACTCAATCAGATAAGAGTATTTACCCTCTGATTTACTAACTGCTTGAGTTTAAACACTGTGTAGTCACAACAATTTATTTAGGTATCTCATATCTACCTAAATTTACTGAGAATAGACATCTTGCTTCCATTGTTCGCCATTTATGTATTTCGCGGAAATTAAAGTAAAGGAACCGCACTTTTTGGTCGGATGGGTCAAGGTTGAAGTAGCAAAAACTGCATTTAGACCAGTGGCTGTTAACCGGAGGTGCGCGAAAGCGTTGCAAAAGGATGCGAATTAAGTTTTTAAATTCTCGGTGATTTGAGGTGGTGCGTGAAAGCGCTGCAAAGGGTTGCGAATTAAGTTTTTAAATTCTCGGTGATATGACCTCTCTAAAAAAAACTAGCTTACGGTGACATTTCGGATCTCATCACTCACAGCCAGAGAAAACACAATTCCCTCCCACTTTATTGTTACTTTTTTTTATGGAACTGTGCGATTTTCATATAGGTACGACAATCGAGCATCACCCTCCTTTTTCTACGCATCAACTGACCCCTTGGCAACGAACTAGCAGCCGGAGCTTCAGGCAAGGAACTTACTACAATTAGAGCCAGTGCTCACCCGCATTTTTTGGCATTGCGAGTACATTGAATTGGTAAAAATTTATAGATTAAAGGCGGAATGAGAAAGAGACTGATACTGACAATTCATCTCATTGTACTCTCCGTTAAACAATCAGGAAAATTAAGTACTCTACCACGTATCGTACAACACATTCACTACTTTAACTTTTACCTAAACTGTGTTCACTTATCAAATGTGTAAGTGCACTGAAGGAGGTCAGAACTAGTGTCCGAATTGCGCATTTACGAATAAAAAGAAAGGATCCCGTCTTAAGTTAAATACCTACCTCCGTTTTTCGCACGAAATCTCATACAAAAACTGTCAAAATTTTCGCTACCTCGGTATTAACATATTTCAAACGAAACTGCGCACATGGGAAAAATTCTCCACACCGTTGTGAACAATCAATCAATTTTGCAATCAACCCCTGATGGCGGTTAAAAAATAGGTTTGTACACTGTAAAAAATAGTTGGCCCCATTTAACACCAGATTTTAGATAATGCACTTTTTCTATCCAATCGGTGAATTAATACTCCGCACGATTTGTGTTTAAAATTAATGCCCTTACTTGGTGTATTTATTTCACCGGTTGTGTAAACACAATCGATAAAAAAACCAACTGAAGTTATGAATGCATTGCGTGGTTTAAATATTTACAATGTTTCATATTAGCTCTATTCTTCTTCCGAAACACGTATCTGCATATCAGTGAGTCAGTTGCGCAGTGCGATGAGGCGTCAGTCTGATGTATTCATCCTTCCATTGTAGGGTTCAAATCCAGCTGTGGTATTGGTTGTTTCTGTGCTTTTTTCGGTTTGAGTAAAACACGTATTCACTGTATGAATAATTTGATTTCACCGTTTGGATGGATAATATTTAATCCATTCGGAATATTTTGAAATTCGCCTATACGTGCAAAAATATGATCCGCACAAAAGGTATTTTATCTATCCCGAAAAAAATCGTCATAATAGCACGCCGAATCGATGAGCCTTCCCTAGTTAATTTTTTATTGTGTACTGCCTCAAGCAGAAATTCATTCAAGGATGGGTCCACCACTGCCTAAGGCGGAAATCTACTTTAGTGGATTTTCAAAACCGCCTTCTTCAAATTTAATTGCAGTTCCTTGAGGGTGCCGATCACTGAAAAGGTTGAGAACAACTGATTTAGATATATCCACTCCATAATTACCACAAAGATATGCACGTCCTTCCCGTAAATCTTGACAAATTTGTCATCACTGAAAGGTATTAACCATGCATCTTGTCAAAATCGCCAATGTAATCATGGCGCTAATTTCAGCTGGCATTTAACACTACTACTTAAATACATATGTACATACATGCATATTCGTATGCGCCTTATGATTTTCATATTAAGATAACCTTTTTCTTGGAAGTAGATGTCTTATTTTTTCGCCATGGCCAAGTTAATGATAAGCACTGCTAATTATACTATTAAACTTTTTACTTTGTTTAATGATCGACGGCATCTTATTCAAAAATATTCTTTAAATTTCTTTATCGCAAAATGGCTTCTTAATTAAGCATTCATTTTGTGGGTTGGGGCTTTTTTTTACATACCTAATATTACGCTATGATTTAATCAGCTTGAGATAATTGAAAAGTCTTTATTGCGGATGAGCGTGGGGTCTTTGTAGATTTTTAATAATCAACACGGGTTTGCCATATTACATAGTTCATTTGG
Source organism: Chloromyia formosa (assembly GCA_964017055.1). NCBI lineage: Eukaryota > Metazoa > Arthropoda > Insecta > Diptera > Stratiomyidae > Chloromyia > Chloromyia formosa. Next base: position 2,193,756 of record OZ024813.1, on the reverse strand, counting down.
AAAATAGATTCTGCATGCTATGCGCCGTCATCATATGCGAGTATGCTAAAAACACGTTTTAGCGATAAGATACTTAAAATATTGAATCAAATATGGGTACTGTTTTATAATATATTCCGATCCCCCATATATGTTTAGACGTTTCGCCGACCCCCTGTCCTGAAATCTTGTGCATCGTATGTAAATGAAGAAATTTTGGGGTTCTTTTCGATAATCCTTAGAGCGTGACACTATATTAAAGAAAGGCGGAAATATCTCATATGGGTAAACGCACGCAAGTAAATTAAATGCTGGCTTCTGTGTGCACTGCTAACATTTCAGTCATTCAACTTTCCATACGCACCCTCTCCAGGGCGATAATATCGTGCGTAATTTAACCCTTAGCTACGGACGAGATGATCGCTGTTATCCGTGAAAATCCCTAAAATTCCTTTAATTTTTCTTCAAGATGTTTTGTTTTAATGAAGACTATGGCCGCATCGCAACTATATGCTTCTATCTTTTGACTTACATATGCATGAATGTACATACATTCTTCGGTGGGAATAGGTGCGATGCGTATGGCCATATATAGAAAATGTTATATATGACACTATCAAGCCTTTATTCTGGCATGTCTCTTCTTAACGTTTGCATAAAAACTAATGATTTGCTGAATAGCGTAATGTGGCGGCTGCCAGGTGATAAAAACACCATTTATGGTAAACCATGCGTTAATTAAAGTAAGTACAACTTAAGATGAAGGTGAAGAAAATGACCCATTTGGTAGCGTGTAATGGGAGATAAAATGACATTCGGGTGACAATGTTTTAAAAGACGACGATTTTTTGTTTTTTCCTTTGGAAGGAGAAATTTGTTTATGTGTGGACTTTGGAGTGTAAATGGCGAAGATATTGCTAAATCTGTCCTTTTGTCCACAGATTACATTCATTGTTATTTAAATGGCGGGTAAAAGTCACAAATCTTCGATAGCAGTTGAGGGCGGAAAACGGGGAAAGGTTATTTCTTCGATTTCGGTTCGAATTTGACCCTTGGTCTGTTAGTTTTTCATATTGGACTCTCATTAATTGGGAAATATTCTAAAGCCTTCAACTTCTATTTTATCTCGATAATTTTGAACTATTTAATCCTAATTATAATATTACAGAACTCTTGCCGGAGTCCATTTATTTTTCGCAATTCCTTTGTGGTTCACTATTGAATAGAATTCTTACTTTTCAACTTGTTTGTGCAAAATATCGTCTATAAGTTTGCTTTTATATGTACCGGACAAGTAGATTTTGCCATTTACTCGTTACTTAAAATATTTTTCCATCAGTAAAGTGAAGTGCAATGAGCCCCATACGAACATACCTACATACAAACAACCACGTACAATTTATTGAAATATCCACATCACGTTCCAAGAGGCCATCATCATACATATCGTACAAAAATACACAACCTACATATAAGAACACGAGCACGGACATTCTACAGGATTTTTACCAATGCCGGGGAAACAACGAACAAGAACAAAAAAAAGATTGAAACTAAAATAATATACGGTTGGATGTCATTGGAAGTTTTAATGCAATGCTTAGGATATTATATTATTGGGCATTCCTCCCGGACTGCGGAATCTACCTCTATAATATGACATTTTGATAAAGGATGATGTTTGATGGAAACAGGATGTAACCATGACTGGCATGGACCGAGAGACTAACCAATTGATGATTGAATTGATAGAGCCAGGGAATATCTTCTGATGGAGTCTATAGTAACTTCCGAAATGAACGTCCTATATGAATATGTATTGGACCTATGGGAATTTCTTTTTTATGACCACTGCGGGTTGGCATGAAAAGAATCGAGATCGAGTAGCAGAACTGTAATGGACGTATGTCGTTGAAATTGTCCACCAAAATAATATGAAGGTTACTATAAATGATAATAGGGTTTGTATAGTTACGTACGGATTACATTGAATTTAGAGGGAAATTGGATGAGGTTTTGGCTATAATGGTTGTGTCTTCTGTGATATGAGGAATTATTGGGATGTTTGAAGTAAAAAAAAAGTTTACGTATACATTTTTGATGAAGTGAAGAACATTTTGTCAACTTAGTTTAATTAATGACCGAAATTATTTGAAAGATAGTGTTTCGGAGCAATCATTCCAAATGAATTTTCACTCCAAACCCTTTCTCTAGATTTTTTTTTTCATTTTCATTAGAAATTTACTGGAAATATTTATTCCACTTGGTTTCAATGATTGTGCAGCAACTGCTATGAAGTATCCACTGTAATCTACAAGTACTGCCTGAAGCGAAAATCCTGCCTTAGATTTTCCAGAGTGGATTTGCGTGTGTTCGTACATACCTACTACCTAAACTGGGAATTGATTCTTGGATTTCAATGATTCCCAACAGATTAATTCGAACTACCTAACGATCCCACGAAACTATACAGTTCCAGAGTAGATTTCCGCTTTAGGTAGTGCTTAAAGAAATTTTCTCTGTCACTTTCAAGAGTTGATCTTCGTGGGTTCGTACAACTGAAAGCGGAAATCTTCTCTGGGAAGTCCTGGAGTCGTTTTCCGCCTTATGTAGTAGTAGCTGACGGAGATCTACTCTGAGCAGTTCCACGAGCTGTTTTTCTGAAAATTCTGAACGTACTGAGCTGATTCGAGAAAAAACATTAAGAAACTGAAATTTATCTCTCCTTCAGCACTTCCCGCTTAGTTCGTTTTTTCAGTCCACATTCTTAGACTAACTGCGAAATGACAAATTTTGGTTTGCTTTTTCAACATTTTGCTATTCAATCCTACACTGAACGGGACTCAGCTGCGAATATTGTTGGCCTAAATACAGGATCTCTCTTAAAAAAAAACTTTTGTTCTCGGGAACACCTGAAGACTATGGGCTGCCGCTTTTGTGAGGCTGACGATGAATCTCTCGGGCCCATATTCTCTCTTGCCCATCTACGAACTGATTGTTTCGGCATGGCGTTCTCTTAGACCAATTACATAGCCTTGATTAAACCTGGCTATTTCAGTAATTTTATTGAAAGGATTTGATCTAGTCGACTCCGATCTAGACTTATAGGGCAGCAGTACAATAGATCCACGGGTCGAAGTATCTTGTGGTTACATAAGAGACTGTTAACTCACAATAGTAATGGCTATAGTCATGTGAATAATTTAGGTTCCCAAAAAACACGACTTCCGAGTTTTTTTTCTGAGTCGGAAGGCTGTACTAAATTAACACTAAAAACAGTAAGTAAGTAAGTATCGAAAAAAACGGTCGTCTGCCAGCTTAAGTGTTAAGCTGTATATGAACTATTGAAAGAAAAAAAAGTGTTGCAAGTTTATTTTCATCCGTACAAAATTAGCAATAAATAGGCCCGAATTACCACTTTTGCTCTGCCAGCTTAAGAGAGACGCGTTATCGGTCACAATCTTAATTTGTTCAATGGCATCATTCCTGAGAAAACACGGATTCCGAATCAGTGTGACAGAGGTGTTAAATGTTTTGCATCTGTGAGTAAGACAGATGTAAAGAAAGTCGGTATCTGATCTTCAATCAGTTTATTATGATATGAGGAAACGAAGTACGTCTCACACCCCCAATCTAATGCTGAAAGTAAATTTTTATACATATTATTTTCTTTGTGTACATACTTCCCATAGCATATAAACATGAAAACAGTCAAATCTGGTCTCCAAAATCTGTTCTCGGTATCCTTCATTTCTGCCGAATATAAATGGCTGTTCTGCAATGGTTCACCAATTGTCCTTAATTCGACCAGTTGAGCAGATGCTACGTGTAAAAAAAAAGTGTATTGTCATATGTATATGTACATATACTTAGTTTCATTTGATTGAAGTAGAAATATACATCATAAGCATACCTTTGGCATGCTATCCATTTTGAATATAGAAGTAGATACAAATACCTATTCGGCTTCCATTTATTCAGAATGCATCATCATAACATATGTCTCCAAAGACACGTTTTCTCATACAAACTTAAACACATCCATATTTTGCGTTCTACGAGTATATCCCGGAAAAACTCATATGCTCCATCAATGCACGTACTCCATTGCCTTTGGACACATATGCCAAATATTTGGCAATATTCGACAAGAATAGGTAATGCAATTCCATTTCCGACACACGTTGTTGTTTTCGTCATCATCCTTATCTCTGGCGTATCGGAGCTACGCCCTCATCCCACATCCTGCCAACAATATATTTTCATTTCCATTTTGTGCATTGATTGCAACAGTTTCAGGACTCCCCTAAATAAACTTCCTCAATGTATAAATCACTTCGTGAAACACAAAAAAGTCTATCATTTTCTCATCCTCCTCCAATTAATGATTTGCTAATTATACACGAAAACAACTAGCCAGAATAAAAGAATTTCTTTAGTTGGGTTAACATTGAATATAAGCCAACTTGTAATATACTCGTATTTTCGCACAGGCTGAATGCATGAAGGATATTATATTAATCCCTTCGTTCCGGGGTCGACAAGAACGCCTACAAGTCGATTCTCTACACGTATATTATATAGGTACATATATTGTTTCTGTGGGGTGGCGGTGGAAAATAGCAACAACCAAGAACAGGATGTGATGTACACGAGTATAAATAAAATACTATCAATTTCGGCGTCCCTTGTATCGCTTGAACCCCTTGATAGACACGAGGAACACATACAGTGAGTGGTAGATGGATGAAATTTATTTGGGGTGGCTGGTAATGGAATGAAGGTGGTGTTCCATGATCGTCCAGATATATAAGTAAATACTTTACTCTTTTTTTTTCCATTGATACACACGAGGACCATAGCGAAAATGTGCTGGGTTTGGGGTCCTTGCTACTATTCGCATATCTGATGCTATATATAGGGGAAACTGGTATATTTTGGTGTGTCTCCCCTGCCAAAAATTAGGGAGAGAAAACTGCTGGCATAGCTCCAAAAACTTTAAGCTTTTTAAGGACATTCGCTCATCCGCAGGAAAAGTGACACGACTCATAAGTTCTGATATTGGAAAGTGATTCTTAAGACTCCCTAATACGAGTTTTTTTTTTCAAAATCAGCATTTTTTAATTTAACGTTATATCACTTTTCTTGCGGATGGACAATACGGGCAATAGTACTTCAAGGAATCATCCAAAAAAAAAAAAAAGAAAAAGGTAGTGATTCCACAAAGTCCTTGTTAACTGCCTTGACCCCAGGCCATGGCCAAGGGCGCGTCAACATCTCCTTCATAGCTATGCTTTGTTGACGTTTCGATTGCATATTTTTTTCGGATGGTGCAGCTGCTAGCATCCACCTCCCATTTTTTACTGACAAGCTCGGAACGTTGTGGGAGTTTTATTTGTACCCACAGGTAGTTTTTATTAACGTGCCGGCGATTGAATTTTTGTTTATCTAGATGTAGCATCGTAGAGCGGCGACCTAGACCTCGCAGCTACCGAGCACGTCATGAAGTCCTTGAAAGTTCAAATTATTATCAGCAACTGTTATAACCTTCTGGTTGAAACTGCATTTTATCAAATTGGCCGTCTCTCCTCTAACCGAATCAAACATGCTGTACACCTACCGAAAAGTATAGTTATGTGTATCTACTCAAATATTTTCCTTGCTTTTTCGCTCGCTATGTGCGTACTATGTTCCAGTTGTATACATACACCACTTATGTCCAAAGTCACGTATATTTTATTTATTTAGCAACCAAAAAAAAAAAACAGAAAAAATAAGAAAATATATACATATTGGGGTTATGCTGCCGGAAACATTGTATGAAATATATTCACTGGTTGTATTAGTCCGTCGTATGTATGGAAATTCACTACAAGACAAACTACAGCCAACGTCATCCTTTACATCATTTATGAGCCTAGCAACAGAAAAATTTAAAAAATTGCAAAACATTTAGGTACATCATACTTCAACGCAGACATCCTGTTTAACTTTTATCCACTTGGAATTTTAATTTTCTGTTATCTGGGGAGGATGAGACGAATTTTCAGAAAATGGAAGGACAAATGGCAGCTCTTAGATGAACTAGCAAGGCTTTCGACTATATTTGAAGTGAATATATGGAATGGATAGTTGCAGAGGTCGATTTCATTTCCATAATGTAATTGCAAAAGTAAGCAAGCGATGGTTCTCCGTCGGTGCCATTGTTCCAGATGAGATGAAGTATGAAGTTAATAGTAAGAGTACATATATAACACTGCTAGCCATGTCATGATAAGACATCAGTGCGCTCATTATGAAAGCCTGGATGAAAGTCATGATGACCATTTTTTTTTCTTGCCGCGGGACAGTGTCACTTGTGTACTTTTGAAGTAGGTATATGATATGAAATGATACATGACTCCTCACTACCCACTATATGAGCTTCATCGACGAATTCATCAAACGTAGTTGATGAAATACTTGATGAAAGTCATTAATTAATTTATCAGGCAGGAGCTGTTGAAATACTTAATGAATATCATTGACCAATTCATCAAAACGTAGCAAATGAAATGCTTGATTAAGGTCATCAGCAAAATCATTAACATGAAAAAGAAATATTCCCTCGTGGCAGATCTTGAACTCGCGGCCGTATGAATATGTGATCAACTCTCTATCCATTGCGCCACCACAGCTGATGATGGCCTGATAAGTTTATCAACGACTCACATCATATATTTTATCAGTCACGACCTGATGAATTCGTCAATGATACTCTTGTAGCAGGTCCTGAGTGGTAATGTGTCTTTCCATCCAAGGCGAGTAATTTAACATTGGCACATAAGCGTAACAGGTGGGCATGTATATGTTTACAAATTATATTCGCATGATTTTGCTTCCCCCGCTACTCCTCCGCAAAAAGAAGTATTAGAAGTTAGACTGATGAGCGATGGTTAACAGGGAAGTTCCTGAAACGTTTGCGCGGTTGATTCAAAGTAGCCTGAAAAAGCCAAAGTTACATTGATGAGTCATAATATTGAACATGTTATCCTAGCAAAAATATTTAAAGTTTGTCGGAATTGTGTAGGGGTTTTTTGCCTTGAGGTTTGTATTGCTGCGTGCGGCTTTGCAACTGTACATGGCGTTTGTGTCTATTTTGCGCGATCTGTGTTCCGCGATGTTGGTTATCATTGTCGACAAGCTACAGTCGCCTTTAGTAATAAGCCCCCTAAACAATATTCTTATATATTGTATATATGATATATCGTTTGCTTACGCTGAGAATAATCTGCTATGAAACTTGTGGATCTTGCTCGAAAAAAAAAACATTTATTCACCAAATAAGAAATATAAATGTCCAACGTCATATACGCTTATAGTATTGAGGTATTGCTTATGCTACGTGTTACAAAAAGAACATACATAACATGTTACATGTATTCGTACGTTGTATCTGATACTCATCCAGTACAATTTTGATAATGTGGAAGATTCAAAATTGTCTTCCCAAGCAGGTGCAATACAATCACAAAAAAATTAAATGCCTGTGTCTTCCACGGATACTGATTCACCGGAAACTATACTGAAACTTTTGAATAATAAACCACTCAAAACTTCAACTGCTGCGCCGGATGTTGGGTTTAATGCAAAAGTTTTGATTATGTAGAAGAAGGAACTTTCTTTGGGAAATATAAACGAATTTTGAGTTAAGGCTAACTCATATCGGGAGTGTGATATCGGCAAGTAATATTTTGACTGCTAAACAGATGTGAACAGCGAAATTTAGTTAAGTGAAAAATTGTGATATTTTTATCTTGATTACGAAAACTAATTATTTTGGGTATTCCAATTACCTTTGAAATATTAATGCGAAGTCAACGACCTTAAATGAGTTTTATTTACCGGTTAATTTATGTGATAAGTCTATAAAATAAAGTCCAATTTAAAAGTGCCACGACGTTTTCAGTACAACGAAGATTTGATCGATATACATTTCAGGGAAGATTACTTGCTCTTATTGGTAAGTTGCTACATGTTATTCGAATGTGTAAATTAGTTTATTCGTGTGTTGATCACAGTTAAAGAAGTTTGAAATTCAAAAAAAATGTAATATCCTCACCTCGCCACCCTCAGGAACAGGAGTGATCTTTGACAAGAAGAAGGTTAAATGGGCTGATGAGTCATTTGAGCCGTTTTAAGGCTCCGGGAGCGGGACAGAGATGATGTACCCCAACATCATCCCTCCGCTATTCGCACTATTCAGGGCGAGTTACGCACTGGGTTACATTCCACAACTATAGAGGAAGGTGAAAGTGGAGTTCATATACCCAAAGGTCCTAACAAGCCAGAGAAATTGCGAAAATTCTTTAGACCGATTAACTTGACCTCCTTCCTACTTAAGACTGTGGAAAGAATCCTTGATGTGCATATCAGGCATTTAATGAACATTCCATTAAATGCCTGATATGTACATCCAGGATTAAAAAAATTTTTCTTTAACAATTATACCGCTTGTCTGTCCACAGAATAAATTTCAGATATTAAAGTGGAAAATTGGCAATAATTATCATTTTATTTAAGGGTTCTAGCTAGTGTATTTTTCGAGAAATTTTGTTTTAAGTAAAGTCAGATAAGCAGTTTTCAAAGAAAAAATGTAAATGCCTGTAGCCGCTAAACGGTTAAGTATTCGAAAAGATGACCCCTAATTTTTTCTGGAAATTATAGGGGAATCACAGAGAAGTGCCCGTGTGTGATCGTTACTGGACACTCTGTATAGTACATTGAATTCTAATAGTATTCTCAAAATGTCTATTAAATCACCATTCTAATGAAGTTTTCTGCAAAGTGGAAGTGCCAATCATTTTCACAGAAAATTTATTTCACCGTATATGTTAAATATGCAAATTTTTGGTTTTCAAAAGTGAACTGTGTAATTTTGGGATTTATTTTCCTAAGTCAAAAAAAAAAAAAATAGGTCACATTGCTACGCTGCTAAATCAACAACATATGTCGAATCGAAACATGTTAAATAAAAAATCTTCAATTTTGAAATTTAATCTCCTGCATCCAAATTTTTGAAAATCCGAAATCCTGCTCCAATTTTTGTGTAGCTCAAATTACAGTAGATGGTGCGATTGAACCAATTTTGTATGAGAGGCTTCTATTCTTCATTTACTTAAAGTCTTGAGCATTTGTAAAAAAAAGCACAGTATTCTTTTGAATGGGACTTTTACGAATAATAACGTTTTAAGGCATCTTAACACAATGAATGATATACATTGCGCTTTTTAAGACTAAAAGCAAACAAACAGAATTAAATTCCAATTACCTAATTTCAAAGTATCTGTCTTGATTTTTTCCTTCATTTTCGCTCGAGGATTTAAGCGGCTTCATTAGTACGATGAATCTTTATCGCGAGGCCAAGTCTTGGAAACAAACATAGGGCGGCAGCGCAATAAATTTTTTGTGTTGCCTTCCTATGTATATGATTATGGGTATAGAAAAAAAGCCGTCTTATTGGAAAATACGGATAGGTCGCAACTTTTCCCGTTCGTTATAGAAATTTATCTTATTGAAATGCGTCTTATAGGAGTACTGATCTGCATTATCTCTAGATATGCGGGGCTGAAATGTATTAAATATTTTACGTTACTCATAAAAGCTAAAGAATGTGTAAGTTTTGCAATAACCCCCAAAACGTGCAATTTGGTGCAGAAGCGTGCAATTGCACGAGAATCCAGTCGTTACTCATAATCATACAGTTTGTCTCAGAATCTCTACACTATTTATATTTGATTTGATACCACTATACATTGTTCCCTCAATTCAAATTCAGTATATACATATGTACTCTTTTTTTCAATTTTAATTTCGTATTCAACACGTAAGAATGCAATGTCCATACGTCCCGCTCAAACATCTACTTAAAGTGTCAACAGGTGCTGACAGATATGTACACTATTACAATTCCAAAACCTGACGAGTTATTACATTTTACCTCTCTGTATACATAATTTCATTTTCGAAGTTCATAACTCTTCCGTGTAATCGTCAGTGCCATTATCAATGTCATGCTATTAGGAATCATTATGTCCAAAACTTATGAGTTGACCAGACATTTCTCACACGGCCGCCAGTCGTAATCATACCACTACGAGTCTGCCATGTTAATGCACAGCCGGGCGAATAAATATACATATAATAAATGAAAGTGATAAAATTAAGAAGCCGATGCACCACCTAACATCATTATATGAATATCTGCTTCTCCACACTTCAACACTTACGTAGGTCAGTGAATTAAAACGCATTTTTTAAGGAACGTGCTTCGACTGTTAACTTTCCTCCGGCAAAATTTGTTTTAAATGTTACTCCGGACTACTTGCATGGAAAATTGGATTTTATGGTGTTATGGAGCACCTGCTTTCAATATTAATAAATATTCAAATTTTACATAGTTTAAAAAGTGGCAAATGGTGTGAGAAATCCGATTCGGTGATAAAAAAAAATATGAATTTAAATCGGCCTAAAACAAAAAGCCGAATAAAAAAAATGTCAAACAACTTAAGTTCTTTAATCGCATATGCCCCATTGAGCCTCTCAGTGCAATGGCAGACACAAAGTACGAGCATGTAGTCGTATGTATCTTGTATTGTTAAACCCATGTGAACCACTTGGATGCTAAGAAGAAGTTGAAGATGGAAACGACTTAACGATTGAACATGCCATGGCGGAGAAATTAAAAGAATGGCTGCTTTTTGATAAGACCAAGGAAGCATGTACGAGTACATGTACTATATGGAATGGTATGCCATGGCTTCATATGAGCGACATGGGACATGGGAGATAAACCTAGATGAAGTCTGGAAATTATCGTCTTGGATTTCATCGAGTCATCAAGACTGTGGCGCGGGGCGACTTCATTCAAAGAGCCTTGACCTATGTATGAAAGAAGAAACATGAATTGAAGAGCTTTGCATTTATTTATGGGCTTGAATCGCCATGGGAGTCATTTGCTTTTCACACAGGGTAATGTGAAAAGGGCGAATTCGAATTGAAGTGGGTGGCCTCGGTGGTAATGGATGATATTGGAAGAGTTTATCTAGTATAGCAGAAGAATACTTGTTTATATTTTTTTGTGACGTTATATTGGGTCATTGGAATTCAGTCGATATGACTCTATTATTATTATGTTAATGTTTAATTATTATCACTTCCATTTAATGTAATTTTGAATACAGTGTACGCTCTCATAACCGGACACTATCGGGACCAAGAGTTGTGTCCGGTTATGGGTAGCGTCCGCTTAAAAGAAAGTCAGCATTTTTTTTGAACTACTAATTTCTTAATTTTTAAAGAATCAGTAGTGGTAGTAAGTAAGGTGGTGAAAGGGTTGGCACTCACTGGTTGTATTTGAGGGGCAAAAACATAATGGTGACTTTGGAAAGTTTCATTTTTTTTGAATGCCAAACAGCGTTAACCAGAAATAGCAGTAATGACTTTTTCCGCTGTCCCATATGGTTATTGAATGTCTCTAAAAGTCATGAGAGTGCGAAGAGAGGCAATTACAAACCATCGAGTTGTTCGGCTATTAGAGGTTTAGTCTGAAAAATAACTGGAAAAGGCTTCTCCGTGTCCGGCTATCGGAGCGTCCGGTTCAGAGAACCTAATTTGTTTGGAAATATCCAAAAAATCCTCGTAACTTAATAATTTTTCCGCTTAAAAGAAATGTCCGGTTATGAGAGGTGTCCGCACAGGAAGCGTACACTGTACTGACCACTGTAGGGAAACTCCTGGAAATTACACAGTACATTCTCTCGCAAAAATCATATCAGCACATGCGTTTAAAATAAAATATATTTCTTTCCATTCTATATCAGCTCGAAAAATATCATTGGATCTTATTCGCAATCATAGGATCACACGAAAGCTGTGCACATTTTCATACTCGTACATACACATTTTGCTCGTGACATTTACAGATAAAGTGAAGGTTTTACTTGTTCGGTAAGTTTTAAGTTTCCATGGCTTCAGTTCCAGTCACTTATTTTTCAATTATAAGCAGGAGTCCCCAAAAGGACAAAACTGGAGTCCTTTTCCGAAAAAAATGGTCCCTTTTTCAAGATATTAAATGTGTATTTTTTACTTTTGCGAAAATGAAAAAAAAATATTCCTGTGGCCTCAGTATTAGTTACATTTATATAATTTTATTAACAGATTCCTTAAATATAGCAAAAGGAAAATAAAAAAATAGATGTTTTCTGGCCCTGGATCAAGTCATTTTCTATTAGCTCGGCCACACACTGTGGAACATGGACATGGTACAAGTGAACAATTTTCTTCAGATTGAGCCATTCGAAGGAGACTTGTGCCATGTTGGAGTTCGTGTTGGGCAGTGTGTGGCTAGGCTTATCTTGGGAACTCAGCTAATTTTTTAAAAAGGAGTCCAGTTCGTTTATTTGGAGATTCTGCTGAAAATACGAAAATAAATGCACTATTTACTAGGGCAGTTATTATTGTACTTAGTAGGTAATAGTGGTGGACAAAAGTGTAAACTTTGATCCTATACCTGCTAATACTAATGATTAGTAGCCAACAATAATGGGTATAACTGTTTATTGCAAAATACTGTTAGAGACTAAACAAGGTCTGATAGTTTTTTCGGTTTACTGTTGCACACTTTGAAAATTTCATGACGATCAGTACAATAGTATAACTATTGTCCCTTTTCGAATTGGGACTTACATGAAATAAAATACATATTTAAAATTATATAGCCGTTAACGTTAACTAAACCTGCTAATTGTGCAATCTCAACCTGCTTACTTGTTATTATCACTAAATTTCACATTAAAATCATGTAACCTCTTGAAATCGAAGCAGAAATATTATTATTGAAACCATCATACGACCTATGCTATGCCATGGCTGCGAAACCTGGACCCTTAAGGAGCAAGGCTGCGAGGAAGATCGAGAGCTCTTTGGAATGACTCAGTAGATGAGGACGTCAAACAACTAGTGGGCTTGCAAAATTGGAGGACGCGATCACTTGACTGAAATAATTGGAGTGCGATGATCCAGGAGGCCAGGGCTCGACGTCCGGCTGTTGCGCCACGATGATGATGTAACCTGCTAATGCTAATTTAATTCAAAATTTAAAGAACTGCAGAAAATTAAATAGAAAATATAGTTCTATTAATCTGGACCAGCAAATAATCCGCCAGGGGAATAGGTCTAATATAGAACTTGAAATAATTTTTGGGGTGATTTCCGAATTTGTGTAAACCATTCTAATCTACAGGGTCGGAAATGTATCCCAAAACCAAAACTACTTTGAAAACAATCAGGTAGTATACTTTGTCATAGTTTAAGTTACTTTCCGCAGCTTTTAATCAGAAGGACTCTCTCTCGAAACATGTTGAATAATGTAACATTATTTTCACTAAAAATTTGACGGCCAGAAAGCGCTTATGCACAAAAAAAACTAGAAAATATTCGGAAATAATTTGCGAATGGCTTCCTGGTACCGAATTGAAAAACTGTTCATTATAAAAAAAAAAACATATGTAGAAACAACTTTGATAGCAAAACGTCGATTAACACTTCGTCACAAATCCTCGAGCCTGATGACGTGATGTATTATATGCACGGCTCCATATATGGTTCTCCTAATCTCAATCTGTTAATTCTTTTGACAGCAGCGAAGCAACCCATATTGCTTGAAGCTATGCCTGCTAATTTGGTTAACAGCTCAAATAATATAACAACATGATGGTTCGAATAGCGGCTCCTAATTGTCAATTTTTGTGGGAATTCGCATTTCAGCAGAGCTCAGAGTTCATCTTAAATTAAGATTAGATAACTTAGACCTTTTGGGTGGATTGTTTATTGGAAGAACCGCGAACAATGTTAACGATTTTCGGGTGGCATTGTGTAATATAATATTGATTATGAGTTGGGATGAGATACGAATGTGCTGTTTTCAAAGTAAAAATATCATATTATACTTTATAATGCGTATTCAAAGTAGTACGTGAGTACTGTTAATTAACGTAAACACAACAATCTGGCAGTCAAAAATTAATTAATCACAAAATCAATCTATGTATTTTATTCAATTGATTAGCTAATTAGCTGCTTATTCAAATCTACTTTCAGATGCGATCAGAATATGTAGTACAATTTTTTGTTTTGAGAATTGTTGCATTTATGTAGAATTAAGCCATTATGGTAAAATCCTCTGTTGTGATGGAAAGACTTTAAATGTCTTTACAATATGCAGAGATATTAAGAAGATTATATCTATTCAAGTATAACTTTGATTTTATTTATTTGAAAATTCTATTCTAATAATAACGAAAAAAAAAACAGAAAGCTCTTGTCAATTTGGCAATCAGGTTTGGGTTTTTTTTTAAAAAAGTAAGGTGTTGGCTTTTGAAAGCCAATTTTAAGCCTCCTGCTAGTATACGTGGTCTTGGGCATAATATTTATTACTAGTAGCAAGAATAGTATCGTAGATCTGTTCTGATTACCCGCTAAAAATATTTGATTGGATATTGTTTTCAACAGTATAGGATGTAAGCCTAGCAATGTTACTAATTTATCTTGGTGAACCAGTTAAACTAGAATTTAAATTTTGTAATTTGATTCGGCAAAGCATACAATAGATACTTTTCTTATATTTTTTAACTGATGAAGCACCCTGCTCTGTAAGTACTCTTAAGTGCCTGTCATTTCCCATTTAATAGTAATCGAGGTCGACACCACAATGTCAAGCGATACTTTATTTAAACAGTATTTATCAACAATGTACGAGTATATCGATTTTTGTCCCTTTTTTCGGTCGTTGAAGTACAAGACGACCAACTCGTGCAAGTGGATAGATCGAAAGTACGAAGAAACGTTGCTGAGATTACAGTTTCAAGATTTTCATTATTTACTATGAACTAAACTCCGAGATATCTCGCCTACGTCCTCAATTTATATAAAGGCACTCATACATATTATATCTACCAAGCGCTGCGGATGCTACGCAAAAACAAAGACGTTATTGGTAGTGGCTGGTGTGTCGTGTCGTGTCGTCTATCGTATAATGGTCCGAGTCAGACTGATGAGGTCAGACATACAAACAGATACTCGCATTATTATAATGTAAAGAAAATGCGTGACTTTGTTGTGAATCCGGAAGATTAGTTGGCATTTCAACCGTATACGAGCAGTTATTATAGAATCGATGATACAATCCAGATGCATGATTGATAGTTTTTTTTTTATTGCGCAGATCGCAAGCAATTGACTTCAATATTTTGTCGTAATCAGCTGAATGTACGTGACGACATATGGTAAAACTTGATGAATATTAGAAGCTTGTTGAAAATTTCTCGAGCTTGTTTTCCATTCGAGTCTAATTGGATCGGATGCCATTAAATTCATACTTGAATTCACTGGTGGGAAATCAATTGATTGATTTTGATGTTTTTTGCCTTAATCCATAACTTTGCAGTCAAGAACAAGATATTGATAATTATTGGGAACTACTATAAGTCTCTAGCTGGTCTATTTGAACATTGTGTACTATACGTACACACAAGTACTATATTTATTTACTTTATGTACATATACAAGTACATGTAAGGAATAACAGAACACAAATCCGAGAAGCATTTTGCCCACATTCAATAGGCGAAACCGCTTGAACTGCAATTAGGATTAAATATCCAGAAACCTTTGATGTTGATTTGATTTCAGTCTAGTGCCCGTAACAGTCCATATTTTTTATCATATCTCGTATCAGTTCTTTACAACATATTATACATGCTACTCGTTCGACTCAAATTCGTTCAAAATATACGTCACTTGTAATTGTATTTTCATCAAAAAAATTTAACATTGACCGTGTAACTACAGCCAACAACTTTCTATTTTTTTTCCTCAACTTCTTTAAACCTTCTGCACCCATTCACTCTGCACTAGAAAAAATGGGTTAAGATCTACTTTTCACAGAATTTAGAGCGTAAAGATCGAACATGACCCTTTCAAAAGTCATCGTCATTCGTCACTCTTTTTTTTTCACTCCTAACGGACCCTTGTAAATCAAATAGAAGAATCCAACTTGTATCCTTTTTTAAAAATTTCATTCTTTCAACTCCGTTCTCTGTTCCTGCTGGGTCCTGCTTCTACCTTATATAGATCATAAATCATGTTCACAGTTAGATTTCTCCTATGTCAATCCAGGGTAATGCGAAAAGAGGAAATGTAAAATATCTTTTTCGTCCTTTTGGGATGTATTGGCGTATCAGCAGCCACGGTACCGTAATCTCCGCATGCTTCCCAGACAAAAGTTAAGCGCTCATGTTTTGACTTTCGGCCATTTTTTGTGTAATATGCGTTATTTACACAGGGAGTGTGTCTTTTTGTTCAGTCCTGAAGGAGGAAGGCCGGAGAATATGGCGTCCAGCCATGCGGATATGATATGGGAAAATGGGAAGAGGTTTTGAATTTTTGAAAAATGTAGGTCATTTAAGTAGTCGAGTGTTGGGACAGGGAAATGTTTATACCCTAGACCTTAAGTGTACGGTGTACTGTTTTTGTAATTTTTTGCTAATTTTAAAGTCATGGTTTTACTGGGTTTTTGTGTTTCATTATTTTTAATTATTGGGAATTATTTACTAATCAGCTGGTAAATGAATGAATAAAATGATTATAATTAAATTTTTAGTTCGCTGAGTTTCCATGCCTATCGTGGTGTTACTACCGAACTCACTATTTCCCCCTTATAAGACTGTTCCAGTGTCTTATAACAGCCAGCATGACGGGTTCTACTCTGGTATTTTAATATTGAGGAGTCTTATGAGAGTTTCATATAATTTAAATATGCGCACTTTCTGAGGTATTTCATCTTGTAGCAAGAGTTCAACTCTCCCAACGAGAGTTATATGTACATGTCTCCTAAGACTCTTATAAGAGTGTCAAGCAAATTACTATATTTTTGTTATAAGAGCGGAGCTTTCCTTATAAGTGTAGCTCGAAAGAGAGAATATCATATACAAAAATCCGCGGTCTTTGTTAGTTACCATAAAGCGTTTTTTATGAGAGTTCAAGTACATGATGGCAAGATAAGGTTTTGTAACAAAAAAAAAACTCTACTAGTGTTGTTATATTAGTTGGGAATAATAGCGCGACAATTACTAGAACACCTCGTTGGCATTTAGTTAACATAAAAATAAAAATAAAAATTCGTTTAAAAACTGAATCCTATGTATTTAGTCGCCTTTTCCGATAAGAATGTGGGCTATTTTAAATTTTGCTTTCATATGGAATTAGTAGAATTATTATTATTATTATTATTACTATCACTGAATTTTAAACTGCGGTTGAGTGCTTTATTTAATACTTATATACATTTGTTTGTTTTTTTTTTTCAGACACCATCGGCCAAAACTATGGCATTCCAAACGGATAAAGGTACGTAATGCATCTTATTTTGATAGTATTCGTTCCTCATTGGATAAAAAGCGAACTTTTGTACTGAATTCGAAATACATAATTAAGAGATGTTAAGACATGAGTTGAGAAGTATATTCTGAAACTCTTTTTTCCATGATTTTATTTTTTGCCTTTATATCCGATCGAATATCAGTGATTCTTCTTGGGTAGATATGACTTGGTTGTTTCACCACATACGAGTACGTGTTCAATATCTAACTTCTTTAAAGGACTAGTTATTTTGTTAATATTTGGCGGGGAGTACCAAAGTTTTTATGATATAGTGATCGGAGTAGGTATTTGCATCTTCAGTTGTACAAAACGTCGTTCGGCTTTTGGATTTTGGTAATTTGCTCGCATCGATCAATACATCATCACAGCAAAATAAAGCCTACTCTACGCCTGGGCTTCTAGATCTCAGTTGATAGAAGGAACTACTAGCTTAACCTCGATTGACATTAAATCCGAATTACTAAATATTTACTTTATATTGACATACATAATTCCATCGAAACATTCTTCCCACTATCTAAAAAAATCCGTTCCTTCTAATGTTCCGTTTGCGTGCCTTCACATCACTTCATTTTCACCCCCGGGATTCGTTCCAAACAAACAAAGTTAATTTGGCAAACTAATTTCATTCAGGCCATTTCTTCGTATCAATGGAGCTGAACTGAGAACAAGAACGGTCTTCTTCTGCTGGCTTCGGCCCGGCTTCTTTCTCTTACCAAATGTATAGAAAATATAATGAACATTTACAAAAATTACCCCCTTCAACTTTGAGAAAATAGTTAATGCAAACGAAACAACTGCGGTAATTGCCCCGACCGGACCATAGACCAGCACCACTTTTTTCTCACACCCCCTGACTTTGCTAAAGGACGATGATGTGATGGTTCCTTTGCATATTTTCAAGTGTAATTTAATCAGAACCAAATACGGTCTCGGATGCTGAGATAGATCTCGATTAAAAGTCCCAGGAAGCCTCTTCTGTTTGTTTTTCGCCTTTCCTCTAGTTGGTTGGTGTTGTGTTGGCTAACGTGGCAGGTTATCTGTTTGCCGGTGGTAATGAGAAAAGTTCCTTTCATCCATGTCTTATAGGTTGATCTCGGGGTAGTGTTTACTTGTCGTTAGCTTCCATTTTTCGCGTCCTGAACAAGTTGGATGGACGACGAATTGATGATAGGGATACGAAAATGATAGTGCGGTACCGATATGGCAATAGATTCAATGTTTCAACAAAATGAACTCAATTTTCCTATGTCAACAGGAGATGAGATGAATAGAAGAGGCCGCTTTTAAAATGCTAATCTGGCATTTTTTCTAAAGGAGAACCAATCAACATTTCTGTTTTTTCTTTTCTGGTTTCATGCTTGAATATCTGTCGTCCTCGTCCTTAACAATGTAAACCCGTTCAGAATACGGAACGACACGATTCTGGGTTATGATGTGGAAAAAAAGGTCAAGTTGGGAGAAACAAAAACTGACGAGGCCGGAAATTCGAGATGATTGACTTTTGTCGCTTCTCCGTATTGGGGGGGATGTGGATGGATATTTTTGTGTATTGTACGGCCTATAGAGAAAAAAACGGGCGCAAAAGCTTTCAGAAAAGATGATTTTGTCGACCTCCTGGTGACAAATACACAGACTAATGTGAATTGGTTGTTGTCTTGAATGGAGAACAATGTAACAAGTAAAATAATAGTTATATGTACTTAGTTCTCGCAAGGGGTCAATCTTCAATCTTCATCATGGTGGGATATTGTAGTATCAAGGGCAACAAGAGTTCTGTGCATCTTTATCTCCATTTAGCTCGGTCATTATCTGATTTTACTCTGTACTGATGACTAACTTGGGCCCAATCTAAGGTATTGACTCATCGTCTTATGGATTCATCCTATAAAACCACATTGTCCCAAATTTATTCTGTGAAATAAGATTAATTATTTTATAGATATGGCTCTATGATTTGTTTGTTCATTTAAAATTTGTTCATTTCATTATTTTCCTCGAATTATCGCACAAATAATAATAATTTGAATTCAAAAGTAATCTTTCAGTTTTATTATAATTAAATCGTGTTAACATCATTTTATTCAAGTTTATTAATTTCGGTCAGTTAAATAAAACCTCAAATAATTTTATAGAGAAGTCGACTACATATATTCATCTTTCAAGCTAAAAAACTGCTAAATTGTGCCTAAAGAAATGTATTCTTCAGAACTTTGGGCATAATCTTCGCTAAGCACCTTTTTATGTGATGTTTCAAGAAGAAGAAAAATCCAAAATTTTAGCAACTATTTCAAGTTTTTCAACAAAATTTGAATTTTTGTGACACTTAATTCTGCGCACTAACTTCGTATGTGTCTGTACCTTAGCTTGGCAAAGCACCGAGCATTTTTTGCTACTCAAAACACGGAGGCTTGAGGTTCTAGCCCTCAACGGGACAATTTTTTTAAAGCTGGAGAAATTAAATAGAGGGAATTTGAAAATAGAAAAAATGTATAACATGAGAATGTCCCGGACAGTTGTTAATAAAAATCAAAATTGTTTTGGTCAACTCATAGAAATCGAAAGTAAACTTTGGGCTTAAATTGGGGGCCAACTAACAGAATAAGAAGGTGGCTAACATACAGGGGCATATTTCCATGAAAAACACATCCAAGGTGAAATGGCGCTACAAAAATGGTGAATTTGGAGAGGTGGTCAATATAAAGAGATGATCATGGGAGGTTCTATTGTATTCATTTGTATTACAGAGATCTTGCACGTATTCTGAACTCTCTGTTATAGTGGTTGCACCACCAGATGCCATATACCGTATTGGAATTGTAAAGTGGTTTTTGCACACTAAACCAATAACCTACGAGACGTGCTGTGCGCCCGGTGGTTTGTCGCGTGGTCGTGGAACCCTGTCATGAGGGCACAATCAATGAATGTCCCATTTGCTGGTTCCAAACCCCCGAGGCAGACGGAAACACAAGTGGAGCGATCGGATAAAGAAGCAACAACAACGCATTAATCTCGTCGATGATACGATCGACCGAGCTGCCTGCAGAAGGAAGCTGAAATTATACCGGGCGAAGTGTCAACACTACAGGCAGAGCAACGCGAAGCCGCAGACTGGTTTGAAGTGGCAAGGAAGAAGAAGAAATAGTAATTCCCAGTATTTTCTGGGTCAATTTTCCGGCCAACTCTACAAAGAATCGCTTTTCTTTCGATTAAAAATAAAATAACATTGGTTGCGTTCCTGCGAACGAATCAGGTTTTGACATTTCTCGGATTCTCCTCCATATTAACCTCCGTTAAAATGTGTACGGGCAACTGTCATGAAAATGTTCTCCTCCGGATCAGAATACTTCTCAGATCCGGAGGGGAACTTTTTCAGGTGGGAATACTTCTCAGATCCGGAGGGGAACATTTTCATGACAGTTGTCCGTAGAAATTACAAATGACAAACCGGAGGGGAAAGCATGTGGAGGAGAATTCGGGAAACGTCAAAACCTGATTTGTTCGCAGGAACGCAGCCATTGTTGTTTGGTTAGAATCAAACGAAATTACTATTCTTCCATTTAAAAGACATTCTTCCAAGCACTATCCCATCGCTTCAACAAATATTATGCTAATACATAGTCACCCGACGATTGACCTTAATTTGTCTAGTCTGGGTAACTTTTTTACACTTCGTTGCATGCCCAGTGCAATTAACGATACATGTCGACGCCGTTCATTTGCGTAAATTCTAGACTGTCTTTAAATTAATTAATATTACATTTATGCATGTATGCCTGTCACAATTCAGGGTCATAGCATATTCTAAAACACACATTTTAATGAAGTACGAATATAAATGCACACCATTTGAACATTCTTACTTGTCAAGAAAGATAATATAAACTTTATTTCTTATGAAAAGCTTGAACTCAACTTCGGCAGCTCGAATTTAACTCTCGGGGGTGTTGAAGCATTGGCATGGGCTAAAGTGCGCTTAAATGCACCAATTAGCATGCAAATGTTTCAACTCAAGCTAAAAGTAATCTTATAACAGAGAGAAGTGCAAATTAGCTTGCGAGGAATTAAAACAAGTACGGAGGATTAAAGGCAAAATTTATGTAAATTATGGTAAAGGTGGAAAACAACATGAGGACGAAGATAGCGCGGCAACGATGACACAGCCAACCTGGTGGTGTGTCTTTCATTGAAATGTCAATACTATGCCGATAAAATGTAACAAATGAGAAATGTTAGGATAAGAAGTAGTTGTGCGAAGATGGAAATTGTGCAGGCGTAGTCGGTGTGGTCTAATGGGTTTAGCTGCCTTTCATTTTGAGCTAGAGAAGGACATGGAGACTGAAATGCTGCGGACATTCAGCAGATTTGAATTTTATATTTATATTAATATTTGTTGGTAAATAACTAATACAGTCAAATTAGTAGCATTTTTAATGAGTAAAGTCATTTTCCAGATCAAGAACGTACATACATTTTCGAGACAAATAAATAAATATTCGTATAAAAAAAAAAAAAACAAATGAAACTCTTGAAATTCTGCATCAAGTAAATAATTTTTCGAATCAAATAAATAAATTTCCGGATCGAATAAATAAATTTCCATATATAATAAATAGAAGTCCCACTCTGTAACGAATTTCCACACCAATAATATAAATTGTTGAAACAAATTAAATAATTTCCGTGTCTAAAAGCTTTTTTTTGTCCTCTCCTCTCATCACCGTCCAGTTATATACGTCGCAATACACTTAAGTGATAATATAAAATCGCAGGGTTGATGATGGCATGAGCACCTGAGAAAAAAAAAGAAAGAATGCAAAGCAACCACAAAAAATCGCATTGTGAACGCAATAGCACTCCGCTATTAGTAGCTTGTGGATCACTTAGAAAGTTAAAATTGATATAGATGTTTTTTTTAATTGCATGTTTGTAAGATTACTTACGTGGGACTAACTACATTTGGAAAATTATATATTTGATTCGAAAATTTATATATTTGATTCATAAATTTAGTTATCTCACACGGAAATTTACTTATTTGTTGCGGAAATTTGTCTATTTTATGAGAAAATTAGTTATTTGTTTTGGAAATTTATTAACTTGAACTGGGGCTTTTTTTGGAAAGCGAGTGTTATTGCATAAGCTAAACTACTTGTCATTTAGTATTCATGCATGATAGACGTACTTTTCTAATACATTATTAAAGTGAATATGCTTTCTAATTTTCTGAGAAAAAAAAACCTTGTGGTGCAATCTAAACATTTAATTTCTCACGCAACCCCAATCCTTCAATACCCATAGAGAAGCACGTAGAGATAAAAGACGCTCACAAAATATTTCAAATTTAAACTAAGAACCACAAAGCGGTTTTCAAATAAATAGATCCTTTGATTTAACTCTACCCTGCTGCTTTCCCTCAAATCAACCGCGCAGCGTTAATTTAAACATAGACATCTTTACGGAGCGTCTAAATCATTTCACATCTATAAGTGGATTTTATGTACTACCTCAACTCCAGAATTTTCTCATTTTTTCCAATTTCCATTTTTGTTTCCAGCATGTAATGATGTGTTATAATTCACACATTCACATTATTTACAGATTTAGACAAAAATATTTATATTTTCGCCCGTCACGAGACTGTCTTTAAGGAAAATGTTCCAGATACAAACACAATAATAATTATTGCAAACAACAGCCAGTCAGCTGTTATGGCGGTAATTTCTTTTTACTTTTCTGATTTCGAAACGAAATCAAAGAAACCTGCCGAGAAAATGTTGATTTATTTTGATTTAAATATAGGGTCGGTCATCTTTCCACGTTTTTAACCAATCTTATTTATGTAAATCGGAGCGCTGATTAAGCAAGGTAAAAGATCCGAAACACAAACTTAGTGGAGCTGGTTTTGAGAAAAAGGGGGCAAGCCTATAACTCTAATGACGGACAGCGTTAAGAAGCTAATGATGTAAAAAGAAAGAAAGGCAAAAGCATACTTGAGGTGAATCCTCTTTTCGGGAGTATTTATGGGGGTCGAGTTGGTTGAATATGCTTCATAAAGTTTTCAGCCAATTTAAGATGAGCATTTTTTTTTCGGGAAAGAGTGATCTATGTAGAACGAAGGTAGATGGACAATCCTAATTGAAGCAGTGAAGGATTCCAATTTGCATTTATGTTTATCTCAAAATAGAGAAGGAATGCAGGTATTTTTTTGTTTTATTTATTCAACAAATAGCAGATGTTAAGATAAATCTGAATCTATTTTTTTAGTTGAAAGAATTGGGGTCAATTTGTATAAACAGGCGATTGTGGAGATTTAAGTCAAAATTCTTTTAAATTAAACACGACTGGGTAGCCTCTGGATTTTTACCGATGAGAATACAAAGAGCTCAGATTTTAGAACGTCTTTCAAATACACCAGTTCCTACAAGTTTTTTTCAATGCTAGTCGGACTCATTTAAATGGCAACAATGTGATGAGTCTGTAGACGTTTTTCTTTGCACTCTCTTCTGGGACAATTGCACGCATTACACTAAAAAATTGTCCGCGATAGTTGTATGGGTTAAAGTTAGCTAAATTGGTGTATGTCCCATTTTCTTCATTTTTCAGAAATAAACATAACGCAAAAGGTTTCAACTTAACTTAGAAACTTGAATTTAATCGAATCAATACAATGTGCAATTTTTTATTGCTGGTGAAAATTACATACACAACCTTTTCATATCAAAATAAATGAATAACTGGCGCAACAGTCCAATTTGAACTATGGCCTCGAGATGAGTTAGCATCATCTCATTTTCTAGATCGTGACGGTATGTTTTGTGCAGGAGTGTGTGATCTGCAACACGCTCAACCGAATTATTTACCCCATAAATGGGTACTCATTTAACAGCTGAGTGGGCTTATTGTCCGACAAGTAAATCAAATCCCCTTTTTTATCGAAAACTACCGCATTCAGTAGGAATCGAACCAGGGTCTAGGCGTAGAAGGCGAACGTGCTAACCGTTGCGCCATTCGGACTACTGATCTTTGATCTTTTCATATCAAAGATCAACTGATATGTTTAAAGTTAAAGTGGTATAGGTATAAGCCATATTTTCTTTACTTTCAGGAGTAAGTAAATGTTACTTTAGTTGATTCGGGAATCAAGTTTGGATTGGCGTTCCACTACTATATGAATTTGGGGTTTATGCTGACAACGTGCATCGTCCGAAATTGGTTTATGCTAACGAAACGTCAGCTAAGGCACATGGATTAGTTGACGCGCTACGCGTATGCCTCACTAGGGGTTAGAGTAAATGAGTATTATATGAACTCGTCACGAACAAAAACTGCCTGTGGGTTGGGTACTTACAGAACTCCCAATGCGGTCCGGGCTTGTTAGTGTAAAGACGGTGCGGGTTGGAGGTGCATGCTAGCAACTGTACGTTCAAAAAGTAGATGTGCTGTCGAAACATCAACAAGGCTTAGAAATGTAAGAGATGTTGACACGCCCATGCCCTCGAGGGGTCAAGGCAATGAGCAACTAAACTTTTCTGAAGCCGACGTTATATTTCTCTAATGTTAATTTTAAATATCACACACACCGAGGAAAACCAATTAACAAATAAAACGATTCTTCTCCATTCACCCTCCCCATTCATTAATTTTCCACTTCTCTTCAAGTAATTTTTCTCGCGGAAAATGTGATTTGCTTGCAAACATCTGAAATAAATGTTCTGCTCCTGGCTATTGTCAGTTTTGTTTCAGAACTCATTTTATCTAAAATTACCATGAAGAATTTCAATTTCGACCGCATTCAAACGAAAACCGACAACCGAACTATGTTCTAGCGGTAATTAACTTGAACCAGGACTACCAGAAAATTACATCACAGCTCGGTCCAATTGGCAAGTTCATCCTTCTCAAATTTGGACTGTGGAGATACCAAGCGGTGTGTATCTTTATCTTATACATACTCTATCTAGCTGCCAAGCAGGCTTGCCAGATTTCGAGAAAATAAAATCGCAGATTTGAGCTACAAAAGTAGCCCAAAATCGCACAAGATGCAAATATTGTATTGTAAATGCGGGTAAAAAACAATTCGCATGTGTGGAACTGGATATGTTCATTTATAAATTCCAATAAGCAAAAGAACACAAGCATAAGACTTGAACATTGTTCATGTTCCATTCAACAATTGACGAAAATGCATAATATTGAAGTGAATTGAAATAAAAACGGAAAGAGTCGATTAAGTCATCCTTTTATTATATTTTTAAAAAATTTATAATTTTTACTGTTTTGCGTCGAAAGAAAATATCTACAGTAGCAGAAACTTAAAAATTAGCAGTTTTTCGGACGGTAACATAGGAATTTGTTTTAGCTTAACTATTTTCTTGTAAATAAAGCATTTTCCATATTAACGAAATAAAAAATGTTTCCTTTCAGACAATGATAATATTTATTTTCGAAAAGTGTACATATTTCGGAAACTACTTACTGCCTCGGTGAAGTGTACATAATGTTTTTAGGATTGCTAAATTTATACTTTTTACCTAATATTGCTGATAGTATAATAAAAGACAGGTAACTTATGAGCTCTGTAACATTAAATAGTCTTTACTCTTTATTACCTCTCACCTGAATTAATCATACACGTGTATTACAGACCTAGGCGATTCCCATTCGCATCTTTTCAGATTTATTTCAGGTACGAGTAAGGACTATTTTATGTTAGGTAGGGTAGGTAAGCTATTCAATTCCGTTATCAGCACTATAAGGTTATAAGTATAAATTAAGCAATCCTGTAGACATTGTTTCTTTGAACAGAGCAGGTCAAGAATAAATTAGCAATCACACGCATTGCACTAACAATGTACTCTATCTAGAGCAACCGTAATAGTGTTTCCCGTGCGATTGTTACGCTAGATCTGCTAAGTACAAAGAAACGCTCCTGTTCTATATATGTATGCAGTCCACTGAAGAAGATAGCAAGTAATTGCCGAAATAAAATACGTATTTAAAAAATAAATATTATAAGTTATAATTTTATAATAATATAATATTATATATTATATACATATAATATTATATTATAATAATATAATATATGTAAGGAAACGTATTTGTGTATCTTTTGACTAAGTACAACTTATTGCAGCAAAACAAATTCATCACAAATTTCCAGGAGTTCGTCTCCCTCATTGTCTTGGGCGTAAACTTCCTTAGAATTAAATTTTTCAAACATATTGTTGGAAGGTTCAAAATTGTTACAAAATATGTCATTTGAATAAAAATTAATCCTGATACTTAGTATGGCGTTTAGCATTTTGGATTGCATTTTACTGCGACATTTAGATTTTACAGCATTCATAACAGAAAACACACGTTCTACCGTAGCGTTGCTGGAAGGCAAAGACAAACACGTTAATGCATTCAAATTGCAATACTTATTATCATTTTTGAAAATCGCAATAATCGCAATTCCGGCTTCGGAAGTAGCCCACTCAAGGCGCCCATCGCAAAATTAGATTTTTTGTCGCAGAATGGAAAAGAAAGTAGCCCAATTTGCGAAAAATCGCGGCATCTGGCAAGCCTGCTGCCAAGCCACACCAAGACGTCAAGACGTATTCAATTTGTCTATCCACTTTGCAGCCTAAAATTAGCATGGAATTTTGGGAGGCCTCATGTACAATTCTTTTGTGCCAGGCGGTCGAACACAGAGAATTCCACAACCCCAACAACAAATACGTCTTGAGAATAAATTCATTTAATTTAAAATGAAGTCAAGCAAGTTTTGCGTATATCTCCACCTAAGTTTCGTCGTCGTTACATACATTCACGTCAGATACATTCCTTATCACGTCACCGCCCTCTGATATCGATTATACCATTTGCCAAACGTGGGCAAAAAAATAAAACATGAAGTTGGAAAAAATGAAGGTGAACGTTGATGACGACGACGACATCGATAGTGGAAGGTGAAAGAGTGAATTTGCTTCAGTGTTGATGATGATGGCAGTGGCTGGTCGTCTGGTAGCGATGGTTTCTCAAATGATGATAATATGATGGTTGTGCTGAGCAGCTCTTTCGTGGATCCCCGAGCACTTGCTTTCAAATTAGAAGACCGAAAGGAGAAAAAAAAAAGACGACGTGAAGCACTTTCTTGGTCCATCCAATTCGCTCATCCAATCAAACTTGCAATGCAATCAGCAAGGATCAAAGGTTTAACCCCGAACCCATTTCTGTGGCCTTTCAATCTAATAACGACGAAATTGGAAGTTTTTAGCAAGAACGAAAACAAAGTTGGAGAAAACAAGACCGGTACGAGTAACGAGTGTATTGAGCAAACGACTAAAGACTAACGACCTTCGTGATATGGTTGTGAGACTTGGAAGTTTTGAAATAACATTTTGTTAAGGGTTACCAAATTTAGTATTTTTTTTTGTGACCTAATTAATTCCTTGTCTACTGGCGTATTTTTTTTAATGGCTTCCCCGCCAAGTGATAAATGAGTCAGTCAATGTTTGTCATTTTCTATACAATTGATCCTTATGCTCAATGTAATCCAAAACCACTGGTTCTTGAGATCATGCTATCTGCCTTAACCAAACCGGATCTGGTATAATATGATGAGACATCAAACGAACGCACTGAGCTACCTGCCCTCGATCAGGCATCACAAAAAGATTGAAGCTAATTACTAGGAATCATTAGTTGAAACAATTTAACGCTTTCAAATTACATTTACTTAAATTTCTTGAACATAAACATGAACAAAACGAACATACGATTATTTTGTGAAGGAGCTCCATCAACGCTCCGTCGGTCAATACAGCAAAGTATTGTAATGGAGGGTTTGGTGGGCATCCGAAGGTGCCCTTGGGGACGGAGCCTAAGGTAGCATAATGACCGTGAAGGTGGGGCCGTAATCTGGCGAAGAAAACGGCCCCTCAACCAGCTAAAAAGCGGCCTATGCTTGCTGTAGCTCAGCTCCGGAGACGTGGGCGGAGTTTTCGCCGCTTGTTGTCCCTTTACGTAATAAAAATTCATAAGCCTGGAGAAGACAATGCAAACATACATGGAAGGCAAAAATGAGGAATAAAAGAAAATGGGGCAATAAGGATGGAATTGCTGGCGGACGGTACAGATGCCTTCGCGCTTGCATCGGGAGCAGGGTGTAATGGGCCCCTCGGCCTCTGGTTTCGTACCACCGACAGATCACTACTCATCAGGTGCTGCCTTCGATTTGCCGGTGGACGCAACACAACCAGACCAGAATATGGTTCATTACAGTATTTACATAAATTACAGCTTATGTTATCTAAGCATCAAGACTTAGTTCAACATACATCAATTCGTCGAACTTCAGGCTCATAAACTTCCAATCTTTTAAACAACCATCTACGATCCTAACGTGATAACTAGTGGTAGCTAACGTGGGAATCATGTAAAATTCCTAGTCACAAAATCCCCGAAAAAAAGTTAAATCCCCAAAACGTAAAATCTCCAATCCCCTTATACAAATTCTGAAAGCAAATCTCCAAGTTCAGAATGACAAATACAAAAATCTCGTTTGCTATTTTAATTTTGCCCGAACTCAAAATAGGTCCAGATTTTACTCTCCGTTGCGGCAGAGTTTGATGACTCTCTATGAATTTCAGTCTGAAACGAGTGAATCTGAAGTTATTTTTCGTGGAACTAGAGTAGATGAAAACCAAAACCAATTTAAAGATTTCGGCTTTAGTGGCTTCAGTGCGCTCGGTGGCCGTGGTCGTTCGGTCACCGCTCTACGATACTAATCTAGAGCTCGAAGTTCAAATCTCTGCGCGATCAAAAACTACCTGTGGATGGATACTAATAGAACTCTCACAGTGCTCCGAACTTGTCAGTAAAAAGACGTCGCGGATAGGAGGTGCATGCTAGCAACTGCACTTCCAAAAAGTAGATATGCTATCAAAATGTCAACAAGACAAAGAAATGCAAAAGATGTTGACGCGCCCATGCCCCTGGAGGGGTCAATGCAATTAACAACAAGATCACTCCTCAAATCGGGACTTGGGGATTAACTTATGAGTTTGGTTTTGGGGATTTTGATTTAGGGAATTTATGGCTGAGGACTCCGTATTCAACTCAGCTTACCCCGCAAAAATAACCTAAAACTCGCTGGACTTAGGGTTGCTATGTTATATGCAGTGTGGACGCATTTGTAGATGCTATCGGGTCTGCATGGTCTCAGTGGACAATTTTCTTCAGACTTGTTTGAAGCGTCATTCAGAAGAAATTTTAACGCATCGCTCGTGGAAAAGTCGTTCTCAAGCGAATGGCTCAAAAAACATCAATCAAATCCGAAGAAAATTATCCACTGATGCCGCATGTTCGTGTTCGACTTTGAGTTCGTGTTTGACAGTGTGTGGCCGGGCTAAGATTTCTCCTCACGTACGAAACGAGATCCGATGCTTACGTTTTTCTGATTTTCTTCACTTTGTTCTGAGAAAGGTGTCTCAAGTTCAAAATACAGACTAAAGTGTGAGTAGGTTATTGTAAATTAGCACAAAACCTGTCCTTAATTCTGGAAAACTTGAGGTTAATTGTAGAATGGTCCAGGAACATTAATTCCCTCAATTCCAATTTTATCAAATTTAAATTGACGCACTTTCGCAAGTAGTTTCATCGCTACAAAGCAAACTTTGCAAGTTGAAATTCTTAATGCATTCAAGTTTCTAGTTATCATGAAAATTCAAAAATTTCAAATAATAAATTGAAGAAAAGTAAAAGCAAATCTAAGGAAAAAGTTCAAAATTCAAAAGTGACAGCGCGCCGGGAAATTCCTTCTAAGAGGAGAAAGGCTGAGACCGAAACAATTGTGGTTTCAAACTCGGCTTCGCAACACACTTCTCCTTCTAACGTTGATAAAAATCAATTTATGATTGGTAAATTTGTTTTAGTGCGTAGGAAAAGCAGAAGTACTAAAAACCCCTCTGCTGTTGGTGAGCGAACGTCTGTCGTTTTCGGGGGTGGTAAAAGGCAAAGTAGGCGACACAAGAGAGTTTTTGGTATCAATGAAACCAACAACTCTCATAAAAGTGTACCCAGTTTCAAAGAATTCTACATTTCCAAGCTTCATACTTCTGTAAAAGCGGATGATTTAAAGGATTACGTAGTCAAAAAGCTTAACTTATCGGATACAATTTTTGTTTCCGTTTATCCTTTACTTAAAAAAGCAAATCTTCAATCAGTTTTTCTTTGAAAATTCCTCAAGAGCATTCAAAGCAAGGGTCTTGCACCAACTTCTGACCAAAGAGTGTTAACATATCACTATAGGTATTTAATTTTTCAAAAAACGCGAAAACAATACCCAGCAGAAACCCTAAATTTAACAAACTTGTTTTCGGTTTACTGTCAAAGTGTAGATGGTCTTCGTTCTAGGACGAACGCCTTTTATCTTGCAGTTTCACAAAAAGATACATAGTCCTGTCATATGTTTAACAGAAACATGGCTTCATGCTGGTATTTCAAATGAGCAGCTTTTTATAAGGACTATCAAGTTTATTGTCGCGATCGTTATGAAAATTCAACTAGAAGAGAGGGGTGGTGGTTTTGCCACCCCTGAGTCCGATTGACTCCGAAAATTCGCCAAATGTGCTTAGCATGTTACAAAATAGGATACATTCAACTGATATTTTGAATTGCAAAGTCATAATCAATTATCCATTGTCTATTAAAAGTCAACCACCAAAATGTTTTCCTTTCGGAATACATAGTGTACTTGACATGACTAGCAACAAATCGTCTTCATCTTCTTCTTATTTATTTTTTTTCCAAAATATCACGAATGGCATCACCACCATTGTGCACTTCTTAAACGGTCGATGGTCTACCTTTTCAACAAATTCTTTTCATTTCGTTTCATTGGCCTAAATGAGTACTTGTCGGCATAGAATGGCAAAGCCACTTGACATTCGGTTCATCCACTTGGTTGTTCAGCGACTTGTCGAAAACGGAGCTAAAAAAAAATAGAAATACAAAACTAACAGGCTTAAACCTAGCAACCATTTTAGAAAATGATACTTAAATACAAAAAAGGAGTACATGTATTTTACAAGATACGTCGACGATGAATAGTTCCAATATATTACCATTCCGGGATACGTGAGAGGCTTAAATGATACAAAAGTATTCCCCGGCCGGGACGAGGAGCGGGGCTCAGTCTCTCGAATTGGTTTTCCGAAAGACGAAAATATCCGTATGTTATCCCTGAAATTTATCTGACTTTCATTTTTCTTTTTTTTTTCTTTGGTGGCTTTTCCATAGTTTTCAAGTTATCCCATTTGGTTTCGGGGACGACTTCGTCTATCTACTCATATCGCATCCACGGAAAAATTTTCCAATTCCATTTCATCGTTTTTGCTTGTCTGTATCTTTGCCCTACCCAGTGCGGACTTGCCCTTTACGAAATATCGACCTTTATGCCGAACGGTAAGGGTGACCGGGTGATAGTCAGGCAAGAAGGCAAGTTGGGCGTGTGGCATTATGGCTGCGCTGCTGTTGTTCATTATTTTCCTCCATGCGCACCACAGAACCATTTTCCCCGGGAGTAGCAAAAAAAAAAAAGAACAGAAAACATGTCAAGTCATCGAAATGACGGACGTAGCGTAGCACCCACCGAACTCTCGTCCTTTCGGCGACCATTTTGGAAGTGTGGAAGATGTTTGTTGGAAAATGAATGAAAGAATCATCTTCCAATTGTGCTGTCCTATTGAATTTCCAGAGGTCGCAAAAACAAGGACGGACAGGCGATATAGGCTGCGAAAATTTCCTTATTTAGAAATCCCCTTCTATTCGATCTGAGACTCTCCTTTCATTCGTAAATCAATTTCGTATTTCAAACGAATATTTCGATCTGAAAACTACACAAGATACATGAAAAAGATATTATCGGTCCCACGGAACCTGAATTGCAAAAATGTCGGATTCTGCTTATTTACGAGATTATGGCCGCTCCAATTAGCAAAATGCACTGCCATCTTCCACCATGCAATTTTATATTTTATGGCCCACAGATGCATCTTTGTATCTTATAAGAGTGCAAAACGCTCATGAAACCATCGACCAAGTTTCACGGCAATTCCGCCAGATGGCAGCGAGAATTGTTCCCTTGATACTCTGCTGACTGCCTATTATTTGACCATGTGTTAGTGAATGTGCGCCGGGAGAGGTTATGGGTATGTATTGGAGATTCTTTTTTGTCAAAGTATGTATTAGAGGGGCGGAATCGCGCAACTACAAACAACTGGCTGGCGTGGTAAATGAATGGCTGGCACTCAACTGTTTAGGGGAAAAGGGTATTTTTCGTCCGCCATAGCGATCCGTGTAGTTTGAGATTTGAGTCATCGTTTAACCTTTTCACTCCTATCATGGTCGGGGCTGCTAAACTTTTATCAGTCCAGAACTTCCGATGGAAATGGAATGAATCTCTTTTCTGCGGATTGAGCGCGTGCTTCCTCCTTACGCCGCGCTCTTTTCGTAGCCACCCAAAATCCGGCCGAATCTTTAATTACGTTAAAGCATGAATTTTGGCTGCTCAGAATTTAATTGTTTTTAGTTTTCTGTTTGTTTGGCTTATCCGTTTCCCATCCGCTTCCCATGTGAATCGGTGGTTGGCGGCTTTTTAGCGCTTCATTTCCTTGTGGCTACTTAAAATTATTTGGCATCTGTGCTCTAGTTGAAATTTTCCTGAATTTGATTGGAATTTGGATAAATAGTTTCTTGAATGGGACCCGGGCGATGAATTGCTTGTTGTTTTGTTTGCTTTCATTTTGTATCTTTTCATCTTTTCTCTGTTTATATGCCAATAAATCAAAACCTTAACAAGGGGGCATATGTTTCGTTTTTTTTGTCCATTTTTTGGTTACGTCTTCTTCGTTTACGTTGATATTATCCTATATCGTCTGGGGCTAAATTTAGATGAGTGGCGCGACTTCTGATACTATGTAGCTATGTATATACAATGGAATATACGTATGTATGTTGGCGATATCTTTTAAGTTTCGTCTGCATCATAGTAGTAGGTTTAAGTAAGGTCCTGACTGCTGAGCTTATTATTTTGTGTCAAAGATAGTTATCTATTTTTTAGTACATGTACATACTTATTATAAAAGTGTGAAAATTTAAATATTATATGCATGTTGTCTTATATTAGAAGATGCATGAATTCTGAAAAGTTTTGTGTGTGATTCGGGACTGAGTATTGAGAATTTACTGTAAGTATTTTTTTTTTTCCATTCAGTAAATTAATCATGTATAGAGATCAGATAATAGCTGCGTTTTTATTCAACATTCCAGACCAGAGCAGAACAACAATTGCACTCATGGCATTATCAAAATTGTTCTGGATAGAGCTGGTTGTTAGTGTAACTGGTGCGATTGTTGTTGTGCACTTAATTTAGGCTTAAAAGAAAAAACCCAGCTATTATGACACATGATCAATGCTAAAGTTTGACTTAAAGCTGCCGTCGGTATTTAAAAAAAAAAATTATTTAATTTTGGCTCCAAGCAGGAAATATTACCACTAAATATTTATTGTTTGCCATCGAGTTCATGTTTCCGTATAGAATAGAAGCATTTCAATTTATAGACAAATTTTAGGAATTAAACATTCCGGAAAACAATGCATTGCCGGCGGGATTTTTACAATCTCAGTGAATTTTTGTTCATGTGGTTATGCATTTTTAGTTTTTTTTTTTCGGAAATTTGAATCGCTTTATGATAGCTTAATAGTTTTGAATTTGACCTAGTTCCTCCAATAAGATGGCCCCACCACTGATCACTAGCGGATACACTTACCTATTATCATTTTTGTTTTTTTCCTATAAAAATTACTCGAAATTTTGTTTCTGGTTTGGGTAGAAAAGTACGTAAAAATTACAGATGAGATGACCCCCAAATACATAAATTTGGCTGACGGACGGCGAGGGGGCATGAGGGACTTTTAGCCTTTTGAAAATAATGCCATGTTTGTTTGAAGTGAAAATTTGCTAATATCAGCATTAGAAGTGAAGCTGTTACTATGATGCATGCAGAATAAATGTTTGTTCGGCCCAAAGTCGAAATACACTCTGGGATACACTAGGGCTGGCTCCTCTCCTCTTCATATCCGCTCTCTACTTTTGAAATGAATACTAACTTTAAACAGGGTGTCCGGCTCTAGATGGTAAAAACTTTAATGGTAGATAGTACCGTCAATTTCTGGAAAATTTACACCACACTCTATCTTTAACTGTTACAGAGTTATAGCATTTTTTGTAAATGCGCCAAAAAGCCTGACTTGGCGAACAACACCAAAATTTTCCACTCTCCCAATCATTTAATCTGAGATTTAGCCCCACTCACACTCTGAAACTTTATAAAATTTCATATTGACATATTCATATGGCAAAAATTGCCCCGTATATTGGATTTCCAACGGTATATTTCTCTGATACATTTGGATTTGGAAATTAAAAAAAAATACACATTAAAGGTAACCAAAAAACATGGTCGGAGTTCGGAGATACAAATTTACTTCAACCTTGACTTTACAAGTAGCCCAAGGTTCGAATAGCAAATACGAGTAGGAAAAAAATCGCGTAGATTTGAAATTTGGCAACATTGAAGCGGAGAGTCCTCTGAATATATGTCTCAAACCTCCCGTTGAAAGGGGGTCGCAAAGTGTAGGATAAAGGAGGTTAAATGTAATTTTTCCGGTTTTCCTTGAATATTTCGGTTTTTTGGTCGATATATAATAACAGGAAAAAAAATCGTGTATCGATGAAATTTTGCAAAATTAATAAAGGCAGTCTTTCGAATATTTGCTGCAAAGTCTTTGTTGATATGGTGTTCCGAAGTGTAGAAGAGAAGAGGTCATAGGTCATTTTTCCAGTTTTTCTTGAATATTTCGGAAACTACTCGTAAAAGATCTACAATTTTTTTTTTTTTTCAAAAACTAATTAAAGAACATAAGTTTTTCCATAATATATTATATATTAGACCACGAAATGGTATATTATACCCTAGGCTATTAATAAAAGAAACTGAAAATAAAAATTTTGACCCCTCTTCCCTACATTTCCGGATTCCCTGTCAACGGGGACTTTTGAGCATATATTCGAAGGACTCCCCACTTCAATTGTATTAAATGTCAAAACTACGATTTTTTTCGATTTTTCATTCGTAACGTGGAGTACCTGTAAAGTCGAAATTGAAGTGAATTTGTTTCACCTCCACATTATGTTTTTTTCTTCTTTTAATACATATTTTTCTAAAATTTTCAAATCCAAATGTACCAAAGAAATTTACCGTTGGAAAGCCAACACTTTGCCGCAGTGTGTCAAATTTCCAAATACATATGTCGGCTTAAGCATCGTTGGATTTTCGATGAAAAATCGATTTTGTAATTTCTTTGAAGAGTTGTAGGTATCTTTAATTACTTTGATTAATTACGGTGAATTCGGTTTCCGCGCAATATTAAATTTCATGTAGCTTCAGAAAGAGAAGTCAAAACTCGGTTTAAATTATTGGGAGAGATGAAAATTTTAATTTTGTTCAGCAAGTATCCTCCGAATGGTTCGAAACACACGCACACACTTTACACAAATCAGAAGAAAAAGGTTCACTGGTACCATATTTGTGTCCGCGTTCTACAGTGTGTGGCCAGCCTTAGGGAAGAAAATTCGTTCGCAATGTTCGGCATTGAATGAATTTTGAATTGAATTTGAATGAATTGTTTTTTTTTTTCGGTATAGTTTTATTTTTGAATGCTATAAGTATAAGCGAATGTTTTAACTTTTGTGCTTTATAAAATATTAGACTGCCAGTATATTGCGTCGTGTTTGCGTGTTTTCTGACAAAAGGTTGCGTCTTTGCTTTATTATTTATTTATTTTTTTTTTAAATCAATCACTCTTGAAAATGTGTTATTCACCTATCAGAATGTCGATCAGTCACTCTTGAAAATGTGTTTGCCACCTGTCAAAATATCAGTCAATCACGTGTTAGTCGCGTGACAAGTTGTCGGTCAATCACTCTTGAAAATGTATTAGTCATCAATCAAAATGCCGATCAATCACTCTTGAAAAGGTGTTAGTCACCTGTCAAAATGTCGGCCAATCGTCTTTGAAAATGTGTTAGTAACCTGACAAAATTTCGGTCAATCAATCTTGAAAAAGTGTTAATCACCTGTGAACATGTCGGTCAATCACTCCCCTTACTCTGCTCAGTTTGACATTCGGCTGTTTTTGTATCACCAATTGTCTTAATTGTTGTATGTTTAAACAACTAATTAGGTATTAGGTAATTAGGTATGTGTGCTTTGTGCTGTCTTACTACTGGCGTTTGTTTTCGATTTTCTTAGGTACCTAATTATGTATGTTGTAAAGGACAATAATCTATCTAGTTTGTTGATACGGTAATAGTCGAGCATTTCTCAAATTGAAAGAGTCGCATCTTTGCTGAAAAAACAGAGATTCACCACGTTTGACAGAATATGCGAACGTAATTCAATGTGTGGGCAACCTTATAATCTCAAAATCAGAGACAGCTACAAAAATAGAAAATTGTCTATTACAAATCATAATAATGTTATGTTGTTGGGACTGTTTTCTGCCATATTGGTGTCGTTTAGCGATCTGTGAAGCAACTGTTTTACACAACTCTCCTTTAATCCTTCGCTGTCGTTCATGGTCACATTTTCGACCTTTATCTGTATTGCCATCGTTATGAGCTGAAAATCGATAAATTCGATTATGCACCCTCGTCTAATTTTCTTCCACTGTTCCACGTGTTTTTGAAATAAATATGTATTATATAAAGAAACAAATATATACGAGTACCTACATATATATTTACCAACAAAAATTTTCTCTTGGCGTTTTCTATTCTCTTTTACCAACTTACGTACATATATAACACCGCATACCAACGAAATGAATATTGTCAGAAATTTGGAATTGGGTGCGATGACCGTCTGTGTGGGTCTGCCATAGTCGTTTTTATGTATCTGTAACATTGCTCCCCACGTGCTTTATAATAATCAGGTGGAAGTACGTACGTATGTAACATATCTAAATCCCACAATGGCTGAGATTTAATTTATTCAAGTTCGGTTCTAGGCTCTTAGTTTTTGATAGTAAGCGGAAAAAATATTATTATGTGCACTCAAACAGTTCAAGGTAGTTTAAAGATACTTGGTGCGTTGAAATGATAATGACTTTCTTCTTAAGTCGATAATTTATTAGGTGAAATATCTTTTGGTTGTTGATGTTGTTAAAGTTGTTCTCTTCTGTTTGATTCTTTGGCGGAATAATTTAAATTGAGTGTATTAGATGGTTGTAAATTAGAATGGACTGAAACCTTGATATTACGTTCTTTGTTTACAGCTAAAAACAAAGTCATATGTATGTATGTAACAGGAACAGCTTTGAAAAAATATTGGCAAACTATATTAAGATTGTTTATATATCCAAATTATAGATGCGTATGTTACGGCTATGTTACAGTGGCGTGGCGTGATAATTCAACTAGGGGAAGCAATTGGTATTAAAAATTTACTATTATTATGCTTTCCACAAATTTACTGCGTATTAATTGAACCCCTCTCGTTAGCTACTTTTAACATTTCTAATATAAAAGCACCCAGGAATCACGAACGGGGACGTGAGAGTAGGTATACTGTATTTTATCAGCATTTTAATTCCCATGCTACCAATATATAATAATTTACTTTTAAATAAATAATTGTAAAAATTATATGTTGGTAGACTTATCAAAAAAGCAAAGCTGTAACTATAAGTATATAAATAAAGCATATTCGAATTATTAGAACTACTATAACAATAACAACAATAGCAAAAAAATTGCAAAATAAATATCCATACACTCATAAAGAAAGTAATCATGTTCAGCGAATCAAAATTTGAATAATAAAAACAATAACAATACAATAAAAATTAAAAATAATTCAACTATTTACTATTTAAAAAATCACAGTTAGTGAGTAAAATAAAATAATAATAATTGGGCAATAAATATATTACAAGTCAAAATAAATAATAAGATCCGTACATACTATTATTTGTAATTTAATTCTATTCGTCTTTCTTTTTTTGCGAATTCATCTATAATATCTGTATAAAAACTTTGCTCACACAAACATGATTTAAGGAAAACCTTTTCAATTGACATTATTGCCAAGTCGCTAAGCCGTTGTTCGCCTGTACAATTTCTAAGATACGTTTTAATCCTTTTTAAGCAAGAAAAACTGCGCTCTGCGGACGCACTGGTTACTGGTAATGTTAAAACTAAACATATTAATTTATAAAATTGTGTGAAGCTATCTTTTAATTTGTTATTAATGAAATAGTTAAAAATACCTTGAAAAGATTTTCCCTGCAAATCAGAATCAGAATAAAGCACAATGAGTTCAGTCTTTAATGAAATATGGTCAAATATATCAGCATAAGTTTTAGTTAAATTTAGTAAAAGATTGTCCGGAAATGTTTTCAAATATTGGTTAAATTTAGAAGAATCTAATAGGTTTAAAAATGTGAAACTTGCTAAGGATGAAAATCTTGAATTTATTTCTGCGGTAATATTATCTATAATTTCGACATAAATACGTGTAAAGAATAGTTCAACATTTTCATTACTGTCAACAAGGCACCTGGCTTTTTTCCGGCGTTGTGGAGTTTCGCAAATAGATGTGGTTTGGGTCCAAATTTCCGTGAAACTATTTCTTAACGATTGAAGTTGATTTTCAAAATCTGTAATTTTTTGAATGCAGTACATTATATCAGTTTGTTTACTTTGAAATATATCGAAAAGTACGTCGGTTTGTGGAAAATTTTTAGAAAAAACATTGAGCAGGAAAACAAACTGAAAATCTGTAAGTAAAACAAGAAGTCCCCTTGCGCTATTAACGGTCTCGCCATCCCACTTTCCACTCTCATTTTCAATGATATATTCAAAGAGTTCTTTTAATTGATCTAAATTATCAAAAATGGTTAAAACTAATCGACCATTAAAAGTCCAACGTGTTGGAGCTAATTTTGGAAGCCTTTTTTTGAGGAATAAATCTAGTGCAACTGTTCTCTTTGTTGAATGATTAAAAAATGTTGAAAAACAAGTAATAGATTGAAAAAAAATTCGACATTCGCGTATTTTATCGCATGATTTAGATAAAACTAAATTTAACCGATGAGCGAAGCAATGAATATATATTGCGTTTTTATACACATCCTTTACACGTGTTTGTAATCCAGTTATTTTACCAAACATTACCGAAGCCCCGTCATAGCTTTGACAAATAAGTTTGTTACCGCAATTGAATTTTTGAACAACGTCTAAAACATGGTCAAATAAACGCGACGCAGTCTGATCATCAGAAATATCTGTAAAAGTTATGAAAGTTTCTTTAACCTCACCGGAAGGAGTAATGTAACGAAAGGTTGTTGAGAGTTGAGAACGACATGAAACATCGGTTGTTTCATCTAATATTATTGCTATAAATTTAGTTTGCTGAATTTCATTATAAATCTGTTTTAATAAAATAAAATTTTAGAAATGCTACTAATGAGATCGTTTTGAATATAATTTGATATTCCGGAAAAAACAGTCGCTTGCTCCAAGTGAGCTCGCAAGTCCGGATTATATTTAGCTAAAAGATTTAAAAGTTCAACGTAATTTCCCCTATTGCAAGAATTCACATTTTCATTGTGACCACGAAATGCCTGTTCTTGACATCCTAAATGGCACACAACGTCAATTAGCATTTTTAGTATATCTCGATTTTTCACTTTCTCATTGTGCAATATTATTGAAGATCTATGTTGGCTACTTAATAATTCTTCAATTCTAGGACCGGAACCGAACTTGGAAAGAAGAAGTACTGACTTTAAATGATCAACGCTTTTCGTACCATGCCTGTCCACAGCTTTATGTAAATTATTTAAGTCACAAAACCCGGTAGTTCGCCAAACATTTGAATCATTTGAAAATAACAAGCATGGCCAACAAAATAATTTTTGCTTGGTCTTACAACCGGTAATCCATTCCGTATCTTCATAAATCTTAGCAGTAAAATGCCTAGTACATCTTTTTGTTTTAGAAACAATTTCCAAAATCGGTTTCGGTCGACCCTTTTCGATAATGTCTTTTTTTTCTGCGAAAGATCGAGATCCAAAAGACAATCGAAAAAGATCATCAACAACACAATATTGATCCATGCTACTTTAAAAACAAATCAAAACACTAAGCAATTATAAGCACCTAGACCGATTAAAAAACCCCTTCACCTTTTCACCAACAAAAAGCACACAAATCGCACTACACTAAAGCACTACACTAGAGCAAATGAGTTTTAAATTTAACGGCTCATTCAATTCCTTGTGACGTCAATGACTTGAGGCAGTATTACCATCTCCCACTTATTTTTTCTTGGAATTTTCCGTTAAATGGTTTTCGATTAGATATAAGTTATTGAAATATGCATAAATATCCCTATAATTGAGTTCGTCTCTTACTAATACTCGTATACACTAATAATTCTATGCGAAATCACTTCTTCTCGAATTTACCAATAATAATTTTTAACCATGAAGCCATTATATTTCAAATCGAAACTTTTTCCACAATTCAATTCCTATCCTACTCTGGTAACCCTTGTGAAACTCATATAGCACATCACATACGCATTGCAACACAGCAAATATTTTCAGTCCACAAGAAAATACGAACAAAGAGGAAATGGGAAGAAAAGTTCCCCAGCGTCCATGCGCCAGCAGCTCCGCTGCAGGCAAGAATTTCCTCTACTACATGTGAGGGGAACTTGGAAGCAAATTCCTGAATGCTTCCAACCTACCGTGTACGTGAATTTTTTTTTATCGCGACACAGTAGGTTTACTGGGGAAAAAAATAAACGCTCATAGATGCAAATTTTGATATGCTTCCATGTGTCTTCTTCTTGGTGTGGTGTGGTGGTTTTCGCGGTGTTACCAATTCGGCTGTGTAAGATATTCGCGATTAGTTTCTTTGGAACTTTTATTTACATAGACTGTGCCGAAGAGTTTTTTTCGCGACTTTTTTGCGCGATTCAGAA
Source organism: Chloromyia formosa (assembly GCA_964017055.1). NCBI lineage: Eukaryota > Metazoa > Arthropoda > Insecta > Diptera > Stratiomyidae > Chloromyia > Chloromyia formosa. The sequence continues at coordinate 2,152,191 of OZ024813.1, read as the reverse complement.
AAAATTATTTAGAAAATTTTCCACCAATCGCCAAATATAAGGGAAGCAATGCTTCCCTTGCTTCCATGGACGCCACGCCACTGCTATGTTATGTATCTCATTTAAATTGGCACAAGTTATTCTGAATATATGTATAGTCGACAATTTGAATAGTGTGATGCAATGAGTCCTGAGTCCTGTTTTTGGGTCCGGACCCCACTCAGCGAACTTATTCTTTACTTATTTGCTTGATAGAACTTTGAAATTTGGCGCACCAAAAAAAAGTTAACCCTCTAACGCCTAAGATTTTAAAGAACCAATTTACTCCTAAGATCAGTATATTTTGATGGTAAGTGCGTTTTCCGTTTTTGCCCACTTGTCTAGTGAAATTCGTAACAAAAACTGTTGGTAGAGAGACGTTCGTTTGCTATTATGCCCTATACTTTATAAAGTATAGGGTATATTGTTTTTGTTACAAGGAAAATATGTAACACCCTATACAAGGCTCCGTAGGGTCACTTCCTGACTCGATTTAGCCATATCTGTTCCCACGATAACTTTTGATAAAATGGAGCTAGAGCCTTAAATTTTGGTCAAATGTTTGTTCATAGTTGTTTGGTATTGAAAACAAAGAAATATCCGACCCAAACAACCCTTACATCCCCTACAAATGGAACTTCAAATTAGCGTTAACTTTTAATAGAATGAAGCTCGCGACTTGAAGTTTTGGTCAAATGTTTGAAGTTGGATGTAGTTAGTTACTATTGAAAATGCACAAGATGCGACCAAAGATACCCCGACCTCCACTGCAAGTGAAACTTAAAGTAAGCGGTAACTTTCAATAAAATGAAGCCAGTGACTTGAAATTTTGGTCAAATATTTGTAGTAGGATTTTGATGGTTCATTTTGAAAATGGGCATAAACCTACTGAATAAACGCCAAATGTTCGTTCAAATATATATAACATTAAAATGGATGAAAGATGAAACTTCTCATAATTCAGACTGACTATATAGGAAACTCACTTTTATTGCATATGGTCGTTGCTTATTGGTACTTTTGGTGTCACCACTAGGTCTGCACAATTTTAGGGGTATATACCTTTCGGACTCGCGAAGCTTCGCTGTGTTTTTAGGGTTTTGTAGTAAAACAAAACCCTTATGAAATCGGTCAAATGTCTGTCTGTCCGTCTGTCCGTCTGTCCATGGAATATCTCAGGAACGGCTAAAGCTACATACGTGAAATTTGGTAGGAATGTGTAGAATTACTATAATTCGCCGGAGAAAGCGAATCGTCGTAATAGGTTAATTTTAAGGGGAGGTCCCCATAGAGTGGAAATGAAGGTCGAAATTTTTTTTTCGTTTGGTACAGGCAAGTGGGGTATCATAAGATAGGTACCGTCGAGTACATTCCATTTTTGAATTTTTTTTCAAATTTGAAGAAACGGGAAAAGAGGGAGAGGGGAAAATATGTCATCCGAGTTTGTCCCCCCCCCCTTGCATTTCGAGACCGTTATACTTAAAGATATGAAAATTTACAGAAAAGCGCCATTTTACTAGTGTAGAAAGCCTAGATTTCTAGAATTTTGAAATTTTATCAGAAAAGGTTAATAATAGTACATTTCTTTAGTTTCAGTTAGCACAACCCTGCACCCTTTACGCGTACCCGAGATCAAAAATATTGATGGCCAATGATAACCAACATCATAGGCAATAATATCTCTAAGTTTCATTATAATCACATAATATTTAATAATAGTACATTCATTTAAATTTCGGCATTTTGACACTATCCACACAAAAACTACACCTACCGACCTCATACATAGGTGTGAGTACTACTATACTTTCATGTTGTTTTTCGTGCGAATTGCAGTTATTTAATTAATCATTTTTTAAAGGGTAAAGATTGGTTGGGGGCGCTGTGTCTTAATTGGCCAACTTTACCGGGTGGAAGGGGGGGGGGGGGGTCCACATAGAGGCGAAATTAAGGTCAAATTTTTTTATCGACTGATATAAGCAAATGAGGTGTCGTGAGAAAGGTAATGATGAGTACATTCCATTTTTTCGCATTTTCTCGAAATTTATAGAAAGGGGAACTGTGGGGGAGGAGAAAATATTAGTTCGTAATTTGACTCCCCCTTGCCTGCATTTTGAGACCGTTATACTTAGAATTATGGAAGTGAGTTTCGAAAAACATATAAAATGGAAAATAGTGGAATTTGTATATCTTCTCAGAATAGGTCAATAATAGTTTATTTGTATAGTTACAGTTAGCACACCCTTGCACGTTCGAGGTCAAAAGTACTGATGGCCAACGATAACCAACACCTTAAGCAATAATATGTTCTAAGTTTCGTTACAATCACGTAATATGAATTAGCATGTAAAATGTAAGTGGGTAAGACATTTTAATTACGTTTTTTCTATCCATCTGAGTTATATCAAGAAGAGCAAGGAGCCGATATTTATATACCAAAATAAGCGCTTGCTACAAAACCCTCGGATTGCGGGCGTAGCCCTCTATATTCCGGTTTCATTTTTATTGAAAATGTACCATACCGTTTCTTCTATATCTTCAATTTATAGTGGGTTTTAAATTTGCTCGCTCTGTACCTTACAGTGTGAAAGTATAGCCATGCGAGATCACTACAGACGGCAACTTAAAGAATCAAAGAAAAAAAATAAGAAAATCTAAGAAAGATTTTCACCGAATTTCCATAAAAAAACGTGTGAGTTGCCCTAAGCGCTTTCTTTAACTTCATATTACAAATTTATCTCAATTCATCTATTAAATAACAAAACCATTTTCAATTTAATTTTTCATGATTTGCGTGAATACAGCTCATAATTTCTCAACTTATGTAAATATGCTATACTTGTTCACTATGACTTGTTATATTTTTCCGTCGCACGCATGCAATTGTAGCGCTGACATGTTTATCGCTTTGCATCTTGGCATTAATTCTTTCAGGAATTTATTTCCACTATGCCATTCTTGCACTCGTTGCTGGCAAATAGCAGCGGAAAATCCCTTAAGAATTTTCTTGGTTTTATTGTACATAGGGATATGTAATATAATCATTTTTCGCTCCAGATTTTCATGAAACTACGTTCAGTAAATCAAAGTACGTACTTCACATACAATTTTTCCGGAATTGTTACTATTTTGAAATATGAAAACAACAGTAGTGCAGCACTAACTTTGAAATAATCGTTTATTTCATATCTAACGATTTCAAAAGTTCAAATGCAAAACAAAATTACATCCGCTTCCTCAAGGTCCTCCAAGCACGAACTTCCAACTGGATTGAATGTGCCAAATAAGAATTCCAACACCCATTTTCCCTTACTCATAATTCGCAAATAAGCAAAATCCGTACACGACCTCCCCACATCAGACTATCAGACAGTTATCCGAGCAAAAGGATACTTATTACGATGAGTTGAAGGAAAATTGTACACAGAAGAGCAGAATCTTCACTATTCATTTCGTATATTGGTTTCCCCAGCCCCACATATTTTTGCACGACTCATATACGCTTGCATTTATCACGGGTCACAGATTGAGCGTATCTATAATGATCAATAGTGCGAGGAAAAGGATGAGTTTTTCGACTTTGTCATCTCTTGAAATTAATTGAAAGATATAATGAGATGTGTCACAAATACCTTACTTAAATGAAATTGGGGTTGCAAGATTCAACCGAGTGAGCGACCGACCACCCAAGCTGCATGCATACGTTGTCTGTGTCTCTGACTTGAGAAATTCTGCTGATGATAAAGTCTCATCATGATATTGTGACTGAACGTATTTATTTCTTCGATAGAGATTGGATTCGTAAGGCCAGTGTCACACGGATCACACGAAACACGAGTTTTCTTCAAAGCAGCACCAGTGGCGAGGAAGTTTTGTATGTGCGATGATTAAATTAAAATTGCACATTGGAATTGAAAGCTTGCTGCCACTTGTGCTTTTAGCTATAGAATACCGTACGTGGCATGCGAAAGCGGCCGTAGAAAGATTTTTATACCCTAGACTATATCTTATATAAGTATCTATAGGGGATATTGTTTTTGTCACGACGGAAATTTGTAACTCCTTAGAGCGGATCTGAAAATGTTCCCCTCCGGGCAGAATACATTTCAGATCCGGAGGGCAACATTTCAAATCCAAAAATTGACAGTGAGACCGTGAAGGTCTGGCAGCGCTTGAAGCGAATGCTCCACAATGAGCTGAGCGGTGGCACATTGCCTGTTCCGACGCCCATTCACCCGCAAAAATTTCTGAATTGTTCAGCGCGATTTCTACTCACCCACACCTGGTGACCCCTACCGTTATTTTCTTTGTCTGGTGCATTCTCCCGAGAACCGCCATTACATCAAGACAAGTAAGCATACAAGTGTTTTGTTGCGGGGCTGCGTTTTGAGAATCCAGTCAGTAATTTCCCCGTACAGAGTGTGCCGAAAGAAATCTTCGGGCAAGAAAAATCAATTTTCAAATTGTTTGACGGCCCGAACTTCAGACTTTGGCGGACTGGGAATACTCAGCAATTACATCAGCAATAGCATTGCAGCAGCCGCCGAATCGGATTGAATTTCCAAAACCTCAAAACCTTTTACCATATTTTATTAATTTTTTTTTTAGATAGATAGATAATACTTTATTTGATTTCAGTTGGTTGTGTGTTACAATTCATTCTTAAGAGCTACAGACTGAAATATGTCTTTTCAACTTTGATCGACTTGTAAGCTAATGGCTGAGTAAAATTATTCAAGAATTGTTCTTTGATTCACAAGGAAAATTCACAAAAAATCTTGTTTGAGGGTACTTATAACTAGAGCTACACTATCTTAAACCTAACTTAAAAACTAAACTTAAATGGTAAAAGAAAGAAATTAAATTTGCTTTATGCAGTGTTTAAGGGTGGAGGCGTCCAAGAAGAATTGGTTGCTAGTCTGTCGTGAAATTTCGAGTGTAGTTTGTCTACAACGTCCTTAGTAAAAGTGGTTCCTGCGATCTGGTGTAATCTGCTTGTAGAGTAATACCAGCGTTTGTTCAAGATGATTTTAAGGCACTTAGTTTGCACTACTTGTAGTCGAGCTTTATGATAGTTCGCACATTTACCCCAGACAGCGGCTCCATAAGATATCATTGCTTGTATAACCGTTTTATATATGAGGATCTTGTTGTACATATTCATTTTGGACTTCCTGTCCAAGAAAGAATACAAGGAACGTATACAGTTTGAAACTTTTAGACAAGTTGTTTCTATGTGATTTTTATAAAATAGGTAAGTGTTCTATCTAGTGTTATTCCTAGATATTTGATGGTTTCTTCCCATTATTTAATTTATTACTTCAGTTTTCTTTTTATGACGGTACTACCTACTATTTATTTGGCTTAGCTCCTAGTGGGGAATAGCGCGTCAACTATTCCATGTGGCTTAGCTGACGACTGACGTTTCGTTGGCATAAACCAGTTAAGGACGATGCACGTTGCCAGCATGCATTCCCTGCTCCCATTTAGCCGCCTACCTACGACAAGTCGGGAAATGTTGTGGTTTATTATTACGCCCCGCACCACAAGGGGAATACAACACAATAATCTATGGTCATGAACGCCGTGGACAGGACTTGAACCCATAACGACCGTAGTCACACATGAGACTGACGGCTAAGCTACCGGTCGTCTTTTGTTAACGTGAACGATTTTTTTTCCTTCTTGTCACTTGATCTATGCCTATAAACGCAGAATAATAATAATGTATAGTACCTATACTCTAAATATCTGCGTTTTCCCTCGAAGAATACCCCTCTCCTCTTGCATGTTGGTTGATGAGATGAGGGAGTGACTAACGTCATCTCATGTTTCACTAAGGGAGGCCCTCCAAATTTCTCTATTGTCGGCAATGGGGGCCTCAAGGTCGGGTGTTTTTTTTTTATCATTTTTGTGGATGTATTTTAAATGGTCAGAGGTCCAATGCCATCTGGTTCTCAGAGTATAAAAGGCACCTGAACTCCTGAACGCCACATTCTTTTTTTTCTCCCAAATTTTATCCTCATGTTGTTTTGTCTTTCCCTTTGGCACAATATCCCTTTGATATAAGATATGAACAAGTGCAATGAGCGGCATTTCACCGAACCCAAGCTACAGCAAGCTCGTGCCATGCTTAACTCACTGAGGAGCCAATTTTGACAGCTGCCAACTTTGACAGTTGTCACTATCGGACTTTCACGGTCACACGAGCTCCGTCTCCATGGACACCTTCAGTGTATCCGTAGACAGACCATCACAAGAAGTATAAAAAATAGGGACAAAAAAAACATGACTCTTTCATATTTAAATATATGTAGCCAAATTTACCGTTATGCAGGGAATTGACATTTTAAAATGTGAGTTACACAACGCAACTACGCTAATACCAAAAATTGCAGTCTCGGCTTCCTCATTCGTATTAATCGGAAGAATGCGGCGTTTTTTAAAGTTGCCCTTTAATTGTATAATCACTAGGTCTAAGGTATTCTCGCTCCTCGTATTAATTTTGATTCTAAATCGGAATGACTTGCCGTTTTATCGAAATTGAACGATTGCTGATTTATCGAATTGACGGTTACGTATTTGAAATTAATGTAGAAATTTATATTATAAAAGTAACGCTTGCAGAGTTCAGTACATGTAAAATATACACGTAATTGAAAATCTCCCGTTGTTTGCATTGCACTTACTCGTACATGTATTTTTTGCCCCAATTTGCAGAATAATTGGAAATGTTTTCTACTTGTAGTGAATTGCTTATTATTATCCACACAAGTTGAGTGCATATCTCCATAAATTTTAACCAATTGCGAAAACCTAAAAGGTTCGGCTCTGCGATGGGTATTGCATCTCTCAGCTACATAACTTCATTTATTGAAGATTCGTGTTGTTGGTTAAGGTCCATTATGAAAAACGATACTATCCTGGCTAATTACATGATTTTTGCATTTTTTGTTCCTCTTTCTGATAACGGTCATAATATGCATAACGACAGAGCGTTAAATATCGAATTTAATGTATTAATTTCGTATTTTAATTTTCCTCTCATATTTTAATGGTAGAATACATTGCAAGTCGCAGATAAGCCCACCATGCTAACAAAGACATCCCGAGACAAAGTTGCATTTTCAGCTTGAGTAAATATTTATCCTGATCGGTTGTCTCCCCACATTCAAAATTAAAACATCTAATGGATAAATATTGCAAATAATTAAATACCTAATTAAAAAAAAATGCTTAACGTTGCCTGCTGGTCTGTGTTGTACTCTTAAGTTGGTTTTCAAGTTAATGGTGATTTATTTGCCTGTTGGCATATAAATAGTCCTGAATTAAGGCATGCATATCGCTGCAACCACACTGAACCTACCTAGTGCATTCAAAATGCCCTCGTTGCCCTCTGTATAGTAATAATCTCTGATTTTGTATTGCATTTAGTACGTATAATGCATACATCTAACTTCAGATACTTCTCGTATGTTTAATTTATTGCGCGCAACACGTAATGGTCCTCTGTGGCCGCCACCATACAAACACTCGCCACTGACCCAAGGAATATCGTTGAAAATCTTTCTCGTTGTTGGAATGGTTTCATCAAGTTTTTCAAGTCTCCGGAGAGTTGGAATTATCATTGAATTGTGGCCATGCTATATAAAGTCCACAAATTATGGTCGAATCGCATGCTCTGGTTGTGGAAATAGTTTTCAATCAATAAATTCAGATTTACTTTTGATTGAAATTTATTAGAATTGCGTAAATTCGAATTGAGCCCATCTCCTAAAGTCTGTTGGGACGTTGCGAAGAAAAAGGCCACTGAATGTTTTAATCATGGAAAGTTTCACCTTGTTTACCGGGAAGGGATTCAATTTACTTATTGGATATGGGAATTGAGTTCTTGGGTGGTTTTTTTTGTCGACTGGAATTCTCTGAGATTATTTTGGTGGATTTGTTTAAATGATTTAATAGATTTAAAGATTATTTGAAGAATTTGGAACTTTTTCACTAAGCATTCTTCATTATTTGTATTGAGAAATACGACACTGATGTGTTTTAGTGTAAACAATTTCAATTCAACGTAGTAAACTTAGAGGGTCTTGTAGGAAAAAAATAAATAAATGGGAGCATTCCTACTTGACCGGGTGAAGCATAGTGGTTCGCGTCTGTGATCAATAGTTTTAATTTGAGTGGATGTCTCACTCCTCTTGCGTGGGCTTAACGGGTTTCAACCGTCAGTATACCGCCCTAAAACGCTCGCTGCTCTCGCTCTATATTTCACAGCGGTAAACCCACTATTAGCCAAGGCGCGAACCACGATGCGTCACCCGATGAAATAGGAATATTCTAAAAAACGTTGTATAAAATTTCGCAGAACTCGATTTTGAATAAAATTTCGCTATTATGAGGATTAATATTGTTCGAAGAAAGTGGTATTCAAAATATTGAATAGTCTGCAAACTTTTTTCCAAAAAGTTTGGAAACATTTGTGGACTATTCAGTATTTTGTGTGAGGGCAATCAAAAATATAAAAAAGGGGAATGTCTGCGTGTTCGCAAAGGGGTGAAGTTTTGAAAATGGTTGTACACATGATCTATTCTGAAACTCCGTACAACATTCTGAGAAATCGATTTTGAATTTTGCACAAGGATCTTCAGCACTATTAGAAAGTTCATGTTATTCTAAATTTGAAAGGTAATAGAGAATTTTTTGAACAAAAAAATGATGACATATTGGTAATGTGAGGGCCCTATTATCATGCCACTGAAAACCTGGCATCACATGATGCATATTTCGTCATAGTAATTGGGGCTCAATCTGAATTACTAAGCCTATATTTCAATTCGATCCCCACGCAGTGAATTTTCGTCGTGACGACCGCCGCCGATTACAGTGTCAAATTTCAAAATTCACATTTTTGTACACATGCTGGTTTTGATGGATATAAAAAAATATTCAAATCACAAATTAAAGCATAAATAACCTATACCGACAGGGCTGTGTTATTTTACGTACTTTTAAAAACGGATAAAATATTATCCGTTCACCGAGCGACGCATCGTGGTTCGCGTCTTTGCTAATAGTGGTTTTACCACTGCAGCATATAGAACGAGCGAAGCGAGCGTTCTGTGTCGACCATATGTTTTCGGCAACTCGCCACTGTCAGCGCGAGTTTCTCGATACCCGACTGACAGCTAATCGGTCTAGGCCAAAACGCCATTCAATTCAGCAGTGCATTTTACCATCTAATAAGTTAAAAGTTGTTTATATTTTAACACGAGTTGTTTTATGTTTCGGATTGAATTGAATTTATTTATGGCAACGTTTGATAGCAGTTGTAGCAAAGAATCAACCTGTCAAGCGTTTACGCTATAGTTTTATGCCGCTATTCTAAAGCGAAACCCACGCAAGGGAAGTTCGAAATCATCTCAATGTAAAACCCCCTATCGGTCAAAGAGGCTAACCACTATGAGTCGCCGAGTCAAGTAGGAATGTTTCCATATTTTCGTCTCTGGGCTTCATTTTCATGTTGAGATAGGAGACTTAATGATCGCGCCTCGTAGATAAACATCTACGAGGCATGATCATGAAGATTGAAGCTAATCTCCCCAGAATGACTAATGTTTGACATAAACTTCTATTTGCTCATAGAACCTATATGTACTGTATTATATCTGTCTTAATTGTAAAATTCCCTCTTTTGTGTCCCCCTCACCACATCAACACAATCTAGTTACACTTCATTTATCCTTTTCGTACAATTAATTAAACCTAATCACGACCATCACTCCCGTCAATATTCAACTACTTACTTCATCTGAACTTTATGTTAGACATCTTCAGATTCTCCCAGAATTTACCGCTGAATCACATATTTAATGCAAACAATTGTCTTATATTCCTTTTAGTCGACTTGTGTGTGTGCACAGAAATGAAACGATTCAGTGGGGAAATATTCTGTTCTTCGTCTATGATTCAACAAGAGAAAATTACGTTTTCTCGAAAACTCAGCAATTGGCTCAATCTTTGTCTAAACTTTTTCAATTTGTTCTTGGCCGAAAGACCAAAATAAAAAATCTTATATTTTGGTCATTTTCTTGTTGCACTCGTTCATTGCTGGTGTTGCTACTCCCTCGTTTCTGTGCTTTTGGTTCGTACTCTCGGTATATTTGTATTCTGACGAACATTTCATCTTCATATCTCGGGGATATGCAAGGACATGACCAGATATGTACGTACCCCGGACGGAGACCATTGAAACAAGTATCCAAGCAAGCAGAGTAGATAGATACTGAAAGAAAACTATCTTCAAAGTGAATGCTACCATTGAGACATATCAACGGTGTAGAAAATTTCCAGCGTTTGTTCAGTACAGTCGTTTCACAAGATAACTATGACAAAGAATATATTATTTTGTACGTGGCTAGAACACTCGATTGTATACATACTCGTGTCGTTAGACTTGAAAATATAGTATCTATACTTCTTGTCGATTCCTTAAAAACTTGTTAGCCGCGTGCAAATATTTCCTGCTGAAAATGATGCCCTCAAGTAGGGATGGGCCGTACCGATATTTTTGAGTAGCAGTTCCAACTGTGACTGTGACTGGCGAGTAACAGTTCCTGCTTACCGGTCCAGTTCCTGTTCCTGATAATCAAAAAAAAAAAAAAAATTGTCGCGTTAATGCACGTATTACATACAAAATATGATACGCGTGGCGATATCTCATGAATCTACGCTACTCATATGTACATGTGATATTGCTCCAAAATCAACTCTATGCATTTATTGTACATTCAATCCTCATACCAGAATCGTACATTCAAAAATCTTCGAAATCATACAAATATGATTTCTTTCAAGTGCCACTCTATCAGCCTGTTGCAATGCAACCATTAAAAATCATAATACGATACGTATGAGATGACCATACACATCTGTGACTGTGACCAGTAGTCACTGTGACTAGAAGTGACTGTGACCAAAAGTCACTGTGACCAGAAGTCACTGTGACCAGAAGTCACTGTGACCAGAAGTCACTGTGACCAGAAGTCACTGTGACTAGAAGTCACTGTGACTAGAAGTGACTGTGACTAGCAGTGACTGTGACTAGCAGTGACTGTAGCTGTGACTTGTAGTGACTGTGACCAGCAGTGACTGTGACCAGCAGTGACTGTGACCAACAGTGACTGATCAATTCAGTTGCCGACTGTGACTATTGGGAACTAGTATTTTTGTTTTCCGGGAACAGGTAGTCACAGTGACAGGCGAATACTCGGTTCCTAGTCACTGCTACCGGAATATCGGCCCATCCCTACCCTCAAGTTATGCATCGAGACGTTCTCGTTTCTGCAGTCATATAAATGTTTTGCAGTTTTCGAAAGATAAGGCATACGTAGTATACAACGCAGACTACAAATGAGGATGTGTAGCTCTCAAACTAAGGGTTATGTCGACAACGATTGCAGAACAGAGTTTTTGGCTATAGAGCGTAAGGGAAGCAAGGAGTGCAGTGTTTCAGAATTGAAAATTGAGCCTGGTAGGCCAGCTACCACGATAAGCAGGAGAAAAAAGGATTATTGGATTTTGCCTATTGGAACGATGAATGACAGGACAATTAAAATGATTTATTTGAAAACCCCAACTCTAGCACACACTTTCAAGCATATAGTAATAATTTAGATTATGCAATTGAATTCTCATCTGTTGGTATATTGTTAATTGTCTTGACCCATCCAGGGGCATGGGCGCGTCAATATCTCTTGCTCTTGTTGACGTTTCTATAGCATTCCAATTTCCGATGATGCAGTTGCTGCTAGCATGAACCTCCTATCCGAGCCGTCTTTCACTGACAAGCTCGGAACGCTGTGGGAGTTCTAGTAGTACCCACAGGTAATTTTTAATGATGCGCCGATTATTGAATCTATGTTTTTCTAGATGTATAGGTAGAATCGTAGAATGGCGGGTTGGCGACCGAGAAGTCACGGCTACCGAGTGCGTCGGTTGAAATCCCATTAAATATTATCTGTCATAGGCCCGTTTTCTCAATGTCTGATTAAACTGCTAGTTAGCTATCCGAGACACTCAATTTAGCCTAAGCGTATGCAATGCTCAAAATATGATAATGCAGTAGAAAGCTCAGCTAATGCAGTTGAAAACCAGCAGATTTTTTTAGTGGAGTTCGGCTGCTTGTTCTATTCTATTCTACGTCTGCACCGTCTCTCAGCATTCATTTGGTATGAGTAACTACTATGTTATGCTATGAAACAGTGACTAAGTACTCCGAAGGCTAGTGACTACGGCCTGTTCAGCCTTAAGATTTCAACACCCGTTTTGCTAGCGGTCCACCGGACCATTAAGTAAAATCGACTCATGGTTAACCAAGAACTGATTTAGAACCGACTCATTAAAAAACGATTCATCAAAAACTGAGTCATTAAAAACCGAATCGATAAAAACGACTCTAAAAAAACGAGTTAAAAACCGACTCATTACAAACCCACTCGTGGTTAAAAAAAACGAATCTTTAGGAACCGGAAAATTGGGTATTTTCTGGACAGTAAAGTACTTACTGGACGAAATTTTTTACGAAAAGGTTTTAGCTTTTGATTTGAGTGTGATTGGGTATCTTCGCACGCTTTCAATCGGCAGCCGGTTTTTAAATCGTTTTTTTTTAGAGCCGGTCGGTTTTTGATGATTCGGTTTTCAATAAATCGGTTTTTGGTAACTTGTTTTTTATTGAGTCGGGTTGGTTTTTAATGAGTCTGTCTTTAACTCGGTTTTTAGCCATGAGCCGGCACGTAGGTTTTTAACGAGTCAGTTTTTAATGAGTTGGTTTTTAACGAGTCGGTTTTTGATGATACTGTTTTTATTGAGTCGGTTTTTAGCTCGTTTTTTAAGCCATGAGTCGGTCGGTTTTTCATGAGTCGATTTTTGATGAGTCGCTTTTTAATGAGTTTTTTGTTGAATTGGTTTTTCATTGGGTCGGTCTTAAATTTAACGATGTGCCGGTGCGCTTTTAATGAGTTGATATTTAACTAGTCGGTGGTTTTACCCGGTCGGTTTTTAATGAATCGGTTTTTTTTTACTACGAGCCTGTTTTTTTACTAAGTCGGTTTTTGTGAAACTGGTATTTATGAATCTCGTGCTCGATACTAAGAAAGGACCAGTTTTCAACCGTCGAACTGGTTTTTGTTACAGGCCGATCTAAAGCACCTTCTATGCGACTACCCAGTGTTGTTTGGAAATGTTAAAGATAAATGTAAGCCTACTTCTTAAACGGTTGATTGGTATTGAAAATGGGCGTGATCCGGCCAAGGAAGCGCCTGCTTCCCTTACACATTCAAAATAATTATTCAATTAATTTTCAAGTTGTTATTTATTCAAACGACTAAATGATCTCATATTGTCAAAGTAATCAAATAGAAGCATACGCAACTGAAAGCCATTTCTAATTAGAAGTACCTATGTATATTCAATAGTCAATTTACTTCATTTATTTATTCCTTGTTTTTATGTAATATTATATACATATAACACATTTACAAAAAAAAAGATGGAAAATCCATTTAAATTCCATCAACAAATACTAGACCACAATTATTGTATTCTATTCAAGATCAAGGTTAAGCTATTTAATTTCAAACTCTTCAAGTTCATGGACTTTTGCACATACATACATATTCCTTAATTATACGCTCAATAAGGCGCTGTAATTGAAACACGCAATAATATTATGTACTAAATTGGTTTTCTGCATAGCACATTATAAACATCAAAATATCAACGAATCAGTGGGCAAGCAATTGCTGCCTGGGTGGTATAAATAATAAAAAAATCCAGCCAGCGAAATTTATTTCAAAATTTAACTGGCTCCAGCTGCATAATTCAAGACATTTTTAATTTTTTTTTCTCTTCAACTGAAACACCCACAGCCGGAGAAGTTAACTCCGTTTGCTGTTGCTAGAGGCAGTCATTTGTATCACAATCATGTATGCTCCAATTTGCATTCGTTCGATGTAAATCAAGTTCATGGACAATAAAGTTTACGAATTTATATAGTAGCTCCTATTCAGTATGTAAAATCAACATAAATAAAAAATATAATCGCAATAGTTCCGAATATATTTGTAATAGGATATGCTTCTAGACGTAGGTTTGGCTTGTCAAAAGGTTTTCGCCTGGCGCCGCGACGGTGGGGCTCTTGCAGCTATGCATGCAACCCTAGCTCCTAGGTCGAAAAGACACTCAGGTATCCAATACTCTTAAAGAAGGATAATGAATGTGCTGAAACATGTTAATCAGAAGACTGCACGAAATAGATGTTACGAGCGTTAATACTCATCCATGTAAGAAAACGCGACCAGAATGCCGAAGAAACTGAAATCCAAATTATCGCCTTGTCGCTTTGCTTTGCTCGTTGGATTGGCAAGCTCAGACACAGTAGCACTGTATAGTTTCTTAGTACCTTTAATGAAATGGATGATTTGCACGAGTGATTAGGAAGATAATGCTACTGACGTGGGCTACGCTAAGAGCCATGCATGAAGATGAATCAATTAAGACGATGAGCGAATAAAATCGTATAAAGAATGAAAGTGGTGTCTGCCATTTAATTGAGCAAATACATATATACATGCACACAAGTAGATCAGCGTTCTGGTCTTCCAACTATTCTACTCTGCGGAAATTCCACTAGTCAAGATAGGGCTAAATGTCAGATGCAAACAGTCGATTAATTAAGTCTTTTAATAAACCAGGCCGAAGCGAATATACCCTACACTTTTACAAACCTAGTGGTGATGGCAAAAGTACCAATTGGCAACGACCATTTGCATTAAAAGTGAGTTTCCTATAGGACCAGTTTATAGGGGAGGTTGGCACTCATTCAGGAAAATGTTACCCATTCTCAAATCAATTAATTAACCCATTCTACAAATATTTGTCGAGTTTTTCAAGTCATTAGCTTCATTTTATCGAAAGTTATCGCTTAGTTGAAGTTTCATTTGTAGGGGAGGTAGGAGTTCCTTGGGTCAGATGTTGCCCATAATTGCCACCAACCAATAAGATCAGGCTATGAACATTTAAGCAATGTTTTAAATCTCTGGCTTCATTCTATCGAAAGTTATCGCTTATTTGAAGTTTTATTTGTAGGGGAAGTAGGGTTTGGTTGGTCAGATTTTGCGTATTTTCTTAGTTCATAGACTCCCAGCGGAAACCCAACGAAATGTGATCCACCTGTGCTATGTTAGTCACGACAGTCTCTTCTCCTATCCTATCCTACTGTTAGCTCAGATGGTTTTATTTCTTAGTAATGTTAAGTCAGGATGTCTGCTGGTGGTATCACAACGAACTTGAACCTATTGAGATCTATGTGTGCTGTGGTTGTCATGGCTGCCCATCTACCTAACCTAACCTAAGGGCAGATAGGTCACCGTATGTTAAGAGAAAAGCATTGTCATCCTCATTTGCATCTCAACCATCACTTTCCGAATCCGATAGAGAAAAAATGCATTGCATGATGTCAATCTCAGTAAAAGCAACTGCAAAAATGCAATCACAATTCTTCAAAACATGAAACCGTTACAAATTCCACTAAGTTCGACTAAAACCGTGTAGATTGTTCGATATAGCCGAGCTCGAGGAAGTCTTAAAGCCATGGAATTGGTACGTTATACCCGAACACAAATGTATGCATATTCTAGAATTTGAAACGGGTATTGTGAACTCGTTCGTTATAACCGAATTTAGGTTATAGCCGGTATTCGTTATAGCCGAGCTTCACTTTAGTTAAGTATACATCCTTACATTACACTTACAATTTTGTTTTAAAGCTTGTATACATACATGAGATTGCCTACCACGAAAATTCAGTATTCAGCAAACCGTGACTGACAGGTTTTCTCGCAATGGCAGCCAGCGGTCGCGTGTTGCCTTTTATACTGTCACCCTAATGAAGATATACGTTATTGTCGAAATTTTAAATTATCTTAATTTACTTGTAATTAGCATAAACAACTAGTCTATTTGTGTATCGTGTCTGCCTGCAGAACTAAACGAGAAAAGTTGCTGCTATTCTTGAGCAGAATATTGGAGAATGGTTGTCTGACTGGTTTTAAAATAGATAACATTATATCTTCGCGAGTTGTTGGAAAATAATTTTGTATATAGGAGTAGAACCAGCCCCTTTTGGCCAGCAAAATGCCATATTTCATACTTTATAAGGGACAAGACTGACAAGTTGTCTAGAAAAATATTGTCACTAACTCATTGTTACCATGGCAGCCATTACATTTTTTTTCTAGAAATTATTCAGATTGTCGAACGTTAGATTTTATATGCTCCATGTTAAGTATTCTAGAACACCCACATTGTTGCGATTGTATGCCATTCTTAGTACTCTAACAAACAACAGGTTTGTTCAAACAATAAATCATATCCGATCAATCCCAAACCGTTTCCATTTCTCATGCTTCGCCACAATAGTATGACTCAGGCCGGTAATTTAAACAGCATAATAATAATTGGATGCCAGTTTCCTATTTCCTCTATTTCGAGAAAACAAAACAAAAAATATGCCGACAAACCAAATGCTGTTTAATAAATTTTTGTCAATTTATATGAATAGGATATTTTGATTAGTATCTACGGACACCCAAAAACACATGCGATTCCGCATAGGCACTACATGTTACCAGCAAGGCTACAACAATTTGTTGCCATTCGTTCTCTCTACTCCACTGCATGATATATCCGTGAGCGAACAAACAGACAAAAACAGCAATCGAACTGACAATATGTCCTCTTGTTTATCATCAAATATAATATCGGTACCGAACCAAAAGAAAAGAACGAACAGAAAACAAACGGAATAAATTGTATCTGCTTGGGCCAAACTTCTTTGGTCGGACATTCCCCACGTTCTCTGAAGAAAGACAAAGTACCATAAGCCTAAATAAATACCTCTAAACACACGGGAGGAATACATCGATTCTAAACAATAGAGGAAATTTGATATGCCCCACAATGCTCCTCCGCCCTAGCCGGGGCCCATGTAATCCTCTACAGATTCCGTTTCTTCGGTCCGGACTTTCATATATTGAAATGCCATACAACTTTGAACATTTTCGAAGGTACCTTGAGTCCTAAACGAAACGAAGCAAACGTATCTAATAGAGAAATTTGATGTGACTGTCACGTAAGCAATCTTTTTCGAAATATTCTTGGGGCTTCGTGTGAACAACAAGCAAACTGGGAATGACGGAGACATTTATTTTATTCATACATCGTTCACCGCTCCGACACTTTTTCTCTTGTGTCGGAATGAATGGCCGCTCAAGTGGGACTAAATCCACCTTTAAGACAAACTGCAGTAGCTTCCAGATTGACCAGATTTTATACTTTTAGAATACAAAACAGGCGACAAATAAACAAGTCGAAGCGGCTGATTGAAGTCGTGTTAGGGAGTTTGACAAAACTACCCTGAACATCCAATGTTCAATCCAATTAGATATTGTTGTGGATTATCAGGACATTTTCATTTTGAATACGCCAATTAGGCGGTTGGGTAGGGTGGAGGATTTTCAAGGGGGCTTATATTTAGTAAAACGGGACAGGATTGTCGATTAGTGACGGATTAACAGGCAAGTGCGTTGGTTTATCAACCAAAAGTGACTTCTGACTGGCTTATTTTAGATATGACGTTATCCCAAATAAATGAGAGAAAAGTTCTAATGATCCCATAACAAAATAATGGCAGGCTGTTTGAAGTTTTAAGCTTTTTTACCACTGTGATAACACTGGTCAACAGAAATAAGCATTAAAAGAGTTTCCTATATGGTCGCTTGAACATAAGTTAGCCGATGAAGCTACGGTGAAGGAATATTGGCAGGGAAGCTAGGCGCTATTTTGTATGACAACTTTATAGGGGAGATAGGAACTTTTCCATTCCGGAAATCAACTAACTATTGCAAACTACAAAACTTTGACCAAAATATCAAGTCGCTAGCTCCATTCTATCTAAAGTTACCATATACATATTTGTAAAAAAAAACATCTACAGTAGGGGTAGGCGTTCCTTTGATCCGATCATGTCTATTATCATTACCTACAAACTGAATCGTTTTACAAACAATTAACTAAACCTTTCTACCAACATCCGACAAAATTTTCAACAGGCTAGCTTTATTCTATCGAAAATTATCGTAATTAAAAGGACTTAATTTTTTTGACATTTGTAGGGGAGGTAGGCGTTGGTTTGGTCTGATTATGCCCATCTTACTAAAACTGAAGTTGCTTCTCAGATGAAATTTACATGCAAAAAAAAACAGCTCTCTACGTCAAATGTTTTTCAATTTAAGAGTTATGGACAAAAAAACGTGGAAAATAGGGTAATACAGGGCTCTTCGTAAGAAAAGTACCTTTAATTTCCCACTGATCAATTTCATTTTTAAATGAGTGTATAAAGTGACTGTCACGAGCCATCTACCAAAGTTAGAGATTTTCACGTTTGCTCAATAGGGAGTTATAGATAAACTTAATTATTTTACATATGTAAGGGAGGTATGCGTTGCCTTGGCGGAATGCTGAAGGGGGCCGTGAGAGAGTGACTTCTAAACTCGATCAATGCCAAAGTTGCGAAATGTAAAAATACTTTTAATTTAAACGCAAAAATTAAAAATAAAAATTATAAAAAAAATGTTAAACTAGGGGCAAAAAAAATGGGTTCATTTGTCTGTCTGTTAACCAAATTAATTGTTGACCAAGCTAACTATCCCCTTAATGACCAACGCAAATGTTTTTGCAGCGTTGTGTTTGTCGTTAATCGGACAGTTAAATTGGTTAATAGCTTCTTTGGTTATGGCATAATTTAGTTAAGAGAATAGCTAATTGGGCAAGCTGCTTTTATGAGAAGCTGACAAGCTTTTAAACTTGTAATGAACCATATTCTGGTTGGGTAGTGCTACTTCTACCGGCAGATCGATGGCAGCACCTGATGAGTAATGATCTTTCGGTGGTACAAAACCAGAGGCCGACGGTCGCATTACACCTGGACCAAGATGCGAGCACGTGGTAATCTGCGCCGTCCGCCAACCATTCCATTCTTATCTCCCCATTTTTTATTATTCCGCATTAAAGTAAAGGACAGGGGCAACGAGCAGCGAAAACCCCGCCCACGTTTCCCGAACTGAGCTATAGCAACCATAGGCCACTGCTTAGCTCGTTAAGGGGCCTTTTTCTTTGCCAGATGGCACTGCCCGACCTTCACGGTCATTATGATACCTTAGGCTCCTTCGCCACGGACATGCCCACCAAACCGTCCATTACAAACTTAAACTCATGAGATATTGTTCAGAGTATTGTCTCAAGTGCTTATCTGTATCTGTCATTTTTCTAGTTAGCATCAAATTGATTAAACAAACAAATCAACAGATTTTCTAATATGTAGCAGCCCAAACCCATCTTGGATGTCATATTAAAAGAGACGGCAACTTCATCCATTCCATCGTCGTTGCTACAAGTTGGACGTTGAATAACGAAATTTAAGAATGCAACTCAAAACAGTCTTCCTAAAGTTCGTCAAAATCAATTATAACATGTCCAATAGTTGCTTACATTCAATTCAAGATTAAGATAATTGTTTACGACGACCATCTGAAAAGATTTTACAATTGGTTTTGGTTGGTCTGCATACATACGAGTATTTGGAGGCTTTTATTTTTATTAAACGGGCCTTAGCTGTACGAAATTCAGAAATTGAGACCATGGGTAGCTCCATTTCTTTCAAATTTTTTGGTAAATTTTCAAGAACGTCTGGAAAATCAAAATTAAGAGTTATGCAAAATTTCCAAATTTTATAAATTTGCTTAATTGTATCACAGGATCGGAGCCCATCGATTTCATTGAAAAAGTTGTTAATGTGTGCGTTCAGAAGGAACTGAGCAACTTCCGCTCGGCGAACATGTTCAGAACGAGTGGGTTCAGAAGTGACCGAGCAACTTCTGCTCGGGTGAGCATGACCAAATTTCACCGAGCAAGAAATATTTCTGCTCTTTCTGCACTTTCAGTGCTCAGGTTCTTCTACTTCTTTTCAACCTCACGCTCATGTTGCGAGTTTCGACTTTTGACAGTTGTCAAATTGGGTTTGTTGTCTTTAGGTTGTGTTTTCTTGGTGTTTTCGCCGTTTCTGTGTTGTTTTCTCGTTTTTTTGGGATTTTCATCATGGACAGCGTGGGATTCATGTATTTTCCACTTTTCGGCACTTGACGTCTAAAATTGTCATCGTCAGCTTTCAGCTGGTCGATTTGTCAGCTGGTGAAATAGCGTTCAACAGGTGCAGACTCCAAACCGAGCAGCTCCGGAGCGGTTTCTGCTCTTTTGCCACCTTCTGAACGCACTCAATATTGTACAATGAATTGTTATACATACATACAATTTATTATTGTGGACAATATTTTTTGGAGGGCATAATGCACTACTTGCCCCTCCGAATTTTTGGAGGGGCAGCTGCCCACTCTGACCTCCCAGCTCCGGCGTCCCTGATCTAAGGGATAGTAAGGGCGAGCATTTCAAAAGTCGAAGAACTACGTACATGCCATATGAATGAACTCCAACTGTGAATGGGCGTGGTATTCGCCATCATACTTTAAGGTACGCATGACTGGCACGACATTTATACATGTCCTTCTGTGATTAAAGTGAATAAGGGAGCCATGCCTATTTTACTTTTGTTTGCAAGGAAGGTATGGCTGCATTTGAGATCGATAAATTAGTGTGAGAAGCCAGGAAGGACTGTGAGACATTTTGGCATATTGCAACAAAAGATCGCTTATAATATACCCTAGAAATGCTAATGATAAAAGAAAATGTACGAATACATAGTTAGAATTATAGAAGTGGAATTTTTAATGCAATGAATTTAAAGAAGAGATTGCAACAACCAAAGATTTAAATCACCGCACCGAGCTCGAGTCATAGCACGACTGTCATATGATGAAGGAATTGCACAATGGTAAACAACATGCTAGTGCACACGTCTCCTCATTGAGCCCAATTCACTTTAGTCGCTTTTTCGTCGAACACGGTAGGCTGGTTTCACAGGATACACTAGTTTTCCCCTAAATACTATAGCACCACTGTTAACGAGCTTTGAAGAATACGATGATTGAATTTAAATTGTACAATCGCATATCGCCACTGGTGATTTTGGGTGAAACCTCGTATACTGTACATGTCGTATAAAATCGACTGTACGGTTGTACGACGTAGTAACGTGAAATTAATATTTTCATATGACGAGATTTTAACTGTAGTTGATCAAGTGTGACAAAGGAAATGCTGTTCTAAATGAATCACAATTCACAATTCCCTTATAATTGGTGGGTAATTCGGCAGCTGAGTACGTCACCAAAATGCCTGTTCTTCAGGATGTCAATCCAATAGCTGGAAATATACGAATGGTACTTGCGTCAAATGATAATTCGCGGCATTACCAAAATATTTAAATAAAAATTAATTCTTACCACTGTGCGAAGGCCTTGCAAGCAATTGTCCTCATTATCCTTTGTTCTGTATTAACTTTCAAGAGTCGCTTCTGCATATAACAATTAAGTTAGTTGAAAATCGAGTACAATTTTCTGACAACCTGAAAACACATGGCAATCGGTGAAATGGGAATTTTCTTAATATCATTAAAACAAAATCCAATTTAGTGAAAATTGTTTTAAACCCGAAATACGATTGTGTTACCTGAAAATTTGTTCAGATATGCCCTCCCCAATTTATTCGTCAGCTCCAGTAACAAAGCGTCATTCTAATTTTCCGTCATCCCATTTCTAACGAGTAACCTATTTCTCGTAATTGAATAACCACAAACACATCTGCGTTCATAAGCATTCGTAACATCTGCAACTAAAACTGAAGATGCAAACCCGCGCAGCATAGTATCGCACTATGTTGTCATATTTCCCATTTACTCGTGTATATTAGAAGTTTCCCAAAACAATGTGATGCTCTTGAGGAGCTAGAGAATAATGTAATGCTGTGGCAGGATAATGAGACGACTGTTGTGTGCCGGATAGCTAAACTAAACAAATGAACATTATATCAACTTTCAGCAAGAAGTACACGTACCACGTAAATTTTTTATTAAAAAAAACACCTATAATAAAACTAGTGTACTTTTTGGCTTTCCTAATCCGATGCACTGGTAGACGTCAACACACTATACGAGTACGTAAATATTTAAGTCAACAACAGCATAGAAAAATATGCGAAATTTTCGTTGAAGTGAGAAAAACACCGAAACTTTACTAATATCCAAAGTGAAAAACTTTCCTAATTTCATCATCACCGCTTGGCAATCTTGTTAAAATGGGAAAAAGTTTTTGAGTATTTAAAAAAGAACAACAAACATCAGAATCAAGATGACAAAAGAAGAAAAAAACAACGATGGATAGACGAAGGCTAATGGATAGTCCTTCATCCAAGGCGAAATGCTGAGAACGCGAAATAATCCTTTCGTTTCAAAAAGTTCCGAGGCTCAAGATCCGACTGTGACCGTGAAGTTTAATTACTCTCACTTTTTTCGGCCCGAAACTATTATCTCCGCCATGGATGCCACAATGCTTGGGTTTATGACGACCTCACATCACATTACGTGATTAGTCAGGACCTTGGTTAAAATATTTTCAAAATCAATTCTCTGAATGGTTTTCTTGTGGCCGCTCTATGTGCAATAATGACATAAACAGAGACACCAGGGATGGTATCGTAACCCTTTTCGCGTTCCTGCCAAAGGGTTAGGTTGATCGTGAAAAGTAAAAGGTAAGAGAAGATAAAACCGAGGCCGACCTTGAGTTACGACGTGCAGGATGTTTTACGATCTTTTTACGACAGTCATCGACACGGTCATAATGACATCTTGCCAGTTGTTTTGAATGATTTTCTTGGCCTTAACATTGAAAAATGGAATCGTGTATGTTACTAGGTCAGTGGTGGAACTGCGAGGTATAATCGTAAAAGAGTAGTTAGTAGGAGTTATGTACAGTGGTTAACGTACGACGATATGTTGAACATCCTCAACATCCTTATTTTGATGATAAAATTCATAATTCATTTAACTGAGTTAGAAATTTCGTTGAACTGTAGAATTTCGACAGTAAACTGAGTAATGAATTTCCTGATATTGATGATAAGATTATAGTTCAGTCGGATTGTCGTTTGGCGGTAAACAAATACTTAAGTTTTTCCCTCAATTTCAGGCACAATGCCTCCGCAACTGTTTTTGAGTAAGCGCATCTTTTCGGTCCAATGTTGGGCCATTTTTGGAACATTTGAGTTTTTGTCTCACGAATACTGGTTTGGATAGTTTTACGGTAATTATGAGTTTCTGTGGGTTTGCCTCCATCCGAAATTATCAATTTTACTTGTCTACAAACTCGTTCAACGAATCGATCTCATTACTAAACGCGATTTTTTGACGATTTTTCTTTTAAATAAGGTTTGAGTTGATGCTAATTCTGCTAAGTATGAATGACACGGAAGCGTTCTAATACAGTAGAAGTTACCTAGGCAAAACTTACCGCTTCGGTGCCATTAACACGTTTTTATTGTGTGTCAATGAAACACATTTTGCGCGGATAATATTTTTACTCCTTTAGGTGAATTTGAAAATAGCCCATGTGAATTAAATATTAACCATAAAAACGGTTAAAACAAACTATCCGCACGGTGAATATGTGATTTTTATTCAAAAAATGGAGAACTACCAATGCCACAGCTGGATTTGAACATTCGAATGGAAGGGTGAATACAACGGACTGACGCCTCAACGCACTAAGCTACGGACAGAGTCCGAATCGCAGTTGAGTCGAGAGCGAGCAGACTTGTGTACGGGCATCTATTCATTTATGTATATTGGATGTCTAGAGCACTCCCATGTCGAGCCAAGATCTTGTCGAGGTCGATTTAGCGAGCTTAAAACTGTCAAACGTTTATTGACACAATACGCCAAAACACACCGCTTACGAGATTCAGAAAAATTGCATCCCACTAGACCATATCACAATTTTCCTTGTTACTCCAAACTAATCTTTCTAATTTTCTTTATTTTGTCCACGATATTGTTTTACATTCGCTTGAGAACCACATGTGCTTAATCACCGTTCTCTTGATATTCATAGACATGCTTCTCTTCTGGTTTCGTTCAGCAAACAAGGGAGATGACGACGCAAAAACAAAACCTTAAACGACCACTTGAATTGTACGTATTTTCTAAAAAGTCCAAATGGAATAAAGTGTACTAATTTTATAGCAAGTTTGCTTTGTTTCGCATACAGTAGATATATCCTAGTACGTTTAGGAAAGGAATACCATACGATTTCGTTACAGTACTCACAAAAACTATAGCGAAGCTTAAACATGGTAGAAACGAACTCGCTGTTTTCCTAGAAGCTTATGTAAGCTTCTATTTAATACGTTACGAATAGGGTAAAAAGGAGTCAGTTGTCGGAAAGGCCCTTCTAGGTTTTTGAGAAAAAAAAGTTATTCACAATTCACGTTGAAATACGTTGGCGAATAATGATCGACTCTATCAATTTGACTGTTCCCTTGCTAACTTCAACCTGTTCTGATTTACAAACAATCGCACCCATCATCCCCTAATTCGTTTGCATATTCACTCCCCTGCTATAACAGAGGGCGAACCGAAAACATTTGGTACGGATTACTTTGAAGCATTTTTTTTAGATTTGCTCATCTCCCTTGTTTTCTGCTTTAAATGTCCTTCCCCTTGTGCCAAAACAAGCAAAAAATTACTTGTTTTTAGATTTTGCTTAGAATGGTGTAGTTGTACCTTTTCAAATGGATCCTTTTGCTCCCATTTGGCTACAAACAACAATGTTTGTCTAGTGAATGTATAGTTTTAAATTTTCAAAACAAAAAGGTAATATGAAGAAGGGATAATACCATGGATTCATTTTTCTTGAAGAGGATATAATGGCGATACAGCAGTACTCTTGTTAGGGAGTCGTGTGTACTGGACGGAAAAATATGAGGGATTGAATGCACCCTAGTGATTTTTAGTTGTTGTTGTCGAAAGGTACCTCTGTGAATGGTCCTCCAATCTGATGGTTTCAGTCTTGAGCGCATACTTATTTACATTTGCGTCTGCTGCCATTTTTTCCGTGCACTCAAGGATACCATTAATCACAGATTTGTTATTTTTTTTTTTACTTTGGGAGGATGAGTTCATTTTTTTTTATATTTTTTAATTCATAAATTATGATTAGTCGCGTTACATCAGGGGTTGGGTGTCCTTGTCATGCTTAGAAGCTGCAAAGGATTTAAATAGACCAATTTAGTATTTTAACTTCAACCACTGACTGATATATTGGACCGAAACATAGTATGCCACTTTGTCGGATATCTTATCGATGTAATTCGAGAGTAGATTTTGACAACGATATGAGACACACACAGTGCGAAGATGTCATTTTGTTAATGCAACCTTAATGACAGATATATGGAAATATATTTTTCAAGTCCATATGCAAAACTTTCCAGTATGCTAGTGATAAACTCATGTCTATATCATTGTTATTGGATAAGATCCATCTTAGATATTGATTTATGTTAAGTAGCTGTCGTTGTCGGAGAAATTGAAATGATGACTTGGTTTGGCGCCATGCCATATGAGTTAAGTATGCATATATGAAGATGCTGAGAGGTCGTTTTAAGGAGTTTTGAATTATCCTTTTGATATCCTAGTGCGTAACGTTTTTTTTTATTAATTTCTATGGTTGAAATGGCAGTTTGTTGGTTGGCACGTGACAGAGGCAATTTTTTTTAATGATTTTAGTAATCTTTTTTTTTCGTTTCAGATTGGAGTTGAGGAAAATCAATTTGGTGAGTATGAATTGGGTTTTAATTAACACTTCCATTAGCGACTGAATCTTGTGTTCACATTAAAACAACTTTTCTTTATGTTCTTTCGTAATTTATCTATTCTTCCAGAATTCTTTATTTTTTGAATAGAGGATCCAAATTTAAAAGAAAATAAAATAACCATATCAATGCAATCGGCTTCTTTGGTTTATTTGAATGGGAATCGAATGGTTTTCATTCAAGATAACAAGTTTATAAATTTGAAACTGAATGGATTTTTTTTCGCCATATCAACGATGCTCTTATATCTGTTGATGGACAGCATGAATTTACAATGGATATTCGTATCATCAGAGTTTTGGATGGCATTGAATTGATATAGCCGAATTCCAAATAGACACTTTTGTTTGGTGTCTCGTTTTCATTTGTAAAATAAACAGATTGTATCTCCATAATAATGAATGAACTGCAGACAACAATAATGAAGTGAAATTATGTCCCATTGGAAAAGCCAGACAAGCGATTAATATAATTCATATTAAATAAGTATTAAATAAATTTGGATCGTCTGTGTGCTTCTGCATAAAACTTGTATGATCAAAAACATGTAGTACCTACGAGGCTAAGGTGATAAGTAGTCGGCCTGACAATGAAAGACTGCGATTTTCAGTTAAAGAAGTGAATTTATTTTTCTACGTAATCTCCCTTGACTTCAACTCACTTGGTCCAGCGTTTCTGCAGCATCAGTATTCCTTCCCAGAAGTGAGAGTCTGAAAGGCTGTGAAAATATTCATCTACGGCCCTCTCAACTTCTTCATTGGAT
Source organism: Chloromyia formosa (assembly GCA_964017055.1). Classification (NCBI taxonomy): domain Eukaryota; kingdom Metazoa; phylum Arthropoda; class Insecta; order Diptera; family Stratiomyidae; genus Chloromyia; species Chloromyia formosa. The sequence goes on along the minus strand of OZ024813.1, from coordinate 2,125,475 downwards.
GCGAAGCGCTTCCCAGAAACAAATTTCTTCAAGTTTAGGAACAGATGGAAATCTGAGGGTGCCAAATCAGGAGAATAGGGGTGGGGGTCGTGCAAATCGTACTCAAAATCCCGCAGTTTTCCCATCGCCAACGCACACTTGTGTACAGGTGTGTTGTCCTGATGAAAGATGATTTTTTCTTCTTCAAGCCAGGCCTCTTCTCGCGAATTTTGGCATCCAGCTGGTCAAGAAGTTTGGAGTAATATTCGCCTGTCATTGGTCTGCCTTTTCAAGGTAATCAATTAACAGGATCCCTTTTGCATCCCAAAACACGCTGGCCATGACCTTTCCGGCAGATGCGATCGACTTCACTTTCTTTGGCGCTGAACCACCGGCTTCCACTTCACCCACTGCTTCGACTGCTGTTTCGTTTCTGGCGTGTAGTGGTGGACCCAAGTCTCATCTATGGTGACAAATCGCCGCACAAAATCGGTCGGATCCCGATTGATTCGGTGCAAGGATTGCTGCGAAAATCGTTTGCGCATTTGCTTTTGATCCGCATTCAGCCAATGCGGCACGCATCTCGCGCAAAGCTTTCGCTTTCGTCTCTAATTCTTTGTGCAAGATGTTTCGCACCCTTTCTTCCGATATCCCTCAGCCTCAGCAATATCACTCACTTTCATTCGCCTATCGTCGAACACTATATCATGCACTTTGGCTAAAATTTGACACAGATGGCAGTAACAGTCCTACCAACTTAAAAATAAAAAGATTTGTGCCCAACGAAATGCCCAAGCAGTTTAAATTAAAAATTCCGGGTTCCGGCGCGTTTTGCATAAAGGTAAGGTGTCGGGGGACTTCGCGATCCGGAGTGGAGCTCGGCAGGGGTGCATCCTCTAACCGATACTCCCCATAGTGATCGGCGATGTGTTGCATACAACCCTATTCGTGCCTACTCTCCCACAATGTCTTAGATCTGTCAGGAATAGCTTTTGATCTCGAGAGAGAGGTGAGCACGGTTGAGCTAAAGATTAGCAGCAACAAGACCAAGCCTCTTAGCCCGCCGTTGCGAAGAAGAAGATGGCCAACTCTTCATATCAGTATCAATGGACAGCTTGTTGAGAACGTGAACAAATCCGTCTACCTAGGTAGCATTGTTGCCGAAAATTGTGGTAGAAATTAGGACATCGCTCGTCGTATCAAGGCTAAATGCGCATTCGGCATGCTGTCAAAAATCTCAGTATTAAGACCAAGCTGAACTTAGGTCGCTCCCTGGTATTCTCTGTGTTGTTATATGGGAGCAGCACATGGAAAGTTTCCGTAAGGGTCACCAGAAACCTGCAAGTTATCGATAATTATAAGAATTTTCTGTCCCGAAACAATATCTAGTGAAGAGCTGAGTCGGCGTACGGGACAGAGTGGGAATTTCTGGGTAAGTTGTGAGAACAGATGCGTCCTATTACGCAGAACCGATTAGGATGGCGCGCAGGAGTGGTTGATGCCCTGTGCCCCACTAGGAGTTAAAGCAAAGAGTATTTAAATTTTTATTTTTACGAACACATGCACCAGCCACTAGGCTGACTATATTATTAATACGCGTCCACCATGCATTCTGCATGTATTGCATCACATGCATGCATATCACTTTTATGCGCAATAATAATCAAGTATCCTCGCACCCAAAAATTTGCAGGTTTAAAGGAAAAAGTGAGATGTGCAGGTGCATATTGTCATATAGATCTTCAACTTTTGATCCTTTTTGAACGACTTTGATGACATGGAGCACCCGAGATACCATTTTTTTATTTAGATTGTTCAATGAAACGCTTTATTTGCTGGGACGTCTCCTTGATGATATCATTGGTTCGTTACAGACTGTAGGATCAGTTTTATTTATTTGACATATTAAAATCACTTTGTGTCTGATTGAGCTTTTTTTATTTTGTATTTTATTTTACAGAATGCTTTTTGAAATTAAAACTCATTTTGAACTGAATAAAATATGTGGGAACACAAATCCAGTGTTAATAACAATTTTAATAATGTTATTTGACAAATTTTTATTTGCAGAATTCTAGCTGCATATATACATACATTCTCGTATATGTGTGCGATGTGCAGTTCATAACTCCCAACTAAGCTCAAATTTATTTCTTTACATATGATCCGCTTTCTTTGGTGATTAAATCTTTAAATCGTTATTTATTTTCGAATATTTTTACGGTTTGCAGTCGATCATTGAGTCTAAAGAAAAGATTGATGTACATAAGTCAAATAAAAATTAGTTTTTGTCTGGCACAACACATCTAGCAACTAAACTCTTATTTCCGTATATTTTTTTTAAAGGATGTTGCGGATTTGTGTCAAACATTTGGCTAATACCTTTACGTATGTATTTTTCTCTTGCAGAAAAATAAAGTGATAATTCCATGATTTAAGACTATGCGGTTGTACTGACCGATTTACAGGAAATATAAACACCAACTTTGGAAATAATCTTTGAATTATGTATTGCAATCCGAGAAATTACTTGCAAATAAATAATCAAATACTATAGCTCCTTATTTTGTATGTGGGTAGCGGGGAGACCGAGTCATATTTTTTAAAATGTGTGATTTACGAGACATTTGAACCTGTGAATACTGTAAATGAGCTGATTCGATCCAGAGCCGTTCTTTATGCAGACAATCTAGGTCTTTGCTGACTCGCACGAACGAAGCCATTGTTGTTTACTAAACGAATTAGATTTTCAACAATTTCCTGTCAATTCCATTTGCATTATACCAAGAGCCCCACCATTTCTCACAATAGCATTAAATAAACAACCTACCTTAACTAAATTCACCTTGCACTCTTTTAAACGTCTACAAACACCTCCAGTATCCACTTATGAATGAAACCCCTCACATGTTCCGAGAACTATTTCAAAATTTAAGCATTCATTCTGGTAGTGAACCTTGAAAAGTTTATTATTCTGTGAGTCATTATTGTCGACAGAATAACAAACTTGATGCCGGTAAAAAATAAAATTCAATAAAAACCGGGAACACCTCTACACGAAATCCCAAATATTTTTATTCGCTCCCATACACCGTTCAGCCGGTCGTGATGAGATGCCGCATAAAAAACGCCAAGAAAAAATAAAAAGACATCCTAAAAACCATCTGGAGCCCATAGCTCCCGGGGTTGCATAGGAGGAGCCGCTAAAGCCACCAAAGTCTCTTCATGTGTCTTTCAAGTTGGGCAAAGCGTCCCATCATCATACCCAAAGTACCTACACCATCAGTAGCGGTAGAAAATACCATTTAGTTGTACTATAAAAGGCTATAAAGTCAATGTTCATGAATGGGCAAGAGTTGGTTTTTTTTATTGCTCGAGCGCATTTTATTGTCTATTTGACAAGGTCGTCGCAATTTTCTTATAACGTCCTCAATTCTCATAATTTGGTAGAAATAAGTTTCAAGCACATTATATGCATTGTGTATATCTACTCTACATATGAGAGTAGCGATGTTCACGAGTACAGTGTGATATAAGCTCCCCCATATTTGAAATATCCACCGTCCTGCATGAAAATAATACCTACATCATGACATTCCACATTGCATCTTTTTGATTTTTTATACCAACGGTTTCACCGTTAAACCGCCCGCACCTCAGCAACATCACCTCATAAAACATCGTGAAGCTCATCAAGTAATAGTTTTATAGATAAATTATGGGGCATGAGGAGAACGACCACCAAGACGGGCAACCGGCAATGTACGGTACGCATGGTTTTTTGATGACATGCACTAAAAATTATTTAACTAGGACTGATGTGTGGTGCTGCCGTGGAAGGACGTATGGCTATGGGAATAGATACGAGTACTTACTTCTGCTATCTTTCTTGTTTTTGTATTTTTTCGCTGTGAAAAAAAAACACTTAATTCGCACATAAGCCGGACACATGTGAGAATACGAAATGACCTTGCCCAATTTTTATTAAGTTTTATATAATCAAAGAATGTGTGTGACACACATAACTTGCTCGCGGCTAGACACATTTTTATAGGTCATAAAATATTTATTACGATTTTTTTTCAAGTTGAAAGTGAAATTTGGTAACGTTATGATTTGATAGTCGTCATGGCACCCCGAAAGAGGCCATTGACCGTGTAAATGATGGGTTATGAATAGTCGAGCCTGCTGAAGTTTTCTCGCACCTGTAACACCGGGCGTTGGAGTGAGGTTGTCAGCTGTGGCTGTGGTTGAATGATGGTGGTGGGCTTGGCAATGTAAATACTAAATAAGTAGTATACAAAAATACCCCACAAATCCAAATAGCTAAAAAAAATTAATTTAGGTTGGACTGGGAGTGAACTATATCCTATTTTAAATTGTCATTCGTTATCGCATCGCATCGTATGAACTTTCTTACAATGTACCGTGTGTGCAGCGGAGATCGTCAGATATTTTGAGGAGATCCATATCGGCCGATCGATCTGACAATGAATCCCACAATCTATGGCGGCTTTTTTACTTTTTTGTTTTACGTTACTAAAAATTTCCAGTAGAAAACAGCCGAAAATATTTAGCGCCCAATGCGGGGTAGGTTGGATTCGATTTAATCAATGAAACGAGATGTGCAATGGAGTTGATGGGCGTGATACCGATAGTCACAAAACAAAACAAAAATGGAATCTTCTTAGACCTTACTATAAGCTGTCTTGAGGTTGCCGTTAGGCCCTTTTTCAGTACTGCATCAGAAAAAATTCATTGTCGAAAAATGGTCAAAGAAGCTTGATATTACTTGACGCCCACAGTGTATACTCTATTTGCCATATCCCCTGGTGAGACATAGCGCGTCAACTACTGCGAACAGGTCTAGTTGACGTTTCGTTAGCATATACCTCTTGCCCACTTAGCCGCATTCTGCGACAAGTCGGGAAAGGCTGTAGCTTATTCTTACAACTTATACCACAGAGGGGAGACAATCTCTAACAGCCATAGTGAGATTCGAACTTGTGAAACCGGTGTGATGCTGATGAGATACCAGACTGACATGACACCTCGACGTACTATTCACTGTCCAATGTGTAGTCGGCATTATTTTATCTAATCAATAAAAATGAAATGTGCATTCTCTAGCGTTGGTTACAACTTGTTAGACCATACTTTCAGGCTACCCTGATCTACCTTAAAGTTGTCATAAGTTACAGTAGAAAATAGTAAAAAAAAAGCTTGAAAACGCAAAAAAATATTCGACGCAGTTGGTGTGATTTGATCTGGTCAGTGAAGCCGAAATGGACAATCGAGTTGGTGCGCGGTATCGTTAGTCACAAGACACAGGTTAGGCCCGGGCCTCGCGTTCAGACTGAATTGCAGGTTACCATAAGCAAGGTTGGGGGGCAAAGACCTTTTCCATAGTCCTCCGCGTGGGCGCCCCCTGGTAACGGCAGTGTATCAATTCGCTGACGGCCAATGTCTTAGCGATAAGACAGTTTGGAAAAGGCAGATAGCTGTAGCCTGAATGGCTGACAAACACCTAAGCGTCTCAGGTCTAGTAGGATGGAATGACTTGCGTAGTTGGACCTGCTACATAATTGTGTGGGCTCCAGCACGTTTATTAAACCATCTGAAGCAGCTATCTCCGAGGCCATCCCCCGAATGGGGTTAAGCGACGTGCTGACAACTCGTCCTTGTAAAAACCACTCCATGTCAAGAAACCTGGAACAAAAGCCTCGGATTGGACGGATCAACAACGACAACCACGCAAACGAATAAAGGATTATTCTTTCGGATCCTGGAATGTACGCTCCCTGAACAAACCGGGGGCCGAGAAGACCCTCCTTCAACAGGTCGAAAAGTACAAACTGAGCATTACTGCAGTCCAGGAAACAAATTGGCTTGGCAGCGAGATTAATGACAAGAAATCGCACACAATTTTTACAAGTGGCAAACCATCGGGCCGCAAGGAGTTTGGAGTAGCATTTATAGTGGACAATCACCTCAAACCGCATATTACTGACTTCAAACCCATAAATGAACGGCTGTGTGCGATTCGCATCAAGACTCGATTCTTCAATCTCTGGCTCATCAATGTGCATGCCCCCACTGAAGTTAAAGAAGACGCAGTAAAAGACGAGTTCTACGCCCGCCTTGAAACTCTCTTCGACTCACTTCCAACAAACGACGTCAAATTGCTGCTGGGAGACTTTAACGCGAAAGTCGGGAATGAAAGTTGGCATCGGGGGACCTCTGGAGGCCACAGCCTCCATGAAGAATGTAACGATAACGGCCAGCGACTTATCGACTTCGCCTGCAGCAGGAATCTAGTCGTAAGCTCTACGTGTTTCCCGCATCGACGCATTCACAAGCAGACCTGGAAGTCTCCAGACGCACATACCGTCAACCAAATTGACCACGTCCTCATTTGCAGGAGATGGGCGTCTAGTGTCATGGATGTCCGCTCCTATCGAGGAGCAAACTGCGACTCAGATCATCACTTGGTGAAGACGACCTACAGATGTAGAATCTCCTCAGTGCACCAGTCAAGAATCAGCCCTCCCAAAATCTTTGCGGTTGATAAGCTCTTGAGTGATGCTTCAGCGGTGGCGTATACTACCGCCCTTGAGGAAAAACTATCACCTATGCTACACAACATCAGCAACACAGGCGTCCATGGGTTCTGGGAAGAACTCAAGGGTACCATCAAGGATGTCGCAGAGAAGGTCGTGGGATATAAAGCCCGGCGAGCGCGAAATGACTGGTTCGACGAAGAATGCAAAAATTCACTTGACGCGAAAAACGAGGCCTACAGACAATGGATTCAACGAGGAACCAGAGCCAGAAGAGAAAAATATGACGAGCTACGGCGAATATCGAATAGAATAATTAGACGTAAGAAACGTAAATACTTTGACGAGCAGTTGCTGAACATAAACGAAAACTTAGCTAATAGGAACACCAGACAAGCGTACAAACTAGTAAATACAATTAAGAACGGCTACCAACCTAGGACTAGCCTTTGTAAGGACAAGGATGGAAACATCATCAGCGACACCGATGGTATTAACAAACGATGGGCCTCTTATTTTGAAGAGCTTCTAAAGCGACCATCTAACATCCCCACACAGGAAGTTCTCGACGATATTGTTGATCTAGGCCCACCCATTCAACCCCCGACAGTAGAGGAAGTTGATCTCGCGTTGCGGTCACTAAAACGAAATAAAGCGCCGGGCGCTGACGAGATCCCAGCTGAACTGCTAAGATTCGGTGGAACGGGTCTAGTTGATGCCATACATCAATTACTCCTGCGAGTATGGGAGGACGAGGAGATCCCAGACGATTGGCGCAGAAGCATCATCTGTCCAATTCATAAAAAGGGAGATAAACTGCGGTGTGAGAATTACAGGGGCATCTCACTAGTTTGTACGTCCTATAAAATTTTGACGAAAATTCTGGAAAATAGAATAAAACCGTACGCAGAACGAGTCATTGGCGAATATCAAAGCGGTTTCAGACCTGGTCGCTCCACAACCGATCAGCTCTTCTCAGTCAAACTGGTACTCCAGAGGTGCTGGGAATACAACGTAAACGTATACCAAATCTTTGTCGACTTCAAGTAGGCATACGACAGTATCGATCGTGGAGTACTGTACAACATCATGCTGCAATTTGGTATACCAGCAAAATTAGTGCGACTGACAAAGATGACGATGACCAACTCCGTCTCACAAGTCAGGATCCAGAATAGACTTACTGATCTGTTTGAAACACGCACTGGTTTGAAACAGGGCGATGGACTGGCACCGACGCTCTTCAACCTAGCACTGGAATACGCTATTCGGGCCATGAATATGGACAACAGCAAGACGCTGCTCATCAAGTCGACACAATTAGCAGCGTACGCCGACGACATCAACATCATGTCCCGAAGATTGGCTGACGCAGAAGAACTCCTGCATACGCTCGATACCGCTGCAAAGGAAGTTGGATTACGTATTAACGAGGGTAAAACTAAAATAATGATGCAATCGGTGACAAGGTCACCTGCACAACCGAGCATCAACGTGGGGGACCTCAACATCGAGTTCCTGAACAACTTCATCTACCTGGGTTGCAACCTGTCAAGGGACGCCAACGAAACTGACGAAATCAAGCGACGGACACAGTTAGCTAATAAGACTTTTTTCTCGGTTCTCCCCATAATGAAATCGAAACATGTGCACAGAAACACGAAGCTCCGCGTGTACAAAACCATTATACGACCAGTGCTATGCTATGGCTGCGAAGCATGGACCCTAACTCAAGCCTCCGAAAACATGCTAGACACTTTCGAACGTAAGGTGCTACGGCGAATTTTCGGGGCTGTTTGCGATCGAGATGGATGGCGCATCCGGTACAACCATGAGTTGTATGAAATGTACGATGAGCTGCAAGTCTCGAAAATCGTCAAACTACAACGACTTCAATGGACAGGGCATGCACAAAGAATGGACGATGATCGCATGCCTAAGAGAGTAATGAATGCGGAACGAGTCGACGGAGCGAGACTGCGAGGACGACCGAGATCTCGTTGGGAGAGCTCAGTAGGTGTGGACGCCGCGCAGCTGCTGGGCTCCCAAAATTGGAGGACGCGGTCACGTGACCGAGATAATTGGAGGACAATGATCCAGGCGGCCAAGGCCCGACGTCGGGCTGTCGCGCCACGATGATGATAAGCAAAGTTAAGGTTTCTCGAGGCTTTTTCATTCTATGTCAGTGAGAAATTACAGTAGAAAATAACCGAAAACCTTGAAAATATTCGGTACTCAACGTGGGGTCAGTGTGATTGTCAATGATACCGAAATGGACAATCGAATTGGCGCACGGTTCCTTATTTAAATATCTATATAAAACACCACAAACCCCCTGATGTCTTTATTGATGACACTCATTGAGTATTTCATCAACTACTCGTTCTTAATATATTCAAAAATGTCGTCAGCTAACTCGTAGAGTATGGTTTGATATTTACCCAATTTTCTTTTAAAAGAACAGTTGTAGCAGGTCTATGCATAGAAACTTGATTTTCTCTCAAGGGGTGATATCCCTTCCCCCGGCTTAAAGCTATCTACGCCACTGCAATGTCAAATTTGTCAACTTTCCCATTGAATCAGAAAAACACGATAACTCAAAAATTTAAATGTTGGGTAAAAGTGGGTTAATGTAATTAATTTGAGTAATTTTCATAGACTTCTCTTTAGAACACGATTCATCAAATCAACTGCCTCAAGGAAAAATACAGCATATCACTAGCATTTTGTACATTCTTCCCAAGAAATAGAAATGTCTCCTAGTCGCCAATATCTCAGAATACGACTGGGTATTCTACAATACATAATAAGATTGATTTCAGCTATTGTTAATCTAATAATGGATTAGGCGCATAGACCGGTCTTACTTTTGAATATACAAATGCGACGCTCTGTAAGATGAAAGCAGTCCTTTTCGATGATAGAAGTGTTGAAATTCGATAGAATGCTGCAGATTATATACGAGCATGTCCTTTTGTGACTCCCTGTCATTTGAGTACTTTGTAGAGAATTCGGAATGAATTTGATTTTATTTTTTCTCTGTCTAATGCATTAGATATGGCGTATTAATTTTATGCGTCTCGTCTCGTTCTCTAATTGATAAAAAATTTTCAATTGAAAAAATTATTAGTCAATTGGTGCATTGACTCGGTTTCTAACGCAACACTCACAATAATTTTTATTTCCACACATCTACCATATTATGGGCTTATGTACTGGCGGAACGTGAATAAGGGCGTCCAAAATGGCAATAAATCAAAGTCTAGTTTTACTATCTTTTGAGTTTAGAGAGAACTCTGCAATTTCGCCGACGGTGGCAGTTTCATCTTTAGAAATATCTCAAATTAAACTGAAAAGTATCAGGAAAAAAAACGGATTTGTTATTTCACCTCATCAAAATATCTAAGATACCATTCTAACACATTTTTGTACCATTACTAAGTGTTGAGAACATATTCCCAGGCAAAAAATTCAGACAAAACACATCAAAAGTCAATTGCCGAAAGGAAAGTATCTGTTCACTCAAAACGATCCCACTTTAAGGTCATCAGCATCACCGACCGACCAGCTAGTGTCTTCCGTCGTCGTATTGTTTAACCGCCGGCCAATTAATTTTCAAGATGATCGCAAGATGTTGCGTACGTATCTCTAAATGTGCTGCTTTTAAAATCTGGTTTCTCAATCCGCTCCGAGCTCTGTCGTAGAGCAAACGCAGCACGAGAAACGTCTGTAACAAACAAAAATCTCGGGCTGTCGAGGAATTCAAGAAAAGAATTGTACACGACAAGCAGAAAAAAATGGTCGTTTTTCTCAATGATTCCTTTTCTTGCCATTTTGTCGTCATGGTAGCCAGATTTCTTCTATCTGAATATCTTTTCATTGCAAGGGGACATTTCGTTGTTGTTGTCATTTCCATTGCTGGTGGCATTGCATTTGAATTGATTTTCCATAAATTGTCTACAAATTCTGTCTGAATGGTTGGTCCTCGTGGGCAAAACAAATGCAAGGACAAGGGAAGGAAAAACCAGTTTCAGAAACTCCATGTATGGCATGTGCATGAGATGGCTTCTTTCTCAGTTTCTCCTGAAAAAGATGGCCAGCAAGCAGGTCCGTTGCTACTTCGAATGGCGCATAACACAAATGGCCCATTTCCAGTTTTTCGGCATTCACATTCCACGGGCACGCCCATTTTGATATGGCGTCGAATGTTGTCTTTGAATGGCGGCGTTCCTCAGTGGACATTGCCCTCTTGAAGCAGGCAGGTGTTCAGTGCGCCGAATCCAAGCAACCCGGCAAGCAGCCAATGATCTGTGAGTTGGTTGGCGATTTTTAGTGTGCGTGTAGCGGTGCAATAGGGTGTGTGTTTGCAGTCAGACAAGCTGCCATTCATTGTGGCTTAGAATTTTTTTTGTACATGTGTATGTGAAAAGGGAAATTTTTTTGAGTGGAGTTTGAGTTAGGAAGGTAGTTCGGTTACTGGACTGGTGTGTGTGTTCCCCGAGCAGACTGCCATCTATTAGAGGGGATCTGAACTGTGAGTTGCACGAAAATTATCAGAGATGGCGCGAGGTGGTCGAAATTTTGGGGAAAATTCTTATTCGAAAACGGACTACAGAGTTTTTGGATTGTGAGCTGTTGTTTTTTATTATCTATCTACTTATACTTAATCTGCTTAATCTACTTAATTATATGCTATTCATTTATCCCACCGTATAACCATACAGTTATACGGTATGGGCCCTAGAATAAATTAAATAGGTGTAGCTCAGCTAAGGTTTTGGAACAAATGCTGAATTTTAATTGAATTAATTCGATTGACTTGTAATTAAATAATGAGCATTTAATCATTGAAAATGTAGTGGAATGAATTTTCTTTATATTTCTCATAACAAGAACTTCGAAATTTAATGGACAAACAGAAATGCTTCTTTGGAAATAATTGCTCCATCGATATTTTCATGGAAGTATATGTACATGCAGAATAAGGCACTCTTTGTTAATTAGATTTTTCTCTTCTTTGTAATGTTTGTGCTTTTTCTAATAAACATAAGACGTATATCTTCTTAATGATCTTGGGGTGCATCCCACTCCCTTATGTGTTACAAGTGCTATCTATGTCATTTATTGTTCAGGTCTAACTTCTCTAATTAATCTTTTGTTCTTGAAAATGCGATATTTTCTATGTAATATCGGAAACAATATTTCTTTCTATCAAATTCGATAATATGGAGAGGAATAATATTTAGACCGGATAAAAGACGTCCACTCCAATAATTTATGAATTTATGTACTCGTAAATTAGCTGAAATATTTGAATGCAGATTTTGTAAAATACGTTTACTGATTGAGTGAAAACTTCATTCAAAACGTGGTGTGAGTAAAGGCTGTGTTGATTTGGCTGTAATAAACTTCGTCTTCGATGCTTTTCTCGCCCATTTATAAACCCGATAAATAAGGCTAATTATTCCGGAGTGGAGATAAACACTTTTTTTTCATAAACATTATTATGCCCTTTAGTTTAGTACACACAAAAAAGTTTTATTTTTTTTTTCATTGTTGTCATGTAACCTTCATAAACCCGAACGCTAATACATACAAAAACTAGAACAATTTGTAATAATAGTTAAATAGTGAATAATAAGAAATATTTAATTGGCATAGATTTGCCTATTGAAGTATGTATAAGTTAATTTTTTTTGTATATAATTGTAAATTTTGTGATTACCTACGTGGGCATTCATGACAAATTTCTTTTATCTGTAATTATTAAAATATTTAGTCGTAGTGTGTGCAAGAGTGAATGATAGCCTCAAGAAATTTGTTAAGCTTTTAGTGTCAAGTAATTTATCGAGCGATTTCGATCCGGATTCTCCTGTATCTATCACATTAACACCTTGCAAATCATTATCGTGCAATGGGCTGAGTACGATTCTCCCGCTTCACTTGCTTTTCATCGAACGGTGCCTGATTCGATTGTACATCCCAATTTCATTTACTCTGTAAAATCACACTGAGCTCACATTGGGCGCCGATATTTTTGGGTTTTTCGAAATTTTTTTTCCTGAGTCTTAAATACCCTTAAATATATCATTGATGACGGCCATTCATCTTCCTTAATTTTCCCGTTTGAGAGCCGCAAGTAGCCTAAGGTGTAGCTTAAGGCGATGCATCAGCCATATGGTTGGTGTTATCATGAATCACGAAACAAAGAAGTAAGTAAAAGACGGTACGGATAGGAGGTGCATGCTAGCAACTGCACTTCCGAAAAGTAGATATTGATATGCTATTGAAACGTCGACAAGGCATAGAAATGCTAGAGATATTGACGCGCCCATTCCCCTGGAGGGGTCAAGGCAATTAGAGAGAGCGAAAACTGGAGCTTATCTGAATTTCTTGCAATTTTTTTTGTGTTTTTTATGTTGACACCAAAGCTTAGGTATGATGCGAGAGCACAGCGTTGGCGGTACTACCAGTGCTGTCGTTTTGAAATTTCCTAGGGTAGCAAATTGGGAGAATTTCGGGTAGCATTTTCACATGATGGGTAGCAATATGAAACAAAATTTATTTAGCGCAAAGATTATAAAATGAAGCGATCATTTCTTGTTTTCAAACAACATAAAACATAAATTGCAACGAAACAAACTTACCCCTTAATTATATTGTGCGCGAAATACGTTCACAAGTCGCAATTAACGAAAATCAGATGTTCAGCCTGTTATAGTTAAATCTCTTGGTCACGTTCGTTTGACATATCTGAACTTTGGAAAACATCTTCAAACAACTTACTAACATACTTGCAACACCTTTTTAAATTAAGAATAGAAACATACACTTCCAAGAGCTTAACAGTAACTCAGAACAAAACAAATGATAGCCCTTAGTTCTTTGCGCAGACTATAATTCAGCCTTTGAAGTGTTATCATTATCATAATAAATAAATAGTAAAAAAACAGACCTGGAGTGTGAAGCGTATATACCCCAGACTTGTACAGACCCAGTGGTAATACCAAAAGTAACTATTGGCAATGACCATATGCATTAAAAGTGAGTTTCCTATATGGCCAGTTTATAGTGGAGGTTGGCACTCATGAGGATTTTGACCATTCTCAAAAACAATTAACTAACCCATTCTACAAATATTTGTCAAATTTTTATTTGAAGTCTCACTTGTAGGGGTGGTAGAGGTTTCTTTTGGCGAATCTTGCGCATTTTTAGTAACAACCATCTAGATACCAGTACAAACATTTTACCAAAATTTCCAGTCGCTAGCTTCATTTTATTGAAAGTTATCGCTTATTTTAAGTTTCATTTGTAGGGGAGGTAGGGGTTCTTTGAATCGGATGTGGCCCAACTTTAATGTCAACTAACTCAGTGGATAGGTCACACATTGCGGAAGAGTGATAACTGCATTGCTTTGCATGCCATGAAATGGAACCCCATTTCCAACCAAGGCCGACCAAGAGGGGGTCCTCGAATCACATGGCGTCGATCTGTGGCAAAGGAGTGTCAGGTACTGGGTAAATCTTTTGGGGAGTTGCGCCCCATTGCCCAGAACAGAGTACGATGGCGCGCAGGAGTAGTTGACGCGCTGTGCCCCGCTAGGGGTTAAGGCAAAGTAGTAGTAACTCAATCCTACTACAAACATTTGACTAAAATTTCAAGACGCTGGCTTCTTACCGTCAAAAGCTATCGTTTATTTGAAGTTTCATTTGTAGTGGAGGTAGGGGTTCCTTGGGTTGAATCTTGCCCATTTTCAATACCAGCCAACTAGATCCTACTACAAACATTTGACCAAAATCAAGTCTCTAGCTTCATGCTATCGAAACTTATCTTCCGAACGGACAGACAGACATGGCTAAATCAAGGAGGTGACCCTGATCATTTATATATACTATACTATAAGTCTAGGGTATAAAAATCACAGAAAAAGTAACAGTATTCATCTTTGTTTAACAGTATTCATATTTCAAATGCTAAATACGCACCTCAGAACAAAAAAGAACTAAATCAAAAAAATTCCTAGTGATTTGACATACGACGTATAATATCTTCCAAGTTATTATTTGTCTCTATTAAGTACAATAATTAATTTGCTTAATCCGATATTTACGTTTTGTGACTTCATACGGTTTTGTTTTAAGGTACGGATATATAGTACAATATTGATCAGATAAACACAATATTATCAAATAACACTTGTTTACTAGAAATTTTTTTTATTTCTCAGATACTAACATTTCCCGAACAATTTATTCCCTTCCTAAATGAGAAGCGCTCAGTTCGACAATACCCTTGCGTCCAAAATCCAATTCCCCGGTCAAATCCAATATTTTACAGAGAAATTTTGGATTCGACCGGGGAAAATTTGAATTTTGGATGCAAGTGTGTGTCGAGCTTTAGACAACATTACTCATAAAGAAAGGGAATAAGCTGTTCCCCAAACATTAACATCTCGGTAAAACAAATTCTTTCTAGTGCATAAAACAAGTGTTGTTTCGATTTAGTTCATTTAGTGACAAGTAAGTAAATTTTTGATGGTTAACATCTTTCAACGAAATTGCCCAGCTCCATCCAAATTGTCATTCACAGCAAAAATGTGTCATCAGCTTCCGCATGTCAATTAATTGTTTTCTGGGAATCCCAGTTTAGTGTTGAGTTTTCCGCAAGAGGACTGCTATTTGTTATGTAGTATTCAGAATAGAAGAAGATCAGTGATCACCACTTATGAAATTACTTTAAAATCGCAAATAATTGTACCAAGCAATCTCATTGCTTATGAGAGTATCAAAACTTAAGTAAGAGTAGCATAGTAGCAGAGTTGACGAAATAGTATCAAAATGCTACTAAAGTAGCAACTTCGACAGCACTGGGTACTACCTTATTCCGGTGTTACGTAAAAGAATAGCACGCTCCGGAATGAGGTTGGATATTTCATCAGACAGCCGACACGCTGGTGTTCAAGCGGTTCGATTTGAGATGTTATGGATTCATCACCAATAAGCTTGAAGGCTTCCGTTGGACTTTGTCTAACGCGGATAATGCGGTTATACCTGACCCTGCCCATATGTGGGAATTAAATTCAAGTCTCGGTAAATAAATAACTGGAGCAACAGTCAAATTTGAACCATGGCCTCGAGATGAGTTAGCATCATCTCATTTTCTAGATCGTGACGGTCTTGTGCAGAGGTGTGTGATCAGCAACACTAGAGATGTTAATACCTAGTATGTTCAGTATGGGCGAATAAGGAATGCTGACCACATCGACAAGAATGGGTTGGGCGGCAGATGAAGCACACTGCCATCATATCCCAGTGGTGGAATAGAAGAGGAGGTGAAGTTATTTTTCACAGATTTGAAAAGTGACCAGAAACCCTTGATACCTTTCCGTTGAACGAACACTTTCTGCCTGATTTTATTGCCAAACTGGAATTTAGCTTTATTTATTGAGTTTTCAGTTTTTATTTTGTAGCTTGCTTTGAATAAAAATGGAAACTTGGCTCTTATTTGCAATACTTATATAATTCTATGGTATTCCCGTAGGTGTGGTTGCTTTCCTGTTTTTTTAAGGAATAATTTTGATCAAGATATTTACATAATTCTAATTTAAAATTAATGATCGTTTGCGTTTATTCCCAATTTTCTTTTATAGAATATTCATATTAGATATATCCTGCAGATATGAACTATGTGAAGGGTTTTTATTGAAATAATGGTTATATTAAAATTCCCATTTACTTTACCCCATTCTGTATTTTGAATTGTTCAGCGGCAATGAATTACGCATTAAAATCTCAAAACTCACTTTCTACGGACAAAATTCCAATCTGAACTCTGATTCTGAAACATCAAATTGTTATTTCGAAACTAACATTCATAGTATTTTTTTTGAACGATCATCATAAAATTCAACTACATTGTGCTAATTCCACGTTTTATTCATTTGTGTGTCAATCTATATTTTTATTGACTTTCAACAAGCCTATAGTGATACAGATTTACAGAAATATTAGTGTGTAAAAGTGTATTACGCCATTGCTTCCAACTGAATGATACAATTAGCTGATCGAGGCATTCATAAATTATGATCCAGAATACGTAATCGAAATAAATTTAAAACAAATTTCAGATACGTTGTCGATATATTTTTAATTACTATCTGATGATTTGCAACCAGCTCTGGTGATTTGGAAGGTCTGTTGGAATTTTTATAAAAAGATATTAATTATTGAACTTTATTGGGAGTCGTGTGTCGTTGAAATTTATATGTGAAGTGAAATGAACGAAATAGATTGAGATAGGAGGAAAAAAAAATTCAATTGTGTTGCCATTTTAACTGAAATTGAGGATCGTCAAGTAAACTTCGTGTTTTTGATGGATATGGCAAAATACAACCACGCTACCATACACGATTTTTTACTACCCAGCAAACCAAATGATCCGTAATCTAATCGTTTGTCATGAATTCAGACATGAATTTGGAAATGATTTGGTTATAATTCGTTGAGCGGACTGAAATGTTCCTCGCGCATGAATCGTATTTCTAGACCAGTTACGAATCGTATTCCTGAACCGGCTGTGAATCTAAACATATGCCAACCGGATTTGATTCATTTTCTTCGTACGGAAAAAGGTATCTATGAGAAGATACCTTTTGGCGTTTCGGTCAAATGCGTAGAGATAAGTCGATGGTGATTATTGCGGCCACTAGGTTGTTGTTTTTAGAATGTTTCAAAATTTTAATTTTGTTCTGAAGGGGTTTTGGACACAGAGCTAAAAAATATACAAACACATAAAAGTTTTTGCAGTGTTCGGCGTCAGATTACTACTGAGTTGAGACTTTCTCGTTTATTCGTTTGTAGGGTAAAGTTCTCGGTTTGCATGAGATATGTGGGGAGTGGGGTGCTACATTCGCGGAGCATTCATTTCGGACTATCATTCGCTTTTTTGGTTTGCTGGGTTACCTAGGTTAGGCTAGAAGGGCTGCCATGAAATACACAGCACACTTAGACCACATATGAGTAGTCACTTAAATATATACCTTCTTTACTGCAAGCTGACATATACGAACCAAATTGCTAATTTTTGAAATTGACAATTTTACCAATAAAATTTGATTGGGAAATTTGCTAATTTGATTTGTGAAATTGTCAATTATTCGAATATTTAGCAGTTTGTTTGAGGAAAAACGGCACCAATAGAATTGGCATATACTTAACCGTTACCGGGATATGACTGTTTTCAAGATTGTCATCAAAAACCGTGACTTGCCAAACAAAATCAGAATTTGCCACTTCCCGTATCACCAAATCTGGAGTTGAAATTTCTTCAAAGTTTGAATAGTTGTATCTTTGAAGTAACGGTGAATTTCGCAATCGGGCCGTTTATGTAGTTTTGAAACGTGATGTCAAATCCCATATTTGGTGATTGGGGAAGTGGCAAATTTTCATTTTGTTTGGCAGGTCACAATTTTGTGATGCCAATCAATCACAAAAACAGTTATTTCTCGGTAACGGTTAAAGATATGCCAATTCTATTGAAACCATTTTTCTACCAACAAATTGTGGCATAATCCCTATCAATATTACCCACCCAATGCGGGATACCCTGTAGAGGCAAGATTGGTATTATATGACTGAGGGTGTCCAGGCGAATGCACCAGACTAAAGATGGGTATTATGATTGGAGTTATTAGGCGAATGCACTAGGCTACTGTTTATTATATACTGTATTTCGAGTCCTCTGGTCAGGAAAAAGGACATTCTTTCATTCGCCTGATAGATATAGGTTTCTCCTGAATAGAAGCTCTAAGGAAAATATTTCTCAAAGCAAATCATAGACAACTTGAAAGCAAACGTATCAAAATTAAAATGTATTAAAGTGCCGAAAACATCATCGATCTTTTTGTGTCATTATCAGCCAAATAATGTTCCCAGATCTTGACATTTTAGTGAGTCGATGATCGTCTTAAAAACTCCATTTAAGCCCATATAAGTAACTACCGGTCGGTGGCTCTATGAATCGGTGAGCAGCTCACGGACTCATCGTCTGAAAATATCGATTAAACTCACCATCAGCACGGATCCATGCTAAAATCATGAAACAACCGTGGGTGAAACGCTGAAAAAACATCGAATTCACTTTATTTTTTAATTAAATGTCTATTTCACACTCGCTAATACACTCAAAATTAGTACTATGTCACGCGTAACCGAATTCATTTCATGACACATATAAATGCTATATCAACATACAGAATGGCACATGTCTTTGCATTATAGACCAAGCAACCGTTACGGACATTAATTTTAAGCATGTATATTCACGCCTGCTACAATCGTTAAAACATTCTTTTCACTCGACTGTTTAAAATTTTATTTTACTAAAATTGTATTCATCACAAATTCATGTGGTATTTCGATAAGATTGCTTGTCATCATATTCTCTTTTTTTGACAGTTTTATTTTTTTATGCATGCATATATTGTGTTCACTTGCCCGCGGTAACATCTTCTATCAATAATCGTTAAAAGAGCAATAAAGACAGCAATTCAAATACTATAAAAATAATAGAATTCGATTGATTATTATGTGCCATTTTATGTCGGTATCGAATAGAATAATAATGGTTAAAATATACATAATTTACTAATTTGTAGCTAGTTCGTATAAAAACGAAATTTTATTGATTTATTTAAATTAAAAATTGGTTCGAAAATTATAATTGCGTATTAAGCGCTATTTAGACGATTTTTAGCTATTGGAGAGTTGTGGATACTATTTACGAGGTTAGAGATACTTACCTTTCTCCTATATGGATTTTCCAGATTGCATTTTTGAGAATATCAGATAAAGCAATGACAATAATATTCAAGAATTTCATATCTGCAAATATTCAAATTAGTTTATTACGTATAGATGTCTATTCCAATTTGTACTTGACTTTTCAATCGAATGAAAATCACTAGGCTGATAAAATCACAAAATAATAGGACGTGCAACTTTTCTCCATCAAATCATGATTAGAAATGTAATTATGCATATTACAACCATTTGCCGATTGTTGAGTAATGTTGACCCATAGAAAATCCGGTGACTTATGATCAAATGTTTGTTTCAAAACAAATATGAGGTGTCTGGCAAAAGTTTGGTAAGTTTGACAAAAAAAAAGTCGTAATATTTTTTTTTTCACTCCATAGTTTTTTTATTTCTTTCAACTTAATTTCCACCAATATCTATACAATATTTCAATCTGTAAATCTGTTTTTAAAAACAGTATTTAAAATCTTTTTTATTAGCTTTCAAAGTTCAACATTAACTGCATATGACGTCCTCTGGTTGCTACTAAAAATCTTTCCCCTTAAATTTTCCTTAGGTTTTCGAAACAACTAGAAAATGCTCTGCTCTCGATCTGGGGAATATTGGGATAATTGTTTCAATGCCAGAAAGCGCAATAAAGTTGCCTGTCATTTGAGCACTATGAGCTGGAGCATTTTCGTGATGTAGGAAGTATCCCCGCAGTTCCCCTTTTTCCTTTTTGTCTAGTAAATTTCTGAAAACTTCTGGTAAGCAAGTTTCTATATACTACTTAGAAGTTATTGTTTGACCAGTTTCCAAGAGATTATCAGCTACAGTTTTTGCGCTGGTGAAGTATATATGTTGCTGATTTTTCCTCCCTTGCTTGACTTGTCAGTCACCTTCTGGGCTCCATAATGATAACATCTGTTTGGTTTTCCGGGTCGTAAGATTCATGATACAAACATGGCATTCAAGCCTAAATCAGCAGCAATCAATTGATATGTTAGTCTTGAATCTGCGTAAATTTTTGACTTCACGAGAGCAACATTTCTGTCGTCGTTAGCACTTTTTGGGTGACCTTTGCGAGACTCGTCCTCCACAGAAAAGTATTCAGTTTGGAATCGCTGATACCACTTGCAAGCAGTTTTAGACATGATGAATTCACTCCATAGGCAATTTGGCATTCGGTAAATATTTCCGTTGCCTTCAAATGCCGTGGAAATCCATAGAGAAATCAGGCTGTGGCTCTACCGACCTGCCTTCCCCAATTTTACGTTTTTTCGTCTCCAGGTTTTTTTAAGAATTCTGGAAACTGGTTTTTTATTATTTGTATATTGAAAACATAAGATATCGGCTACAATTTTTTAATTTGTGATGTATTGTACTAATAAGAAGCGGCCAACTTACCGAACTTTTGTTAGTCTCTCCGTAAGTTAAAATATGGGAATTGTATCTTTACATGCCGGCCAATTTTTGTTATTGAATGTAATTTTATTTATAAAGCAAGGAATCCTTTGCTTGTGAACTTAATTTTAATTGTAATTTTATATATTTTATATATATATTTTTATATATTTTTATATATTTTAGTAGTCCGGATGGCGCAACGGTTAGCACGTTCGCCTTCGACGCACTGGGCCCCGGTTCGATTCCGGGGATTTACGTGTCGGACTATGAGCCCACTCAGCTGTTAAATGAGTACCCATTATGGGGTAAATAACTCGGTTGAGCGTGTTGCTGATCACATACCTCTGCATAAAAAAACCGTCACGATCTAGAAAATGAGATGATGCTAACTCATCTCGAGGCCATGGTTCAAATTGGACTGTTGCGCCAGTTATTTATTTATTTATATATTTATACATATAATACCGACCAACCAATCAACCTCAGGATGTCGAAGACAGCGAAACGTCGTTTATAAATAAAATTAAAATATATACAACAACAAGAATTGACTGGCTTGTGAAGATAAATTCCAATATTGAATACAATAATCACCAGTGAAGGAAATTGAAGAAAACCGAAAATAGACACCAAAAAATACCCAAAAATATCAATGTTGCTGATTCTACCCATGCAGTAACAGTTGTAATAGTGTCTATTTTCCACTTTATACGATTTGCAGACAAATGCGGGTCACAACGTCGCAACGTTGAGTTTCCTCGTGTACCTATCTTTAAATATTGTGTAACTTTCTCTTTCAACACCACCAAAATGAATCGAAAAAGTGTCCTTGACGTGTCGTTTGGTGTGGAGTGAAAGTAGGCAAGGGTTAAACCTTTTACCTGGACTGTACTTATGTAACCCACAATTATTTGCGGTTTAAAATAATAGCTACGTTTTTGTATTTTCGAGGATAGGAGTAATCAAGGCCGTCTTCCTCACCATCGCTCGTCAATCGACCACTTTTCTCGGCGGAGAAGTTGCGGGAGTAGCAAAATCATGGAATGAATATTTTTTTATACCTTTCACGGATGTCACTTTGCCATTAAGTTTTCAACGCACAGAAGGAATCATCTCCGACCATGTAAACTAAACTATATATCATACGGATACATACAATATATTCTTTCTTGGTCAGTATGACGAGTTGAGTCGATTAAGCTTTGTCTGTATATCTGTCCGTCTGTTTCTATGCTAACATGCTCCTCAGTTTTGAAGCTATCGAGCTGAAATTTTGTACAAAGCCTTCTTTCTATTCTACTCTATTCTACGCTGTATGTCGGAACCAACGCAATCGGACCACGACCGTTCCAAACTTCTTTCTTTGTTTGTGAGAAAAACTTTTTTGCTTCTCAAAATTTCTTAACCAAATTTCATATTTTCCAATGGTATCTATTGTTAAACTACATTCCCAAAATCGGTTGAAAGCGGGCTACTATCTCATATACCTGTCGTAGGAGCGATCAGTCCGAAAGTAAGTTTTTCTCAGAAAAACTTTTTTATTTTCAAAGATATCTTTACAAAATTTCGCATTTATCGATCATAGTTACCGCCAGAACATATTCCTAAATTTGGGTGAAATCAGCCCACTATTTGAAATACCTCTCATAGGAACAGTGGAATCGGAACAAGTTTTACTGCTAATTTCAAAGTGGTAAATGCATGAATGGTTAATCCATTCTGCATTTATAGCAACACAGACTATTCAAAGTGTGATACCCTTCACGCGTCCCGTCAAAGATATCAATCATGAATTTTAATGTTATTTGCCTTGACCGCTTCAGGGCTTGGGCGCGTCAACATCTCTTGCATTACTTTGCCGTCTTTTTACTGACAAGCTCGGGAGGCTGTGGAAGTTCTAGTAATTCCAACAGGTAGTTTTTATTAATGCGCCCTGACTTCACGGCAACCGAGCGCGAATTTCTTTTAGCAGTAGTTTAAAAATAAAATTAGGATTGTAATCGATTTCTCTTATAAGCCTTAACAGCCTTCCCGAATACATTCATGTAGACTGCAAACTAGTTGGCGCAAGATCTCGATTAAATAAATCGCCACCATTTTCATTAGTCTAGTAGGTTACATTTTATTTGTGAATCGGCACGTGAGTAATCAATTTTTGTCGTCCATTTACTCACGAGTGAATGCACTAAACCCCCAAGTACGAGGTGAAATAAAAGAACATCTGATCGCAGCATAATATAACACATAGTAATATTAGAGATTAAAGATATGGGAACCCGGAAATAATTGCACACCGCATTAAAATGGTAACAATCAATTCAGCATTACTTTCAGGACAATATATTAACATATTTAATTAATGCTTAATATAGAAGTTATTAAAACTAAAAAATAAAAAATCAATACCCTAAACAAGAAATATGTCCATTGTGAATATGTTCGTGTTCAAATGAGTGTGGCCTGGCTTAATCAAAACTTATCTGCAGACGCAGCTGTACTTGTGCACTGGCATATTCTTAACTATCTACTAGTGAAACGCTGGAGATTGAAAGTGACGAGAGAGGGGTAGGAACCAGCGGCAACGAAGATAGCTATCGAAATAGGCCGAGGGTATCCTATTGCAATCGGCGTGCATTGCTCAATTACTCCCAATTTCTTCCTATTTGATTGAAAATGACGTGGGGCGTTCCGATTACTTTCGATGCCCAAGTGCACCAGCTCTTAAATGCCAGCACTTAATAGGAAATTTTGCAGTTGTCAATATTAATCCAATTATTGTCTGAATCGTATTTTTTTATTGACGTATGTATGTGAATAGCCTTAATGTGACTAAATACCACATAATGTTCAAGCACCATTCTCTTAAAAGCTCCCACTAAATCAACTTTTCACCCTTCGTGTGTCATTACAGGACACAATTACGAACGTATATCAAGTCATCCTCTCAAACATATAAGTTTTTAGTCCTGTGTACGGTCTCCTACTACATATTTATCAAATTACCCCCCGGGAGAGACCCACATTGCCGTACATATAAACTGTATGCTATAACACCTATGATTTATGACTCACAATTTCAGAGAGCTTGTTAAATGAAGCTTTTCATATGGCCCTGTAATTTATGAATATGTGATTCACATACAGACAAAAGAGCTGCTAAATCAGAGTAATTGGAATAGTTAGCACTAAATTAATTGTTTTATGTTTTTTGAGGTGTACAATGGGGACATTGGACAGCTTATATTGTATTCACCTTTCACAGTGAACACGAAAGGGAATTTTAGTCGTATGACTACACAAGTTGTGCTGGTATCAATTTAACGTATTTAGGGCAACAAATTTATATACGTATCTTCACGGGGGACTTCCTGCAGATACAAAAGACTTGTCCGCTCGTTATAATTTTTACAAAAATATGGTCCAAAGTCCGCTGACTTTTGATCTTAGAAAACAGTTATGATACAATTTTATGATCGAGTGTGACATGTAACAACCATATTCTGTGTAATTACAAATTCATAAAGTTTATAATAACGCGTATTTATTGAAATTTGAATTGAGCGAAATGCATGTAATGGGGTTGGATAAATGTTCATGTTTACTGGAAGAATCTTATTTTGAGCTGAACACTTACTGGTGGTGGTCAGATGATCATAAGGAAGGCGTATTTATTGGCAATAACATTCCATATCAAATTGCTGACTTTATTACGTGTGCGTTATTTTTTTTATATCGATTTTTGGTATAATTTTGAACCGGCGCGGCGCGCGTCTTGTGGATTTTGGATCTCATAAAAAAATCTGTTTACAAATTGCGATAATTTTTTACCCCGAATTGAAAAAGGTGTTTTATAAACAGTAGCGTCTAGTTTATTTTGGCGACCGTAAAAAAAAAATCCAAACCAACAATACCTGTAGGTACCTTCTAAATAATCAAAATGTCTAAATCATATTGTATGTATAGCAGATATTTTAATCCTCTGCTTTGAATATCCAAATAATGAACATCTCATCAAAATTTGAATATTGAATACTACAAATCATTTATGTCATCATAAAATTCATTAATAATGAATTATGATGGTGGATCTACAATTCCATAGCCAATAATAATTCACATATATTATGTTGGCAGGAAATTAAACATTTGATCATGCTATAAATCAAAGGTAGCCCACCAATGAGTGTTTACTATCATCACCACTTCTGTTTTCAAATTACAGCCTTCCTCTTCCAGAAGAATATTTCTGGAATTATTGGTGATTTTTGTCATCAGATAATGCTGATGTACGGAATGAAAGCTCCCTATCGATGAGGATTATTTAAACTGCCGTGAAAAGGAAACATTTACATTTTGTTTTATCTGCATTGACAAAGAAACAAATTTGGGTAGAAATTACCAAAATATTCAAATTATCTCAAAGGTACGTGAAAATTGTACCAAATCATCATTCATCCGATGAGAACAAAAAAAAACCAAGACTATCAACGCTTCTAAGTAAATCCCCAAAAAAAACGCAGAGGCAAAAATACAAGACTATTTTTTTCCCCTGACTTCACTTCTCACGTTACACTAAACCATGGTGGAAACATCTTTAATCCACAAAAATTGGATTGGCCTGTAAATGTGCTTAATATACATCTTGTTGGGCGAAAGAGGGATTAAACACATCGAGTCGATTGTCAGGAGACCGTAGCAGGCAAGCAAAACTGATAAGACGTAAGGAGAATTTGGATCATTCCCGGGTGTCTATATGAGGAGAAAGTCAAAAGAAATTCCACCACAAAAACAAATTGTTTTGCAACACGTCATCAGCATTATCACATTGTTACATTCCATCCATGTCAATTCGCTTAAATCGAGAAGTTTGTAAATAAGGGCCGGTCCTCGACCTCATCAATTAGAGGTTTTACGCACATACCCACGTTTCCGACGTGTTGTCTATTTGAAATTGTAATACGCCAAGGATATGTTCCTGCTGTGATGCATGACGATCATGTCTGCCAAGCAAGCGAAAGTAGAATGGGAAAATTATGTCTGTAAGATGACAATAATTTAAGAAAGTCAGCAAGTACAGTTCCAAAATGGCACGAAATTCATTGAATAAAAATATAGGGGTGTATACCACGAGAACTCGTTATTTCACCTTTTAGAAAAATGGGCGATTGATTAGATACAAGGGGTAGAATATGTTCTGTGCGAGTACTTTTGTATTTTCGATTTGCGTAACTATTAATGATTCTGCGACATGCAATGGAACTGCAGTATTTATAGTTAGAGGCGGTGCAATGAAACATAAATTTTAATGACGTTTTTCATACAATTGGGCTTGCATTTAATAGCATAAATTTGTTGATTATCACAATTAAAAAAAGAAGATATTTTAAGAACATCGTTCCTTTGCATTCATCACTCATCCGAATCCTTGCTCTTTTTTTCGCATTGTAATGCCGAGACCATGCTATTTCGGTGCCAAACACGATTACAGCTTCGTTAGCCATTTTTTTTTATAAAATAAAACATGTTCAACTTATAAGGCGAGCTCTTTTTCCATTATATTCCATTTATAGAATCTTTTATTTAAAAGCACCTGTCGTTATTGGTAGTACATATGCAAAAGGTTCCGGTAATGGAAGCCTGTTTTATTTATAATTACTTTCCGTTTCTATCATCACCACAATACACTTTAAATTACATACATACCAACATAACAATTGAGGGTAAACAATTTTTCCACGCGATGAGATAAATGAACCATTCACCATAAACGATGTTGCATACTAATCAAGTAGCTAATTAAGCACTTTGATACCGACTTTATTAAGATAATTATTAAGTTAATTATATGTGAATTAAATTATTATTTCTACGCGTATTAAATGTTGGAGTTAATCATATTGAGGATAATGTAAATGTTGTTTTTATTAACACTGTCATAGAATAGTTATTTAAATACATAGATACAGCTTAATAAAAATTGTATTCCTTGTGAGGGATCGACAGATGTTGCTCTTATTAATGTGCTTGTGGGGATGCATAACGGTGGAAGAACTAAAAAGAAACCCGATGAGGTCCATTTTAGTCCTGTTCTTGACCAGAAATGGGCCCTACGTGGGGCGCCAAATATGTAATGCACGGTTTGGTGGGCATCCGAAAGTGCCCGTGGGAATGAAGCCTAATGTAGCGTAGTGAGCGTGAAGGTCGGGCCATGCCATCTGAAGAAGAAAAAGGTCCCTCGACGAGCTAAGCAGCGTCCTATGCTTGCTGATGCTCAGTTCGGGAGACATGGGCGGGATTTTCGCCGCTCGCTGCCCCTGTCCTTTACGTATTAATAAAAATTCATAGGCCTGGGGAAGACAACACAAACAGGGGAGATAAAAATGGGGAATGATAAAAAATGAGGCGATAAGGATGGAATGGTTGGCGGACGGCGTAGATATCTTGGTCCATTGCAGGTGGTTCATTACAGACAATTATCGATCATATCGTCAACGATTAGGGCTTCTTGTATGGGAACGTAGGATGCCCGATTAAGAAGGTCTTCGAAATAGGACGCTCGTTGTTTGTTGATTCTATCGTTTTCGTTGATGATGTTTCCATCCTGGTCCTTACAGAGGCTAGTCCTGGGTTGATAGCTATTCCTAATCGTGTTTACTAGTCTATACGCTTTTCTGGTGTTTCTACTAGTTACGTTATAATTCATGTTCAGCAACTGCTCGTCAAAGAATTTTCGTTTCATACATCTAATTATTCTGTTCGATAATCGCGGTAGCTCGTCATATTTTTTTCTCTTGGCTGTAGTTGAACGTTGGATACATTATCTGCTCTGATATTCACTGCACAAAAAAACGCATCAATTATCTGTTTTAATCTTTATTAATTGAAACTTTCCTTTATTGTATTTCAGTTCCCACACTTATCGCGGTCACCATAGATCTAAGGTGAGAATTGAGTTTTAATCTTCCTAAGTATATTTTTTTATTTATGTTACTATATTCATAATTTTTTTTAAGTCAAATTCAGAGTTTTTCGAATCAAATTCATATTTTTTCAAATCAAATTAAGTAAAAAAAAAATAGGAAAATGTATGGGCTTATTCAACTTTAAAAACTTAATAAGAATCATCAAACATTGTTTTTCAATTACGAATTTGACTCAAACAATTATGGATTTTTCCATATTTTCCATACATTTGACTTGAACAAAATATGAATTCAACTTGAAAAATTATGAATTTGACTTAAGCAAAATATGTATATTTATTTGTTTCGAAAATGTATGAATTTGTCTTGGAAATTATATATGAAAATATGCATTTAGGATATAGAAAGTTTACGAATTTCTGTTTTTAACATTGGCTTACCGGAAACATTAGCCAATTAAATTAGTTCCTATGGGTAGATAGATTGATCCATTATATTTAGTCGTCATAATTTATGGCCAATCTATCTGACGATACATCAACGTATTTAAATACGAGACCATGTATGTATTGTACATACTCCTACTTAACCATTTATCAAATCAATTCCATTGACACCGAACAATTTCTTTAGTGGTTCTAAAGTACGATACTGAAAATTAATAATGCCTCCTCATGATTGATGAGCCAGAAGGTTGAGATCTTTTTATGAATTATTTATAACATGAAAAACTGAATATTGCCTGCAAGAAGATAAATGAGGCACTTGTTAACACAATTTTTTTTTGTATTATTTATTCTTGTCCATTGCGTTATCTATCGTATGTAAGAAACATTTTAGAATTTCTTAAAGGCATCCGCGTTCTCAGTCTTTCTCCAGATAGTCAGATACGAATTAATTTTCATTTCATTTTTTTGGGTATACATACTCGTATATCCACGTTCAAAATTGAAACTATGTTTGTTTTTTATTTCTACAAATCAATGGTCTGGTGGAATGCTATTGGATATGATATGGATTTGAGCATGTACATACCCACTATGTGTGTGGTTTTGTTAATGGATTTTTCGGGTGACATCAAGCCATGCATAAAACCATTTGGAATTTGTTAATCTGGTGTTTTTATTGTGTATTGCTGTCTGGAATTTACAATATTTTTTTTCCGCCATTTTAGTTGATGGAGAGATTTCAGTCGGGCGTAGAAAATTATAGATGTTTCATAGAGAAGAACACAATCGGATTAAATTGGATCAATTTAAAAAAATTAATTTCGTAGTTTAATTAAAGTTTAAGCATACTTGGGAACCCGCACATTGCGCATAGCATAAATATAATATATAGTGTTTATCTCGGTAGCTAGGTCGATTATGTTCTATGGAGCTCAAGCTTGGGGTTATGTGCAGCACGAAACGGTGGAGAAGTTGCTTAGATTCTACAATATATCAAAAAAAAACCTTTCGGCTACCTAAGAACACTACGAACTATATATGATTCCACTCGAAACTGGGCTATCAACTTTGCGTACCAGCACTCTAAAACTGCATTATAATTTTTTGATGAAAATTGTCAACATGGAAGAAAGCCAACTAGTCAGACAGGTAACGCTTATTTCAATGGAGAACGGCGTTGACTGGTGGAATTCAATCAAAGAGCTTGCATATGGAATTTGAGCGGAAGTTTGTTTATACGAGGATTTATCACGAAATTTGCTATGGAAAATATTGATGAGCTGCAATACTGATGTTTCATAGAAAAAGCTGTATCTAGCCAATCCAAATTTGTCTATCCGCAGTTAACATATGACCCGCAAGAAAGGAACTACTTTCAGATTTATTGCGGCTTTACTTACCATATTCAGATTTAGCGTCAACTTGTCAACTTTGTAACCTGGGGCAGCGTGAAGATTCATTTCATTTTCTGGCAATATGCCCTATATTAAAAGAAATCAGGAACTTTTATTTTAATAAATCTTGTTTAACTTTAGAAGAAGCAATTCATGAATTAAACGGAAGAAAATGGCTCAAACTTTATAATTATTGTAAATATGCTCTTAAGTACAGAAAGGATTATGTTTGAATACACATGTTCAGTACTCTGCAGACGAGCAGTGTGCTCATGCACTCTTATTTATTTGTATTTAGCTATTTGCTTTATTTTTATATGCTATTTTTGGCATTTAACAAATGAATTTATAAATACATATATCTATCTATCTATATTTTATGTGTACAAATAAAACAAAATACTTATAGTACATATTTATTTTGGCTTAACTTAACTCGCTATAATATTTATGTTATTTACAAATTACCTATATACATGCTTTCTGACTGTGGAATTAAATTTGTTTTAGATTAAAATTAAGTATCTACATAACTTTGTTTATAACAAAAGTGCATTATCTCGTCTGAAACTTGCAATAGCGACGGCGATGACTACATAATTCCTGGTAACCAACAACTTTAAAATTTCAATTTATAATATTAAAAAAAAATCCTTGTCGCTTTCATATGATGAGGGAAAATTAATTTAATTCCGTAATTTACAGACATCGTCTAAAACCCATAAAATTGTAATAATAAACAGCCATTTCGCCGATCGCTTGAAATTAATTTTATAAATGAAAAATTTGTCAAATGTCCAGTGTAGACGAGTAAATTTTTTTTGAGTAATTGTCGGCTATTATTGGCTATAGAAGATCGTACAATGCCACTCAGACAAGATTAACGCTATTGAGAATTGTGTCATGGTAAATTTTTATGGGCTGTACCTCAGTGCCTTAAGAAATCAGCCACTTTGAAATTGTGATAAATATAATCCGCATTTGCTCCATGGAAAAGTTAATTTCTGAAATTTTTTTCATGGGGCTCGGCGCGCTTTATTAATTATGTTTAGAGTCATGCAAAATATGTTAAAAAGACTTGAATTCCGACTCGAGCAATATTCGAAATAAAAGAAAGGAAATACATATACAGAGCAGACGGTTTTGACATTTGTTGATTTGTTTCCCTTTTCTCCGGTGCCGGCCGAATAAAGTCAATCGTTGGGATTCCTTCGTTTTGAATAGTTTAACTTTTAAATTATCACACATTTTAGGTATTTGTTTTTTTCTGTCGAATCAAACTGGTTTTTTATCCCATGTTCAAATTTCAGTTTTTTTTTCTTCTCATTTTGTATTCCCATTATCTTGATTCATGGCGACCCGTCCAAAAAACAAGTAGTAGTTGCTTTTAAAGCGATGAGAATTTTTTCTCAGATGTTCAGAGTATCACATAAGCTAAACTCTAATAATTCCAGTAACACGTAACTTGTCTGTACCCTAAGCTAGTTTTTGCGTATAAAATGGAAATATGGCTTGAAACATATTAACGCATGTTACCACTCTATCCAAAAAACGTTTCCACTTCAAATTTCCCTGATAGCTAAGTAAGGCTAAGCTTAGCTCGGGATGCAAACGAAATTCAAAGCACGTTTGGGTACAAGTATCGATTCATTTTTTCCGTCTTCCAATATTACGTTTGAACGTCGAATGTTTCGGGGGTCCTTCATATCAAACAGGATGTATCGGTATTACATATTTGCCTTGTCTTGCCCACACCATCATGGTAAAGGCCACCTGCACTATTCAGACTATCGTATCCATGCAAATATTCCTACGCATACGAGTACGTAAAGGTGTGTAAGAAAAAGATGAAAATACCAGGCAAAGAGAACCGCTCACCTATCCTGATCTACCGGACCCGAACAAGCTGACTCAATGGAATCAACAAAACATTCAGGAATCTCTCCTATGATAGAGGATAAATTGCGTTCCAGGATGATAAGGTAACGTCCTCTTTCATATCTGAACCTCACGTGTAATATCATTAAATATATAGTTTCGGTAAACGTCTTACATCCTCGTTCCGGACCAAAATAAAAACAACATGCCGGTGAATTTCGATGTCCTAAGATGTGCGCATTTCCATTCTGTCCCTGTAGGCAGACATAGACGCGTACAACAACCACCGACTTCAATATGCCATTTTGCAACTAGGAAATGGATTAAGCTCTGGCATATGATACCACACATCCAATATTATATTTTTCTTTGGGCGTATCTCGACATTCAATTTACATATAGATACAAGTTGATATGCCCTGGACCATAGATAAACGAAATAAGAACATCTTTTGGGAAACCGGTTCACGTCTTCTCCAAGCGCTCAGGTGAAGTTTTAGACTGAACTGTACAGTTAATCTAATATGTATGTATATTGCATAGTACTCGTATAGGTATGTTATAGTTCATTGGATAATATTAAATTTTGCCGAGGAACGTAGTTTTAGATTGCCCGAGATATCGAAAGGGTTTTAGCTCTATCATAATCCTAAGATATGATCAATTTTTCCAGGTAATTCACTTGACTAAACGCCTGGCAATAATGAATAAGTGGTTGGAAGGAAGTTGACGAGAAATAGCTTGATGCACCCTATGTTAGTAATTTTGTGGGGGCGGATTATCTCATGAATTTATCTTGATTGCAAATTATTTTTCAATGAGCCATCGTGATGGCATGATTGTTCGTACGGTTTCGGTGAATATCTAATTCTTATGCAAATTTACTTTTTCGAACCAGTAATGTGAATTTTAATGGGATTTCGTACACCTGCGTTGAATTGACAATAATTTTTGATTGCGATTTACGAACGACGGTTTCGGAGATGGTGAATTCTTGCGTGAAGTGTGCAGATGACGATTGGAGGGTGACTTTTTATAATTTGGATAGGTGTTTTCGCCTAGAACTGCAATAACTCAAAAACTTCGCAACATAATTTACCCTAAATACGAAAAATAGGTCGTGATAATAAATTGTTAATTTTACTAGACATAGCTCTGAAAAAAAAAACAATGTGTCTTACTCTCTTTATATTTAGCTAAAATGGCACAACAGTTAGCACCTCAGCTTGGAAGACGCTGGGCCAAACACCCACAGCGATTGAGATCCTGGTGTTTGATCCAAAGAAACCAGCACCAACTCCTTGCTCCGTTTTTACTCATCTGTAAACCATATTAAACAACGGGGATCTGGGCAGGCCATGGCCATTTATCCATTCTGTTCGTATAGGGATGAGGGCCAAAAATGTTCTACCAAAACAAAGTTCAGTGGTCATGTAATCTGATATCATACATCGGCTTGCCAGTGACTTGTTTTAGAATGCCCATATACTAATACTCAATTGTCCTAACCCTTTGTGGGGCATATCACATCAACTGTTCCATGTGGCCCAGTTGATGTTTCGTTGACATAAACTAGTTTCGGAGAATGCAGTTGCCAGCATCCACCTTCTCAGTTCTCATGTGCGTCGGATGTAATTTAAACCGACAGTGAAGCTGTAATTAAATCCGTCGAACCCGGTCTGACTTCATCGAAAATCTCGACGAAAATTCAATAAATGCGTGCATTCTTTAGCATTTTTTACGTTGGATTTTGGGCCACCGTGGCTTCGCTGGTAACTGTAGAGCAGACCAGCTGGCCAAGTAGCGTACGACAAGTGGTGCAGTGCTAATTCGTTGGATCATCTATACAACTAACGCAGGTTCCAAACTATCTTTAGAGTTATATTGATTAGCAGGACCAACTCCAGATGGATAAATGGTACAATATAGCTTTCAACAAAGCCGATGCGTTGCGGAGAAGCTAAGGTGTCGAGGACAAGGATGAGTCCTGTCCTGCTCTGCCAAAAAGGGAAACATTTCTCGGATCTACCCAGTACTGGATGACTTAGGTAAAGTTAATGGTGGCCAAATTTTTTTGTTTTATTCGAATATTCGAAGTTCCTTTTAGGTAGATTGACAATTCATTGGCGATGAGTCTCTATTGGTAACGCAACGAGCCCTATTTCAGTCCATGTGTGCTAAGGCACAGCAGCCCTTGTACCTTACCTTGGTTCATATTTTTCTATGTTCATCGTTAATGCTTCCCTCCATTAAGAAATGCATCGACGCTTTCATTAGACGCATTCCTCTTAAAGACCGAAAGCTGAATAAATGTGGATATACCCCTAACTCTCCAAGTAACTAAGTCAGGCCCCTCCAAATTCGATATCTAGATCTGCCACGGGCGAGTCATCGACTCATGATTTGAAAAAGGATTTATACATATAAAGCCACAAGCATTGAACCGTTGATCGTCCTATGTTTTCATAAAAAAATAATAATATTAATGCGAGCCCATCTACCTGTGAACTAATTGTAAGGATAACAACCACAGATTTTATTACGTCTATTTGGGCACTGGCTTTTTTATGCTACTGCGTCTTGTACTTTAAATTTGATTCTACTTTTCAATCTGCACAAATTCACAGTAAATAAAACAATTTCCAATACTAACAACTATAGAGCACTAAACTATCTTCACGACAAGATACTGTTTTTCCAATTTTTCGCAACCAATAAGGACATTCTCGTAATCTCAAACGATGACTGACCAATGTAATCTCTTCGCCAATTGACAAAGCACGATAGTCATCCTACCATATTCTCCAGAATGGCAGCATCTGTGCACTACATTTAATTTCTTTGTTAAATACAAAAGCAATAAATTACGTCTGTTACACATAACCACGTCGATTGTAAGTTTAATTTATTTAATCCAAAGGAAATTGAACGAGAATTAATTAAATTTTCTCCGGTGCACCACGGTCGGTCATGTCTCAGGAGAATAATTATATTGTAATCAACATCAGGAAACTTGCCGAGAGTCTAAGAAACAAACGTAAATTTTATGTAATTTGTGGCTTGCTTACTTGCTCCAATTAAATATGAAGGAAGTCTGGGCGTTTCGAAGATTTCGGGTCAGTTGTAATTGTAATATAGGAAATGGTCGAACTTCTCTTGGGATAGAGTGTGTGCAGAAAGTATTGCGTGTTTGTATGAAAATGGTGGATAGATGCATACTTCTAGTAATCAAAATAAGTAAGTAAGAACAAAAGACAATAATTGTTGTGGGAATGATCAATAATTGTTATGTTACTCAATGCAGAACGGTTGTACAACTAATGGTGTGACACACTAAAAAAGTATTGTTGTTGTTAGGTGGCTGTATCCTGAAAAATGATGCCACAAATTCTCACAAGAGAAAACCGTTGAAATTCACGTGTGCCCAAGGGGTTAACAGTATTGTTTCCTTAATTCCAACCTGTGGAGTTGAAGAAAACTCCCCTATTCCATTGCAGACGATTTCCGATATATCTATGAAAAAATGCACAGCCTAAAGCTTGGTACCGCGTCCTGGATAGAGCTGGATATTCACAGAGGAAGTGTGTCTGAGTCTCTTTCTTCTTGGTATGCTAATGGCTGCCAGCAATTGGCTTATAATGGGTTTCAAAGCAATTTTTTGCCCAACATCATCGGAACTAACTGCTATATGCGTAGCTGCAAAATGGCAATGGCTTCCAATTGCCAGTCATAGCCCAGAAGTCATTACAGCTTCGGCAGTGCTCATTGTAGGGCTGCGTGCTCTCCTAGTGGCCAGCGGTCCGTCGCGACCGCATCAACTCTGAACGGATCCTTTTCAAAAGGGTATTTGTCTTTTGTGCATTGTAGGATGCAGTGGCAGATCCAGAAGGTTCCTCGTTCCCAGTTATATTTCTATGGCCCAGTGCCCAAAAGAGGGTGATTTGGTCAGGCCGTTCAGTTCTCGGTGGCATTTCTTCACTATTTTAGACGACGTTGTCGCCGATTTAAAAACCTTTATACTTACCGACTTGGCTGCTCGTTAAAATGGCGATGTCCGTTGTGGTTATTGCGCCTCAGCATCCGACAAGCCTCCTTGATTGGATAAAATACAAATGCGTAATCTGACAAGCGGAATGACTTAGAAACTTCCAGGTTTTCAGAGAAAATCTCTTCGACAGACCCTGTAAGCCCATCACTGAAATACTTCAGGTCATATCTGGACGTCACACCATTCCACCCTAGTTGGACAGCCAGTAGTGAATTGTTTCTGAAAGTCGGGTTCGACGACGATGTAGTCCATTGGGAGCATTTCCCAGACCTCTCTCGCTAGGCAGGACAGGATGCTGCTGTGTACATATGGTCACGCTGTTCAGTTATGAGACTGCCTGAGCTTAATCGCGCTATATGCTGCGTTGAAAATAATCTGTAAGTAGACGTTGAGGTTGATGATCGCATAGCATCCGTAACTCCGATGGATACATTCCTTTGCACCTTGCTTAGCAAACCAATATTACAATACAATATATTTCCTACGCACCGCTTGCCACCAGATCAGCGCTCAGTATGTAAGGATCGATCACACCAATAAAAAATGTCGCTGCGGTGGCAGTATCTCGATCAGCGTCGATATCGATATACTAAACGAGGAGTCGCAGTTTCAATTTCTTCCCCAAGCATATTTGAACTGCTGCTTTTCTCGCGGGCCTATAGACTCCTTAGCTGTGCAAACATTCATTCAATAAAAAATAATACAGTAAAGCCGCTACGAGCGTGATACTGACCATTAATCTCCCAGTTAACCGTCAACCCGTAAAATCGTCTGGAATGAAGGTATCTCTACTACAACTCATACCACATGTTTCCACTTCGGAACACAAAGGGCAATACTGTACTTAAACCGCATTTAGTTTAAACAAGTCCCCAAAATACTTTAGTGACTGATAATCATTCCAAGAAACAAGAGCTTTGATTTTAGAAATGATGTCCAATTTCTCTAACAAGCAAAGATCCTTTATTTTGATGCCAATTTTTATCAATCCACTGTTTTGTAGCATGAGAGAATGCTGTCATTAATCGACATTTCGAACAATGATCGGATTTCAGCTCCAATGAAACCATCCTCATAATCAATATGTCGACATATTGGTCTCGCTCGTATCTTCAATCGAAAATATCCAGAACGTGTCGTTGTCCTCCACTCATTCTCTACCGGGGTACATACATATTTGATGAAGTTTCAAGATGAAATCCATGTTGAAAAAAATGTCTTCTCAGCGACAATCGAAACCGAACCTAGAGTGACACCATATTTGATCCTTGAGACACACAGAGGCCACAGTATGTACGACGACATGTAATGTAACCAACAAGGAGGCAGCAGCAGTCACCACCCGGTGTATAATGTAATAACCATTCACTACTATATTTATTTGGCATTCGGAAATTGAATGTCTTCCCAATATAATGGAAAATAGTAATACATATTGGTATTTTATATTGTAACGTGAGCCATCCCAAAACTTACACTACACACACTCGTTAACTCTCTCCCTCGGGGAAAAAAACAAGTCAAGTAAAAGCCTGTTGGGTTGCAATGCAATTATCAGACGGGCGTATTTTAATATTCTGGAAATATCACGATTAGCTTCTGTACGAGTATCTGAAAGATCAACGTTTTGATTATCATAAAACATTATTTATAATTGCACATTTATGAATTCTTCGTGGAAACTTGTTGCATTCTTCTGTGTGTAGGATTATGCTAAAGGATTAACCCGAGCGTTAAATAAAGGGATCGCCTTTCTAGATGGAACTGCCAGATGGCAGACATGTTACATTTAAATTGGGAATAAAAGATCTGCGATTGTAGCGAACTAACAACATCGATTTAAATAAATCGCATTAAAAACCCGATTTTTTAAACTTCGGTGCGCCCTTTACCTGAACGCAAATCATCAATATTTATTAGCATGCATCTGATTCCTCCCATTATCATTTCAGATCCCATAGCTGTTGGCAATATTGTACACCTCAACTGCATTTCTGCGGTTTCAAATGAGCAAAGGCATGTCTAATTGAGGTTATCAGCCCCGCACCATAATCAGAATCACACAATAAAAAGAATCACCAACAAAAAGAATCTTCAATTTACAGTCAGATTGAAACGATTGAAGGCAGAACCAGTTTCATCCGTTTTTCCTATATTACCATAGAATCAAGAGAATGTCTTCAGGGTTCAGGCTCGCACTCAGCGAGCTGTAGCGATTTGAGTTTCCATGTTTTACAATTTTTTTATTGCCCATCAGTGACAACTTTTTTATTGCTAAACGACCCCTTCTTCTTGGCTCTTTTTTTAGAGGTCGCGGTCCTCTAATCGCACTTTCCCATTTCTCTATTATACCGACTGGGCCGTAATTTTTTCTGCACACATATACATGTATCTACGAAGAGCGGCCAAGCCAAAAATTCTTTTCTTTAAATTAACGAACCCACGAGAAAAGGGAGAAAGTTGCACAAATAGACGCAGATAGGAAATTACGCTTGTCGAGCGACCGAAACCCTTTCTTTTTTTCAACCCTTGCGTTTCCAAACGCGACTAGGGTCCTAATTTGTTTTACGATTTCTGGATAAAAAAAAAAGTGTTCAAACCACCTGAAGTAAAGGGTTGAGCTCTTTTTTTTCACTACATTTTCTATTTTATGTGACAGCTGGTTTTTGTTTTGAACCGCCTTTGTTTGCACTGTGTAAAAAAAGGGTTGCGAGACGGGCGGTTGCTGCGTTGTTGTTAGTGGGTAGGACTTTCACTTGAAAGGTGAAATTTTTTATAGTCCCGGAACTTGCTCTCAGACCGTGCGATTTCACTTTTTCTTTCTTTTCGGCGACCAAGTGCGGCCGGGAAAGACGTAGAGTGAAAGAGCGTCGTAGACGGGTGAAAGCAATTTACGTTGTGCTTGTGCCAGAACGACGATTAGATCCTTCAGATGGAAGAACTTAATATAATTGGCCATTTTTAATTAATCTATATAGTGGGTTGCTTGTTCTTGGAGAATGGCGTATAGCACAATATGCTCTTTGTAACAAAATGAAGGATTTACGATCAGACATTGTCATGGCCCTGTACTGAACCTGGTAAATGCAAATTTTTGCTATTAAAGGAAGGATTACGAAGAATGAGATTTTATCTATGATGCGAGTAAGGTGAAGTTGAGTGCTATAACCACAGATTGAAATTTGTTGTGAGTTGTGTTGTAGAGGGTTTTACGGAAAATATTCGACGAACTGAAATTTCTTGCTGAGAATTTGGATACTATTAGTTGAGCATCCAAATTTTAAGCATATGCAAAATACCAGCATATCATCTCGACAGTCCAATGTCGGATCTTGGCCGTCTGAGTTTTGCGTATACATAAAAGGTTCAATTAATTTGATTTGGATGTAATACCCAAAAAAATCGAATATTAAGTCCTCATAGCATCTGCGGGCCCAAAACTGTGAGGACGGTTTTTAATAAATTTTTGTCTGAAATTAATGAACCTAAGATCCTTTTTCGCAAATTTATAACCGTTTGTGAGAAATAAATCGCGGAATTTGAAACCGTTTCTAATATACCTATTCCTATTTTAGTATTCAGTGTCTTACAATCCGAAAGATCAAATCGTTCATTATAGATTCGTTCATTATAGATTCGTCAGCAAGTGGCCTGAAAATTTGAAAAATACGTATTTGGGTTTATCATTGTAGGTTTGTACTGCCTAAAGCGGAAATGAAATGCTAGGCTACTCCTTGCGCGGGCATTATTCCATACAAAAGTCAAATTTTCAAACTGAATATCTAGCACTTAAGAGGAAATCAAATTCGTCAATTTTGGTCGGATGTAACGTGTATTGACCTTATGGCAAGGAGGCTGAGGATTTGCTCGTACAGGTTAACACGGACACCTAAATGCCAACAGTTCCTCAGCAGGTGCGACGCTCGCTGGATAGCTAATTTAGCTGTCAGTAGTGATGGACTGGGTACAGGCTTGCGTCACCTTCTACCTCCTGCACGCTGCCTATCAGCGCGTCAACTGTTCCATGTAGCCCAGTTGACGTTTCGTTGGCATAAATTGGTTTCAAAGAATGCAGTTGCCATTATGCACCTCCTGTGCATCCATGGCCACAAACGTTGTCGTGAATGGGATTCGAACCCGAAACGCCCCAATGAAAAAAAAATTATGGAAAAAGCCCCCTTTTTTGGGATGATTGTTCATCATGAATTAATCCCCCAATTTAAAATGAAAAATCTTACAAAGAACCAAAAAAACAAATTAATAATGCTTCAAATTTGGGGGATAATTCACATGAAAAAGACCCCAAAATCGATTGTGAGCAATGCCCTCAATATTGTATTTCTAAAATATATTAATATTTAACATTGAAGTGGGGTGTATAGGTACTAACGTCAAGCCAAATGATGTCAATTGACGTTACTTCTCCCTCAAAAGTGAAATAAGGTCAAATTGATGGTATTTCACTAGACGTTCTCACACTCCACCAATGCATACACGGAAATTTTGCACTGCCAAAAAGCGAAAATTGACTTGTGGCTGGGCCCAGAGTTGATATCCGCTCTAGGCAGTACAAACCTATCATATGTGCATCATTACAATAGCTTCATACCGAAGAATATAGGCTCGTACTGCTTAAAGCGAAAATCATATTTGAGGATGACCCAGAGTGCTTTTCCGTTGTAAGCCGTACAAACATCATCAATTTTTGAGGTGATTTTATTGTGGGGAATAATTCATTTTTTTTGGGGCATTAGTTCCAAATGAACCATCACCTCAAATTTTATTAGAAAAA
This sequence comes from Chloromyia formosa, assembly GCA_964017055.1. Classification (NCBI taxonomy): domain Eukaryota; kingdom Metazoa; phylum Arthropoda; class Insecta; order Diptera; family Stratiomyidae; genus Chloromyia; species Chloromyia formosa. The sequence continues at coordinate 2,085,251 of OZ024813.1, read as the reverse complement.
TTCATAAAATTTGGAGCAATAATTTCAAATGAACCTCCGCCCTACACCTTTGTTAAATGGTAGAAAATTCCCTCGAATTTTGATACTGCCTAAAGCGGATATCCTGTCAGAGATTTCTCAGAGTGGGTTTGCGTGAGTTCTCACTACCTTAAGCGAAAATCCACTCTGGAATATATGTTCATCCTACCTAAAGCGGCAATACTCGGGATTTTCCATGATGGATTTCCATGGTGCTGCCTAAAGCGGAGATTCCCTTTGAGATTTGCCAGGGAAGTTGCAACAACTCCTAATGGTTGAAAAATATTCTGGCGTATGGTGCTTTTCTACCCTAGAAGTGTAGCCCTTTGGAAACGGGACACCATCTATGGAAAATGTTAGTACTATATTTTATGTTTGTCGAAAATATTGAGTTTGGTACCAAGATACAGAAGCATGAACTCCCATATTTTCTATTTTAAGACATAGGTATAAACCTGTTGACTTGTTCATACATATTGCATTTTTTTATCATTCGCCTACGAAAATTAAACTTTCTTATGGGGAAAATAATTTGTCGTCTCCATTTCATTTTCACCATTAAAACGCCATATTATGACACATGTGAATAACTATAAAAATACAGTAATACTGTGTAAATATGACATAAATCATTCATCGCATCCATATCATATTAAAATAGATGGCCCATTTTGAAAAGATAGAGAAGGATAAAAGCAGATATAGAATGGTCAAAGATTGTTATTCAAGATTTGTTTATTCGATATAGGATTGATGTTGGCTCCCATGGAGATACTACGTACTATGAAATTTTTTTTTAACCGTTTCATGTATTCCATATTTCCGGCAGACGCCTTTAACGATATTAACATAACCTTGTAGCAATTTGCGGAACTTATCTACCTCTTCTTCATGTGTAACTCAAAGATGATGGAAATGTAACGCGGAATGGTGGTGGTATATTTAAGCAAGCTACAAACTTACCTTTCGGGTTCATAAGTGTCACCATGCACAGTTGAACTTGAACTCGATCATGGTACAAGTGGACCGATTTTCTTCACGTTTATGTGAAGTGTGTGTGTGTTTGTGTCTTGAGCTTTTCAGAGGACATTAGTACCAGGTTCGCGTTCGAGTTTAACAAAGAATGGCAACACTTACAGTAGTAGACCTATATACTGAAAACTAATGCCAAGACATAGATATATCTTAACTATGACGATAGTCCAGAAACAAACATCTTTCAGCTCATTTTAAATTCCGCAAAAAGTATTCTAATTGTTTTGGACTCGAATACGAATATAACATTTGTACAAATTTTATGATAGCATTTTTCATTATACACTATTTTGATTCAGTCAGTTTTTCACTATAAATTTTTGGCTATTTTTCATTCGTTTTGAATTTATTTGTGTAGCAAGTTTTAACATACCTATACCTATACATTAGCTATTTGACGCGGCTTGACTAAAGTTGTTTTCTTGTGTTACCCGGTGGTTTTAATGGTCAATTCAGTTTAATAATGTTCATGGACCGTTAACACTGCAATATAATTTGAATTAATTTCATGTGAAATTTAACTTAATTTCTGTGATATTCTAAATATTCTGGCGTTTCTTAATTAGCGCTCGTATGCTAGGTGATTTGTTAATTGAAATGGTTTCTATTTGAGTCACGTTTATTCCTTATTTGAAATTTTTATTAACGAAAAAATAATTGTAATGCAAAAGAGTGAAAATAGTAATTCTTTGAGACTTCAAAGAAGCTTAAATAGGTACAGTTTTTTTTACATTTAATTTTTCATAGAACAACATTTTTTTCTTGTCTTTGCATCTTCGCTGTAAGGGCGGAAATGTTATATTTCTTTTGAAAGTTTTTGAAGTTTCCAACGAAAAACCTTGATCATATTTTAATTCGATAATTCCACTTTAAATTTTGTGATATTCAAATGGTCGACTTAGGATACTCTCAGAATTAACTGGTTGATTCAGCTGCAGAACATCACATCGATCACCAAGTAAGTGAGGGGGAAAACACATTAAGAGGTTTTTAACTCATATAAATTGCAATCCTGTTGTATGGATGTTGTCGATCCCCAAACAAATTGGCTCGTCGTCCTATATGATCAAATAAGTCGACTTGTATACTTTACACCAAAAATTCGATTTTGAATTTCCATCGCTGTTACGGTTGACGGTTAAATGGAATAATATTGTACAAGCACTTGTTTCTTATTTCAATATTGAGTTAACAAAATGCCACAAACGGCAGGGCTTCGATACAACACCTTTGGGTGCCTACACATATGTTTGTTTGCGGTTTTTTTAATGAGTAATTCATGAAAGTAGTGTAGGTACCAACATTTTCTGTCGGTCTAGGTACATCAAGGTAAGGAGAGTGTAGAACGCCGAGGGTCCCGTAAAACTCGGATCCCAATGCATGCGCGAGTGCACCTAATTCGCTCGACAGTCATTCCTGGTGGTTTTTTTTACACTTGTCAGTAAATTGGAAATTGGAAATTTTTTCCTCCTATGTTTGTTTCATTTTTATCAGACTTTTGAATTTTTATTAATACGTAAAGGAGAGGGGCAACGAGCGGAGAAAACCTCGCCCACGTCAACATCGAAAAACATCTTCTCATCTCAATCATGTCTTATGGAACAAACTTCTCTTTATAAGGCGACGTGGATAACACTTGCAGTAATATTCAGAATGCCAATTCAGAATGTAAGTAGCCAGGACAACGACATTTAATCTCAACTCATTCTACGGGATATATTGATGTGAATTAATAAATAAATAACTGACGCAACAGTCCAATTTTGAACCATGGCCTCGAGATGAGAGCATCATCTAATTTTCTAGATCGTGACGGTATGTCTTGTGTAGAGGTGTGTGATCGGCAACACGCTCAACCGAGTTATTTACCCCATAAATGGGTGCTCATGTAACAGCTGAAGGGGCTCATAGTCCGACACGTAAATCCCCTTTTTTATCGAATACTACTGCATTCAGTAGGAATCGAACCGGGGCCCAGTACGTAGAAGGCCAACGTGCTAGCCATTGTACCATGCGGACTAAAATATTATTATATATATTGATGTCCTCTAAGAGATACCCTTAACCAAACAAACGACAAAACAGTGCGGATTAAATAAACGGAGTTTAAGATAACTTTTACAACTTTGCCTTAACCCCTAGCGGGGCATAGCGCGTCAACTACTCCTGCGCGCCATCGTACTCTGTTCTGGGCAATGGGGCGCAACTCCCCAAAAGACTTACCCAGTACCTGACACTCCTTTGCCACAGATCGACGCCATGTGATTCGAGGACCCCCTCTTGGTCGGCCTTGGTTGGAAATGGGGTTCCATTTCATGGCATGCATAGCAATGCAGTTATCACTCTTCCGCAATGTGTGACCTATCCACTGCCATTTTCGCCTGCGTATCAATTCGTCGATTGGCATCTGACCCGTACGCCGACTTAGCTCTTCATTTGATATTGTTTCGGGCCAGAAAATTCTTAAAATTCGACGAAGACATGAGTTGACGAAAACTTGCAGCTTTCTGGTAACTCCTACGGAAACTTTCCATGTACTGCTCCCATACAAAAGCACTGATAGTACCAGGGAGCGAAACAGGCCCAGCTTGGTTTTAATGCTGAGATAACTGCCCTGCCAGATTTTGGACCGCATGCCGTATGCGCGTTTAGCCTGGTTGATACGACGAGCGATGTCCTGCTCCGTACCACCATTTTCGGCAACAATGCTACCCAGGTAGACGAAGTTGTCCACCTTCTCCACAGGCTGCCCATTAATATTGATGGCAATAGGTGTCGGATTTTTTTTCGCAACGGCGGGCTAAGAACCTTGGTCTTGTTGGTATTAATCTTTAGCCTAACCTTGCTTGCCTCCCTCTCGAGATCTAACGCCATTGCGGACAGATCCATGATTTTGTGGGAGAGTAGGCATATGTCGTCAGCGTAGTCAAGATGTTGTAGATAAGATGTCAAAGTCCATTGAATTCCTCTGTCGAGTCCGGATAGGGCTGCATGCAACACATCGCCGATCACAATGAGGAATAGGATCGGTGAGAGGATGCACCCCTGCCGAACTCCACTGCGAATCTCAAAGTCCCCCGACACCTTACCTTTATGCAGAACGCGACATTTCGCGCCGTCATAGGTTGCCTTAATAATAGCCACAAGCTTCTCAGGGATGCCTCTCCTGCGCAAGGCCGCCCATATAGAATCCCGGTTCACACTATCGAAAGCCTTTTCGAAATCGATGAAAAGCAAGTGAAGCGGAAAATCGTATTCAGCACATTGCTCGATGATGATTCGCAAGGTGTTAATGTGATCGACACAGGAGAATCCGGATCGAAAGCCAGCCTGCTCTTCATCAATTGTGCTTTCTAAGTGGGCCTTCAGTCTTTCCAGGACGATTTTAGCTATTATCTTGGCAACGGCAGGAAGCACACAAATGCCTCTCCAATTATTACAGTCTGTGAGGCTACCCTTCTTTGGAAGTTTGATGATCAAACCTTCCTTCCACTCAGTGGGAAAGGTCTCTGTATTCCACGCTTTATCAACAAGTGGGTGCAGCAAATCGGCAGTTATGCTTGGCGCTGCTTGATAAAGTTCGGCAGGGATGCCGTCAAGTCCGGCGGCCTTTCCTCGTTTTAGTGCAATAATTGCAGTGACTATTTCCTCTTTAGTCGGGGCAGTGGACCGTATACGCACATTTTGATGGTTAGCTAAATTATCTATATGAGGGGGAACTTCACCAGAGGTTACACGGTTCAAGACCGCGGCGAAGTGTTCTTTCCATCGCCTCATTTGATCTTCTTCCAAGATAAGTAGCTTTCCATCACTATCTTTCACCGGATGTTGACAGGAGTTACGACCACCTGTAAACTCCTTGATGACACCGTATACGGCGTTTAAGTTGTTACTTCTAGCGGCTTCTTCTGCTGACGCTAAAAGAGAATTGGCGTAAACTCTTTTATCGCGTCGCACACTACGCTGAACTTCTCGAGCTTTCTGACGGTAAAGGAGTTCGATGCTGCTTCGATTGTCGTCTGCTGCTGCAGCCAAACGAACTTTCAGCTCCTTTCTTTCAACAATCCGCTGCCATGAAGCGTCGGACATCCAGGGCTTATTCCGGCAATCCGGGTTTGGGCCAAGGATAGTATTTGCGCTATCAATGAACGCATTTTTTATGGCATCCCAGTTTTCGTTTATGTCACTATCTGGGTGACTAGTTATCTCAGCCGCTTTTTGCGCAAGATGGTCATTATATTGTTGTAAGACAGCTGGATTTTTTAGTCGAGCGGTGTTGAATTTGCGGGGCCTGGATCTTTCGTCGCTGGGGCGGCGCACGGCTGCAATACGCAATCGAACATTAGCGATCATAAGATAATGGTCTCTTCCCATCCCAATATCGGCACCCTTCTTGTTTCGCACGTCCAGGAGGCAACTCTTGAATCTTTTACTAATGGCAAAATGGTCGATCTGATTTTGTGTTCTGCGCCGATCAACAGAGGACCAACTGATTTTGTGGTGGTCCTTATGCTCAAACATAGTACCACCGATGAAGAGACTGTGAAAGTTGCAGAATTCTACAAATCTTTCACCGTTGTCATTACGATCACCAAGACCGTGTCTCCGTGTCTTTTGCCAAGACATTGTCGGGTTCAGTAGGGGCATAACATTGTATTATTGAGATGTTCCTCATTTTGGTCCGGAACCTGGCGGTCAAGACCCTGTCAGAGACCGGTTCCCAGGATAAGAGACAGTTTCGCGCGGCTCTGGTTAAAAGGAGCCCCACACCTGACTCACGACGACTACCGGTAGCTTTACCGGAGTACAACATTACAGTGCTGCCCGTTGGAGAGATGAATTCTCCGCTGTTCCACCATCTTATCTCACTAACTCCTAAGATATTTAATTTGTACCTCAGAAATTCACTCTCTAATTGAAGAAATCGTGCGTTCTGGGGACCTTCTGATCCATTGTCCAGGAGAGTACGCACATTCCAGAATCCAATCTTTGTCATTGTACGATAGCCAAAAGTCGTAACCGTTGAGTCAGTCCTTATCCAAGGCATAGTTGACGTTTCGTTAGCATATAAAGATTTCGGATAGTGCAAGTTTGCTGGCATACACATCCTGTCCTTTGATTGTCGGTTTTAACGACAGGCCCTCAAAGGGAAAGGCCGTGGTATTTTTTTTCACACCCCACACCACAGGGGTACCTCAACCAAATCATCGCACCGCCATCACTGGCGGCTTGACGTTGGTTGGCAATGGTCTGTGACCACTGCCGTTCCAGGGGGCGCCCACGCGGAGGACTATGGAAGAGGAGTTTTTGCCCCCCAAAGCATTATTATCTGAAAAAAAAACCAAAAGAAAATTTTTCACAACTCCAATAGACAAAAAAAACAAACAATCATTATAACGTATAAGCTTTATAATTATAATGTAAATAGATTAATAGCTTTAAATGAATCAGACAAATTCTACAATAATTCAGATGTTGCAGTCATTTTGGTAAATAAGATACTGTTGCGACCCCTCCTGAAGGCTTTTCAGATCTTCAGGGGAAGTCTAATAAATGTGAAAGTATATACAAATATCCATATATATGTATATATGTCACATCGCAGCAGGGGACCGGGAGATGGCCCCTTTGCAACATTAGTCGGCTTAATGGCCGACAAAAAAAAAACATCCTTTTACGTCCCGGCCAGGACAGCTACTTGGGGTGGGGCTTGAAAAATAATTCATCGTCATCACATCATCATACACTCACTCCCTCCCATTCATCCGGAATTCCCCCATTCTCATATTGACCTACATTTTAAATAAATAAATTAAAGAAAACATTTAGATACATTATTATTATTTTTTTAGTTTTGTGACCAACCGAACTTCTGTCAAAAATCGAACATTCGTGCATTACGTTTATTATAAATTTAACTTTTATGCACATTTACATAAATAAAAAATTAGATTCTGAATGACTGAATCATACAAAAAAATATTATTACTTATTCTAATAGTTTTTCTTTTCAATGTTTAACATCACTGATGCGAAATGGGCAATATTTAAACCAAATTATCAGGTTCACACAAAATAAATCCAAACTATTCGACTGTATTACAAATTTAATCCACAAAATGATCTGACTACACAAACTTTCAATGTTTAACATCACTGATGCAGAATGGGCAATATTTAAACCCTATTATCAGGTTCACAAAATAAATCCAAATTATTCAACTGGATCTCAAATTTAATCCAAAAAATGATCTGACTACACAAACTTTCAATGTTTAACATCACTGATGCGAAATGGGCAATATTTAAACCAAATTATCAGGTTCACACAAAATAAATCCAAATTATTCAACTGGATCTCAAATTTAATCCACAATATAATTCGATCATCAACTTTAAACATCACTCCCACCATCAATTGCACGCCTATCCACCGCACAAAATCAACCCACACCAAAAATGACCAGCTTCCATCCGCGATCCTCTCTATTCCAACTCCTGACCAATTCTAACGACCATAATCCAAAGCCTACGTGACCAAAAACTAAACGGATCGTGTTCTTTTCTCTACTCCGACCCACTCGTCATCAACCCATCTCAAAAAAAAACCAAACTCATTCTTCTTGGACATAACTGGAGCAATCATCGTGTATGTGTGTCGTCTGACACGAAAATTCACAACGGAAAACCATTCCCCGATGGCAATCACATACTCCATTCTCCCAGCAGGAAAAGAGTTGTTACCTTTTTTTTTTTTTTTTTTTTTTTTTTTTACATTATTACTACAAACGAGGGGCCGACCCATCCCTGAGGAAGAGTCTCCTAAATAAAAGCCGGGCAAATATACAAAAAAAAAATGTTTCCAAACCTACAATAAATTCACTTCTACGATGTATCTTTACATATAATTTTTTCTTTTTCCAGAATTATAGTCACCAATACGTCACCAGATTCAATAAAAAAAAACGAAAATATCTCTGCTCTCACAAATTCAGTATACCTCAGCGGAAGGATCTCAAACCAGAACAAACTGTAATCTAAACCATTCCAAGGTCGAAGAACCAGCAAGTTCGGCGCTTATACCTGACCGATGAAGATAACCAACACAGATAATACAGGAAGATTACTTTTGGATTAAAAAAAAAAAATCAAAACAAAATTCTCGTGTTGCTACATGCTAACCGACAGCATTTATCAATGCTAAATTTAAAAAAACGAGCATTTTTCAATGCTTACAAAATTACAATAAACAAAGAGTAAAATGGAACAGTATTGATTCTTGATCAATCCCCAAATCCTCCTGAATCCAAAAATAATCCTTTAACGAAAATAATTAATAATTCCTTATCTTATATACTAATACTATGAATTAATGTACTACGCTAATAAATTTTTGGAAGCCGAATTACGGAAATGCAATACAAAGTTTACACAGAAGGTGTACACCAAATAGCTAAATTTTATGAACTCTACTTTAATAGACCTGCAACTATTTGATAAGTGAATTCCAAATAGCGGTGGTGCTTCTCAGGATGGTTACGAAAGCAAAATTTAATATGAACCTATCACCTGAAATGAATATAAGTTGCAACCAGACTCAGGTGCGAATGTCTTGAGCATGATATATACCTAATGATTTTCCTGAGGAATCGGCCACCTCATAGGCAACATTGCCGTTAGGTCGTACTATAACTCCATCAATGAATTTCGGGGCTAATTTGCTGGCGAAATAATCCACAGCTGAGCTTTGCACATGATTGCGCACCAAAACCTTTTGGCCAATTTGAAAAGATCGTGGTCGACTCCGAAGATTATAACGGCGAGCACCTTTAAAATAAGCCTCCGTCAGTTTGGCTTTAACTTGATCTTGAATAAGACGTAAACGCTCTATATGAGGCGATAATTCAACTGCTCCATCTTCAAAGGCATTGAGTTGTCTCAATAATTGGTATTGAGAACCGTGATGAATACTTTGATAACCAAACATAAGAAAATATGGGGAACAACCCGTGGACTCATGAACAACGTTCCTAAAAGCAGCTGCGGCATCACTAAGATGAACATCCCAATTTCGGTGATCTTCCTCCACATATGCCCTAATAGATGCTAAAATTGATTGATTAACACGCTCTGACGCATTAGATTGCGGAGAGTAACGTGGCGTGAATATGTGTGTAACCCCATATTCAATCAACAAAGTTTCAAGTGCCTTCGAAGTAAACTGCACTCCATTGTCCGAGTGCAAAAATTCAGGCACACCAAACGTGTGAAAAATCAAATCCTTAAGAAACTTGACGACTGAATCTGCCGTGGCTCTAGGCACAGCTTTCAACCATATGAACTTAGAAAAATGGTCCAAAATCACTAACAGTTGGGTGTTCCCTGCCTTTGAACGGGGATAAGGACCTAAAAAGTCTATAAACAGTCTTTGCATAGGCCTTTCGGATGTTCGCATTTTTCCCATAGGAGGTTTCATTACACAATTGGCTGGTTTAATTCTCTTACATGTCATGCACTCAGAAATATACTTTGTAACGTCCTTTCGTAAAGTCGGCCAATAATAATAGCGCTGCAAAAGCTCGATTGTTTTGCGAATCCCAAAGTGCGACGAAGTTGGTGAGTCATGTGAATTAAAAATCAATTTCAACCTTTGACTCTCAGGCACCCAAAGTTTGGTAACTGGTATATCCACATCATTAGGACGTGAACCGGTATTAATATACAGGCGACCATCTCGAATCCACAAATTTTGAAACCGATCAGGCGCTTGACTGACCTTCATAATAAGTTCCAAATACGATGGTTCAGTAAACGCTGTATCCGGTAAGATTTCATCCAAGTGCAAATGTTCAGGTAAAAATGCAAGAGAATGACAAGATCGATTACAAACCACACTAACAGATGCAACAACTTCAGACTCCTTGAACATACGTGATAACGCGTCTGGTACTAAATTGTTGATCCCTTTACAATGCTGAATTGCGAAATCAAAGCTTTGAAGCTTTAAGCTCCACCGAGCCAATCTACCCGAAAGATCTTGCTGAGACATCAGCCATTTAAGGCTGGCATGGTCAGTAATAACTGTGAAGGGCAAACCTTCGATATAAGCACGAAAACGCTTAATGCTCTGTACGGCTGCCAAGCATTCCAATTCTGTAATAGTGTATTTCTGCTGAGCGGAAGTAAGTTTAGCAGACATGAAAGCCACTGGGTGCTCTTTATTATTTTCATCCTTTTGGAAAAGGACACTACCGATTCCGGTACTGCTAGCGTCACATTGGATAAAAAACCGCTTAGAAAAATCTGGATTGACCAAAACAGGAGCGAACACAAGTGCTTGTTTTAGTTGCTGAAATGCATTTTCAGCTGCGTCAGTCCATTTAAATTTTTTCTTTCCTTTTAATAAATCTGTAAGAGGAGCTGCAATTGTGGCAAAACGAGCTATGAATCTGCGGTACCAGCCCGCCATTCCCATAAAACGACGGATATCTTTTGCAGACTTAGGAGTAGGATAGTCTACCACACTAGAAATCTTGTTCGGATCGGGCTTGAGAATACCATCGCTTACTATGTAACCCAGATATTTAATTTCAGATTGAAGGAACCTGCTCTTTTGTATATTAATGGTAAGACCAGCATCTTTAAGTAAATGAGCCACTTTTATCAATAATTCAAAATGTTCCTCCAATGTAGAGCTTGTGATAAGTAAATCATCAAGATACACAAATATTTTGTCATGTAACTCATGCGGTATCACTTTATGCATAAGACGACACATGGACTGTGGCGAGTTACACAGACCGAATGGCATTACCTTAAAATGATAAAGAGGACGCCCTGGCACAGTGAAGGCAGTTTTTTCCTTAGACTCATCGTCTAAAGGAATTTGCCAAAAGGCGTCCTTGAGATCGAGGCTTGATATAAAACGAGTTGATTGCAAACGGGATAACAATCCATCTATAAGAGGGAGAGGATATGCATCTTTTATCGTCACTTCATTTAGCCTGCGTGCATCTAGGCACAGGCGCACTTTGCCAGGCTTACGCACTAAAGTGATAGGAGCACTCCACGAACTATGACTCTCCTCTATTACACCGAGTGCCAACATTCTGTCTAATTCCTCATATATCTGTTTCTGTATTATCGGGGATACAGCATAATGACGCTGTTTGATAGGTTTGGCCTGACCAGTATCAATGTGGTGAGATAACAGATTGGTTTTTCCCAATCCAAGAGAATTATAAGAAGGAAATCCTTTTATTATTTCCTGTAGTCTAAAATTATCCTCCGGAGATAAATTAGAAAACGTAGGACCGTCAAGAGATTGTGAGGGCACCACTTCGCAGACTGTTGGATTTTGATAGGGCACAATGTTGAAAGCTCTCCAGAAATTAATACCTAAATATAAGGTACCTGATAACTCTGGCACAACCAAAAATCGTACAGACCTGATAGAATCCTTAAAACTAACCTCAAGGTCTATATAGCCCAAAGCTGTGACTTTTTGTCCGGATGCTGTACTTACATTTGTTCGAAAATTGTATAAACGAGAGGACAACCCAAGTTCATCCAATATAGACAAAGCCTCTCTTCCAAAAACACTAATGCTAGCCCCACTATCCAAAAGACCAACAATCCCACGATCCCCAATAAAAATCTCACAATGCGGCCGAGAATCTCCCGGGACAGATGACGTAATAATGGAACTAATTGCACTCTTGTACAAAAGACGAATGTCATGAAAATAACGATTTGATCGGGTACGACGGTTTTTAGCACGATTACTAGAATGACTAGAGCCATAGAGAGGAGTGTTACTAATTTTAGAAAAATCTGAAGATGAACTGGTAATTTCAAACTCCTCCGAACTATCCTCGAATGTGGTTAATATAACATTTTGAGTATCAACATCTACTGACTTCATTGTTTGAACTGATTTGTGACACATTTTTAATGAAGACTTCACATAATCAGAACTATATGTTGCGGAGTTTAACGCTGATGATGCAGCTCTGGGTCCACATTCGTGGCCGCATCCACTGTCTTTGATACCGGGGGCAGAAACAATTTTGGTGAAGGAATGTGATGATTCCCCGGGTTCCTCACATTCCTCATCACGTTTCCCGAACACTTGCCACATTTCGGCTTCAAAGTGTCCTTGGCACCACACCCGAAACAGAAAATATGCCTTATTGGGAGAGGACAATTATAAAAGTTATGACCCAAATCCTGACAATTCCAGCAAATGTTATAATTTGGAACATTTAATTCGGAATTCGGTACAAAATTACGTGAAGTATTTCCTAAAGGAGCCTTATTTTCCAGAACATTAACATGTGCCATAGGAGCGAAAGACTCTGAACATTCAATCTCGTGGACAGGTTTTCGTATATAAGAGGGACGTTCCGTGGGCTGGTCCAAATTCCAAACAGCCTCTACCGAAATACAACATTGAACTAGCTCTCTTGTGTTGACAAATTGCCGACCAGCCAGATGTTCACGTAAACGTTTCGACATATTTCTAAAAAGAATACATTGCATGTCATAATCATGAAAACTATGCCGCAATTCCAAAGACATAGTTTCTATACTATCATAAAATTCTATGAATGATTCATTGGCTTTTTGCAAACGAGAATCAATTCGCCTACGAATATCTACATCTGATTGTGTAGAACCAAATCTATCCGTTAAAGCTTCCTTCAGCTTAGACCATGAAATATTGGGTGAGTTTAGTTCACGGAACTTCCAATACCAGTCACTGGCATAGCCACGCACTAGTAGATGGAAATGTCCTGCCAATTCAGACAAACTCACATTATGGGAATTTGCCAATACCAGTATCCGATAAATAAAAGAATTAACTGGAATACTATTATTCGATCCATCAAAGTATATGCCCCATTTAGACACAGGCAAACCAGATTGTCTAGACCTATAATTACTATTTACACGTGAAGACAAAAATTCAGAATCTGGAATATGAACCTCAAACTGTTGTTGGTTTTCAATACAGGGAACGTTAACTGAAACTACTTCGGGTGGAACATTATTAACGAAAGGGTTATGGGAAATATTATGATTATCGGCAGACACTGCAGGTTGATTTCCAGCTGAAGAACCTAAACCAGTATCTCTAGTTTCACGAGCGTTTCTCTTAGGAGTATCCATGACTTTAGGATTATTTATAGCAGGAGTAGAAGCGAATTCAGGTCCAAAATCACACGGGCTTCTACGCGAATGCCAGGCCATAATTTGGTATTTTATATTATATTTAATAGTTAGAATCAGATGAACTACGTTATAAAATAGAGACTATAGAAGAAAAAAAAAATGAACATACTAACCTAGACAACATTAATATTGGTTTTAACCTACGAGTATATACCAGAAAAACTATCAACAAAAATGCTATTGATATCTAGAAGAATTTATCAAACTGATGAAGTTAACAAACTTGAAACCAGTGGATACGCGTGCGCAGATTGTTTTACGATATGGATGCGAAGTTGAGTCCAGAAGCAGCAAACGTGAAAACTTGATCAGACGAAATCTATGGTTTAAAATTTTTTTTTTCTGATTAGTAAATATATTTGATAAAGTTATTAATTGAAATAATGAACAATAACAAATGTAAATTATTTAAGTAATAAAAGAAGACAGATATGTATTGTATTTTACTTTTTTTTTTCTTTTTATATGCAAACTTCAAATTACAGAGACAAGAGAATCCCGGATGAACGAGATGCGAGGAGTATTCAACAAAACACAAAAAAAAACTGGATGTAATAGGTCCATTTCCAATCCTTCCAGCAGAAACAACACTCTCAAATAACTTATTCCAATCAAAAAAAATGAAAAGGAGTCAAAACGTCTCGCGTCGAATATACCTCTTCAATTTGACGAATTACAAATTATTTAGTTTAATAACTCCTTAAATCAAAACGTTTTAGTCGAATAAAGGCCGATATGACGTGTTACGTTTCCGTAAAAAGATTTTCAATGACGAAGTTATATGTTGCTCATACAAAAATATTGGGCGCCAGCCACGATGTGAACTTTCACTCTAGCCGTGAAAGCTACTGAACCCTACCACAAAATTCCCGAATACGCCACCAACTGTGACAATCAAAACAAATCCACTTAAGTGAGCTACAAGCTCAGGCCACAAATTTTGGGCGCCATTTGTTGCGACCCCTCCTGAAGGCTTTTCAGATCTTCAGGGGAAGTCTAATAAATGTGAAAGTATATACAAATATCCATATATATGTATATATGTCACATCGCAGCAGGGGACCGGGAGATGGCCCCTTTGCAACATTAGTCGGCTTAATGGCCGACAAAAAAAAAACATCCTTTTACGTCCCGGCCAGGACAGCTACTTGGGGTGGGGCTTGAAAAATAATTCATCGTCATCACATCATCATACACTCACTCCCTCCCATTCATCCGGAATTCCCCCATTCTCATATTGACCTACATTTTAAATAAATAAATTAAAGAAAACATTTAGATACATTATTATTATTTTTTTATTTTTGTGACCAACCGAACTTCTGTCAAAAATCGAACATTCGTGCATTACGTTTATTATAAATTTAACTTTTATGCGCATTTACATAAATAAAAAATTAGATTCTGAATGACTGAATCATACAAAAAAATATTATTACTTATTCTAATAGTTTTTCTTTTCAATGTTTAACATCACTGATGCGAAATGGGCAATATTTAAACCAAATTATCAGGTTCACACAAAATAAATCCAAACTATTCGACTGTATTACAAATTTAATCCACAAAATGATCTGACTACACAAACTTTCAATGTTTAACATCACTGATGCAGAATGGGCAATATTTAAACCCTATTATCAGGTTCACAAAATAAATCCAAATTATTCAACTGGATCTCAAATTTAATCCAAAAAATGATCTGACTACACAAACTTTCAATGTTTAACATCACTGATGCGAAATGGGCAATATTTAAACCAAATTATCAGGTTCACACAAAATAAATCCAAATTATTCAACTGGATCTCAAATTTAATCCACAATATAATTCGATCATCAACTTTAAACATCACTCCCACCATCAATTGCACGCCTATCCACCGCACAAAATCAACCCACACCAAAAATGACCAGCTTCCATCCGCGATCCTCTCTATTCCAACTCCTGACCAATTCTAACGACCATAATCCAAAGCCTACGTGACCAAAAACTAAACGGATCGTGTTCTTTTCTCTACTCCGACCCACTCGTCATCAACCCATCTCAAAAAAAAACCAAACTCATTCTTCTTGGACATAACTGGAGCAATCATCGTGTATGTGTGTCGTCTGACACGAAAATTCACAACGGAAAACCATTCCCCGATGGCAATCACATACTCCATTCTCCCAGCAGGAAAAGAGTTGTTACCTTTTTTTTTTTTTTTTTTTTTTTTTTTTTTTTTTTTTTTTTTACATTATTACTACAATACATGATCTTATAAGAGTCACTTTCATATCTTTGTACAGCGTTTTGATAAATTCAGATACTCACTGTCAAACTATTAAAAAAAATTTGTTTCATTGACTCAATAGAGGTTACAAATGAAACTTTCCAGAGCCTCGCAGCATTACGGATATTGTTTGCAAGTTGATTAATTTAATATTAATTTATGGGAAAATCGAGCTTCATTCATAACTCATTCGAAAAGAAACGTCGGCAGTTTGTTAAAATATGCACGAATAATATTCATAAATAACTGAAATATTCCAGATACGCCTCCATATCTATAAATATTTAAACATTTTCATTTTAAAATATCACCTCTCTAACCAATCTACGTATTCGTATGCATATTCTAGTACGATAATTTCGGAGTTGTGCAAATAGTGTACGAAATATTTGTCTAGTAATGCCTCAATTCCTTTCGTGGTCCCACGCACCAAACATTCACCAAAATAAAAAATGAAAGAAACGAAAAGTTTGGTCTATTCCCAAGAATATATTCGTACGCACCTAAACGTATAGCATGTAATGTACGCACAGTCCTTGATCACACAAACACCATATTTTTTCTGTGAATGAATTATTTCTCTTCATCGACCGAATTATTTGTTTCTACCACAAACGTGTAATAGAATTTTTAAGTAGACAAGACTACTTACGTGTACTACTGCAGCTCGGTGAAAAAAAAATTAGACCGAAATTTTGTATTCGGGGTGAAAATGAAAGATATTTGTATCTATGTGAAGAATATTTACTTGAAGACGATCTTTGGGGCCTCGCACATTTTTTTCTTTTTCTTTTTGGCTCAACTACTAGCCAAGAGAGTCATTTATTAATATTAAAGTGTTTGTTTTCACGGTGCGCCAATGCTCAGCATGCACTCTTTATGAAAGGACTTGTACGGATACGTACATACGTTCTTCGTAAGAAGAAAATTGCTCTCATTTTTTATTGAGGGATTACTGCTGTTATTTATGAGGTCACAAGAAGAAGAAGAAAATTTTTGCTGGGCAACTTAAATACGTAACGAATACATCGACCGGCGTCAGGAGAGTGAGACTCAGCCAACGAGTCATTCCTTCATATCCGGATGTCATGTAGTATGTTGTCCCTACATATCTATAGATAAGTACGTACTCGTATAGTCCTGGTGCTTTTCGTTTTTCCGCTTTTCCATTTTCCGTAAACGTATTCATTGCCTGATGGTTCCATCTTTCCGGAAAGGGGTGGCTGTGTGTGTCGGAGAAGGGTGTGTGTAGATTTCTGCTACGCTATTTTTACTCCCAATGAAGTACGCCGTACGAAGGTCGGGTCCGCATGTGGTGGAATTCTGCAGTATATGGATGAGCTCGGGACAATCGTCGACTTCACTACACTCGAATAGAATTCCCTTGCGACCGGGAGTGTTACTTCCGATTCGTCTCTAGTTCTAACTCCCCTCGTTACCTCGCAACCTTCTTTTTGCTCCCAATGAATCTGCCGTAACCGGTTCGGCTCAGTCAGTTGAGGGCGAGTGAGTGCTCGAAAAGGAAAACCGAGAGCACTGTGTGTACCACGTAAACCACCCTCATTTTTCGCATTCGGATTCATAGGAATGAAAACCAGTCTTGAGATGAAATGAAATTCAAACATGGCCGAATCACAAGTTGCCATGACTACAGACATATTTTATGCACCCGGTGCCCCTCCTTCCCGGCGTATGAGCTGAGCTGATAGAGGCGATTCTTTGCCATGATGGGACTGTAGAATTGAACCCATGGGAACAGGGAGGAAAAATTGCCTGTGTGCGCTTTCCCACTTACAAATTAAGCCAAGGGGTTGGTTTCCTCTTCTGACATGCGGCATTCTTTGTATCTTTTCTTTCCGGTATAGTGCACCTTTCACTTTTCGGCCACGACAAGACCGACGAAGCCGGTTTTCTGGTCACAAAAGTGTGCTCTCTCGATGGCCATAGTTCTCGCGACCACGGCCATAGCTTGTAACTTTTTGTCTTTCCCGGCACGAAGTCGGCCTGTGAATTAATTTATAAATTAAGATGTTTTTGTGCCATCTTGCCTTCTTGTATGCACAATAATTGTATTTAATTAATAATTTGATTTTTTTCTCGCATTCAGGATCGTGTTGATTTGGTGAAGAAGAGATTTCGTGTATGGAATTTTAAAGATATTTGATGAGCGGTGTTTTACCTGCCTACTCTACCAGTGGGGCGGAGTAGAATTGGTCAGGGCCGGATTTGAGGAGCAAATTGTTTTGCCTTGGAATTTGAAAATATAGAAAATAGTATTACTACTATTATACGTAAAAAAGCGTTAAGGGAATATGAAATGTATTTTTATGTTGTGTGTCTTTTGCTTAAAAAAATGTAAGCTAAGTAAATTTTGATAATATAACCTTATCTAAACCTATTTTTCCAGAGAAGAAGAGGAAAAATATGTTCTGATGTTGTCTAGATAATTTTTTACATAGTTTAAGCTCATAAGCCATTTGCTACACGCCCACATCGAGGATTCCAGATGATTCAGTAAAAGGCGCCATAGACGATCCAAAATTCCTCTTCAGAAAACTGATCAGGCCTGACCGTGAGGAATTCCAGGTTGTGTATGTCGAAATTGGCTTTTTCAGGCGGCCTGTTTAGTCAGACGGATGCACAATCAAAAATCAATCCGGAGTCACTGACCGGATTGCATTTTTGAAAGAGCCTATTTCAATACACCAGGTAATTTTGCCAATCTCTAGCCACCAACTTCAGCTCTGACAGCTAGTTTATGTGTGCCTTATTTTGTAACCACTCTATGGACTAGTCTAGTCAATTTTTTACGGATACGGGTTTGTGGATCCGACCGCTTGATGGCCGATTCGACCGCCTACAAGCCAATCCGGCTGCCTGTAGGCGGATCCGAATGCCTGAAACGCCAATTCAGCTGCCTGAAGGCCGATCAGTTTTTCCGGAAAGATTCAAATAGATTCAAATAATTTATTTCGATATAAATTTTGAATGACATTCCATCTTACATATATATTTATCTAATGCTACATAAATTTAACAATGTTAATTTGTTGGAGGCGGCTATATATATTTGGCCTGCCTATTTAGAACTTACGCGCTATGGTATGGCTACTCCTTATAATAGAGGATCAGATCATATATTAATTATATACTATATATATATAAAAATCTTACATCTGTGCTTGATTTCCAAGCTCTATATACGGCTTGCATCCGGCCGTTTCTCAGCTATAATTTTTTATCTTACAAACTAACTTAATCTACTTGACTAACTTAATTTAACCTTATCTTAATCTTACTTTAAATTCAATATATACATATTTACAATAAAAAGTAATCGAAACAAAATAAACTGAAAAGAGTATCAAAGAAAACTGAAATGAAAAGGATAAAACAGAACTGAAAAGAAAGAAGGAAAAAAGAAAGAAAAAGAAAGAAAGAAAGAGAAAAAAAAAGACCAAGGAAGGCTCCTATCTCCGCTGATTCTTAGCTCCTCATTTGAGTTGCTCGACCGCTATATGCATACAGCCCTTCAAAGAACTCATCGCGAGCTTCATTTGAAATTGCTGCAGGCTGAATGTATCTATCTATTCGATGGGTATCCACCTCACACATATTACTGATCCTAGGATTACTATGATCTTTAGCTTTCACAAAGAACCGCTTAGTAAGTTCTATAATATGTTTACTTAGAGGAGTCATTTTGGTATTACAGTACAGCACGCTGTTTCTGACATACCTTTTCCTCCTCCAGTCATAGTAATTCCCCATACAATATCGAAGAATTCTTCGTTCAAGCTTCTCAGCCTGTTTTATGGCAGTCTTAGAGCAAGCTAGCCACGTTGGCGCTGCATATGTGATGATGGGTCTGATTAAAGTCTTATACAGGATAACTTTAACCCTACTGGAAAGACCCACCGATCGCCTTAAGAGGCCGTGAATGCATCTAAGAGCAATCATGGTTTTTTTAATTGTACGTTTAACATGTGGGTTAAACTTGACATGCTCGTGAAAGAGAACACCCAGGTACTCCAGTGTAGGTGACGGCGCTATCTCCGAACAGCCAATTTTGATTCTGACCTTCTTTGATCCTGCTCGAATGGACTGGGAAAAAGCGTATTTAGAGGGGTTTCTAAATACCGTCACTTGTGTCTTTGAACCGTTTATCTTGATACCCCATTTCTTATAGTAAGAAGATAACGTGGAAAGGTAATCGTTAATTTCTCTACCTGCTCTTATAGGATCCAACCTTGACGCATGAACGAGAGTGTCATCAGCATACTGAATTATCTTCACTGGAGATGGATCCTGCGGTACCGGAATATCTGCAGTGAAAATATTATAAAGAACTGGGCCCGAAACAGAACCCTGTGGAACACCTGAGGAAATCTTATATAATTCGGAGTATGAGTTGTTAATACTAACGAAGTACTTCCTGTTCTGGAAGAAGCTAATGGCTATTTTCACCATATTGGGCGGAAAGTTATTATTGATGAGCTTGTAAATAAGCCCATTCATCCAAACAGAGTCGAATGCTTTTTCTAGATCTAGAGCGAATACAACTGTTGGACAATTCCTCTCATTAAGTGATTTCACAATAGAGTGAAGTAAATAGGACGTAGCATGGTGTGTGCTATGATGTGCTCTGAAGCCGAATTGATGACACGGTAGGATCTCGTTATTGTCCGAGAAGCTCCGGATCTTTGAGATCCAGAACTTTTCAAACAATTTACCAAGATTCGGCAGTAGGGAAACACACTCCGGAACGTCTGTGGTGAAAGTAAAGCCTGATAAGATTTTGCTTTCAGCCGCCTAAAAGGCCAATCCAGTCGCCTGAAGGCCACCTGAACCGGGCAAATTTCTACATAGACAATCCGGAATTCCTCAAGGCCGACCCGATCAGTTTTTTTTTTTCGGAGAAGAACTCCGGAACGCCTGTGGTGCAGGCCAGGCTTGATCAGATTTCACATGCGGCCGCCTGAATGGCCGAACTGGCTGCTTGAAGACCGCCTGAATCGGCCAAATTTCTACAAATACGATCTGGAATTCCCCAAGGCCAAGCCTGATCAGTTTCTCCTGAGAGGATTTCCGAATTGCTATGGCAGCCTTAAAGCACACCACAAGGGGTTGTCAGCTAAAATAGTACTGTTCCTATATCTATAGATAAAGATATGAGGGGTCATTCATTGTCGATTTGTTTTTGCTTCTGTTGTGATACTCTTTTGCCATAGATCGATGCCATGCGATTTTAGGACTCCGTCTTGGTCGGCCTTGGTTGGAAATGGGGTTCCACTTCATGGTATGTAAGGCAATGCAGTTATCATCCTTCTGCAATATGTGACTGCCGTTTTCGCCTGCCCATGAATTCGTCCATTGGCATCTGACCCGCAGCTCTTCGTTTGATACTATTTCGGGCCAGAAAATTCTTAGGATTCGACGAAGGCATGAGTTGACGAACACTTGCAGCTTTCTGGTAACTCTTACTGTCTACAGGGAGGAACCTACCCAGTAAGTCCATCAATCGTTGAACGATTTGATCCAAGACAAACTTATATTTTAGCCGTTGAATAGCACTCTCAAAAAAGCGTATCCTGTGCGCTTTCAACCTGCAGATTTGAATTAAAAAATCTGGACATTTTAATATTTTTCAATTAATTAAACTCCAACTATGAGCTAAATACAGACACAATTTCATCCCTCGTTCCATTAAATTTCCAGCTTTAAAAGCCACACGTAAACATTATAAATCCAATTGAAACAGAGCCATAAAAACTAACATAGGAACACATAATTCATGCTGTGTTATTGAGAAAATCTCTGATTGTCTACGAGACAGAAACGCTTAACATAAATTTCAATAAAATACGCCTTAATTGCCATCACCAACAACTACGAGGGCAAACATCTTCAAGAGGCCTGTCATTACGCATGTCTAGAATTTGCAGCCAACAAGCGAGTTCGGCTAGCTGGTAGCTGGTAGTTTGCTTGCCAGCAGTAAACTTCTTTTCGTGACGTTAACCTCAAATTGACGGACAAACGGACGAATGAATGGCGTCTTGGTTGTGTCCGCTGCCAATTACCTCTTATAGTCGATAGCGCAGAAGAGACAAGGCCTGACACAATGGATGTGTTGGGGTCGCGAATGCAAAATTACGAATGTCCACTAAGTGTGTATTCGTATTTAAAATGACATTTGCAAATTTATGCCGATAGATTGAAACTGCAATACAAATGCCTGTTAGTTACTGGGTTGGGCGTGATAGGCGGAAATTGAGACGTTAGTGAATTAAGCAAAATATGTCGGATCTCCCCAGATGCCCATCTCTTAAAGAATGGACAATACTCAATGAGTTTATCCGTAAATCGATAGGGAGCAGATCATCATCGGCTTGAAGACAATTTTACATTGGCTTCGACTTGCCTCGTGTCCTTAAAATCAAATTTGGTATACAGAATTACGCTAAATCTACTGTAGACTTCTTTAAGAGACTCCCGAATTAAAAAAAGGCTATGTCCTACTCGCAAGTATGGTTCTCTACTTGATTTAACATTTGTATCTACCATATAACATATTTCATCTACGACGAACACAACGATAACTTCGAAGAAAGTTCACCCTTTTTCTTGGTTTGCTGTGAACTAGCATTGTTTTCCAGGTTTTATTCAATGTAGGGAACAACATAGAGTAATGAAGAAGGTAATTTATGACGATGCCAGTGGCAGGTACTTTCACTTTGTGCAACCCTTTAGTTTTGTACTCATAAGAATATTTTCCAATATATACATTTACAAACAATTCATTCAATAGATTCCGGTGAAAGTAAATTTTATGGTTGAAAGTTGGTGCAGGTAAACGCATATTTTATATTACATGTACAATTTGGATAATTAAACTCGCCGGAGTTTGAGGGTTTTGTAGCGTACGGAATTAAGGCGGGTTTGTTTTTGAATCCAAAAAGAAGTTTACAGTTATAGCTCTTACGAAAGTGGTCCAGATTCTTTAAATTTCTTACTTAAAAATTATTTCAAAAACAGAGATTCATATGTCCCGGAACTCGGACGCCTCCTCAGCCACTTTTAACGTCTAAAGGCCGAGTGAGGAGAAAGGAAAAATAAATGGAATGTCCCAGCTTCTTTCTTTAAATGCAATCAAATAGGGGACATATATGCCAGGTTATTGGTCCTCCTCACTCCATTGTAGTCGCTTAAAATTATTATAGAAAATAACTTAAATGGCATGAACTCATCGTCCTCTTTCACACGCCTAAATAAAAAAAAAAAACAAATTACCCGCATCGGTAAAATTCTGCATTCAGAAATTCCAAGCTAGTGAAATATAGGAGCTTGCAGTCATTATCCTTGACGCCCATTCCCACCAACCTGGAAAATAAGAACCGAATTCGAATAAAACTGTAATAGTTTTTCTGTATACTTTAGTTTGGATTTAACGTTGAATAAGATACTTAAATACATACAGTTTCCGAGTGAATGGATGCGTTACTAACTTTGAACGTCTGTTTAGCTGGCACCACCACAACGACAAATCAAGATGTGCAATATGGCATAATTAGGTGCTAATTAGGTGCTCAACTCAAAAATTTAGTCTTTTCTCGATGCCCAGCATTTTGCCGGTCGATCAAAATCGATGGCTGAAGACGCGAAAGTATGATCACCTTATAGCTGCCAATGAGTGGGATTCTTCTAATGGCTTGAGCACAGCTGCTATGCTCACGAATCTCACTGATGTTGAGCACAATGACCAGAAAAGTTGATATCAGTTGCAGATCCAAAAAGAGGGACATGGGACATGTTTGACTACCGGCGTTTCGGGTTCGAATCCCGTCTACGACGACGTTCGTGGCAATGAATGTGCAGAAGGTGCATACTGGCAACTGCATTCTCCGAAACCAGTTTATACCAACGAAACGTCAACTGGGCCACATGGAACTGTTGACGGGCTATGCCCCACAAGGGGTTAAGGCAATTAAATATATCTGGAGTGCTTTCAATAGCTCGGTATTCTTCCATTGTGGAGGAATTGTGTGATCAATTCGCGTGTGAGTGTGAGATTGATGTATCCAAAATTTACGGTGAGTGCTGCATTTTCGTAGGGAGGCCCTCTGCTCTGTCCCCTATTTCAGAGGTCCTGAATTGTTGCGCGGGCGACGCCGTCCACTAGATCAAGAGGACTAGACAACGGAGAAAAAGGAAAGAAAAAAAATAGCCTCCAGGACGGACGGCGTCGGTGCGTCTGCCGACCGGAGTTGAAAGAATTCGGCGACGAACGACGATCAACGCGGCGGAACGAGATCATCTTTTGGAGATGATCATTAGCGTGAATAGGACCAAAAGTTAATTTTGTGTCGTCCACGCGTACCGCGAGCATGTTTCACAACGAAAACCTGCATGTTCGGGGTTTTCTTTTTGTCGGGCCAGAAGTGGTGCTGCCATTCCGTTTTATTTTTTTGGTTTTTTTCTTCGTCGGATGGCACGGTTCAAAAAAATCAAAGGCTCTCGGCTCGTGCTAACGAAAGCACAATTCCCTTGATAAATTGGACGTTGGGTGTGGATACCAAGCATACTGTGGCGAAGTACGTCCTACCCGAATTCAGGCGAGACAGCAGGTACAGTTTTACATTTTTTTTCGGCCGTAGAGCCGATAGTTTCAGCCACAGCGCGCGATACACATTTTGCTGGAGCGATACATCGTTTTGCGCCACAGACATTTAGGCGTAACGCCTATTGGGGCATAGGAGGTGCATGCTAGCAACTCCACGTCCGTAAAGTAGATATGCTATGAGAACATCAATAAGGCATAGAAATGCTCCCTGGAGGGGTCAAGGCAATTAACAACAACAACTAGTGGGGTATAACGCGTCAACTACACCATAAACTGGTTTCGGACGATGTAGGTAGCATGCACCTCTGGCGCATTTAGCCGCATACCTGCGGAAAGTCGAGAAAGGTTATGGCTTACTTTTATGGCCCACACCGCAGGAGGAAGACTACACAAACATCCATGAATACTGCGGGATTCGAATCCTCGATGCCGGCGAGATATCATATTCACGTCACGCTGCTTCAACTCTCCAATTGTCATTAAAGTTAATCAGCCCGTGATGAATTCATTGGATTATACTTAGCAAAGCCACAAAACACACATATCAAAACAAAATTTATGAACCAAATCTAAAACCAAATGTCCATTTAATGCCATTTCATCTCTGGGAAGACGACCTCGTATGCTTCTACGATCATAATCAACGAACAGGATTAGAGCCCATGTTAAAGCCATCTGTCGGTGAGTCGATGAGTTCATGAGTCGGTGAGCGACTCACAGACTCATCCGTATGGAAATTCTGATTTAACTCTTTTGTTGTGTTCGGGGCCTATGCTAAAAGCATTGTGGGCTCATCAACTCACTCATCGACTCCGTGTGAAAGGTGCCAAAGTGATATCGGGAGAGAAAGAAGTGGAAAGGAAAATTTTCTCCCAAATTTTAGTTGGGATATATTCTATGGCAAAGATCATACAGACGTGGATATTACTCGTCGTATCAATCTAACTAAATTTTTGTGCACTCTTCAGAAACGTAACGTGATCATTAAACGGGGGTTCTAGAGATTGTTTTGGATCAGAAAAGTTAATATTCAAATGTAAGCGCATACTCGTTTCAACAAAAGCCTGTTAAATGTCGTAAAAGTCAATGTTTGATTTTAGAAGATAGCCCCCATAAAACGATCCTTGTCAATACAAAAGAATATTGTTCAAGCGAAAAAATCTGTCTGGGGCTTTGATAGATCCATTTATACCACCTGTGAAATCAAGTCTCGTAGGTCGCTTTCTCAATTCATTAGCTTATAATTAATATAATATTTATATAACAGGAAGAATGTTCAAGAATTTCGGTCATAAAATTTAATATTAAATTCCGGCATTCTTTTGTTCTATTATAAAGTTCATCGTGAAAATCGATATTTTTAATAGCCAATGCATCTCTCTAAATTAAATTCATTGTCAGATCCAGAAAGATAACATAAAATCAGATATTTTCGTTTCCAATAAATCTGTTTTGCACAAAATGTATGACGTCTATTTGCTGAATGTTGTATCCTATTGGTTAAAGCATTTTTAGTGTTTTTTTTTAAATAATGTTTGTATGTCGATATTTTGTGTTGGCTTCATCCATTTAAAATTCTATGAGAGAATGTCCTCAGCATTGAAAGCCATCATTTCATACTGAATATTCATCGTCTATGGTAATGAGGACTATTGGTCCAGAGACATGCTTTTAACAAATTTGTCTGGCTGTCCAAAATGTTCGTTCGTTCAAATGGAATCATTTGCGTGGCGCATTTTTTTTTGGGGAGAAGTCGAAATTTATCGATGACCTGTTATGTTTGGAAGTATTTACGATAACATGCAAATTGTGCACTTTTGGGAAACTAATGAGAAATGCTCTTTAAACATACTATATTTGTTAAAAGTGTGGCAGTTCTTAAGGAGCTTTATGTTTGCCTTGTTATTAAAATAGTTTTTGGGTATTTAGGTGAATTTTTACATTTATTTCAAATTCAATCTTCAAAATCTCCTCAAGTAAAAATTGATCGCCCAAGTTGAATTCTTTGAGCTAGACCCAGGGGCGTTTGTCGCACAGGTAACACAATCAGCATAGTTGCTAACTTCGAATAATTGGATTCCGACTTCTTTGTTTCCCAACTTGTCGAAGTCAGTGAAGAAATAGGATCCAAAAATTGAATTCTCCTTTTCTGCCCAAGCAGGATAAGTGCAGAGAAGGAAGTGAAAGTGGAAACCACTTTTCTCTCCGTTTACGTTTCTACAGCTTCTGCAGAGGACATTGTAGGAAAGCAAAGTCTTCTGAAATGTCTACTGATAAAGCGACAACAATAATCGAGTTACTCGGTAGATACTGCCATTAATCCATTTAGGATCTGTTTCTTAATGTCCGGTTGGTTGGTTGGTTTAGGTGTCAGTTTCCTGAAAAAAAAGGAAAACCCAATTAGAGCCGGACGTGCACCGTTATGATGACACAAATTCTCGCAAGAAAAAGACAATTGAAACAGACGTGTGTCCGAGGGGTTAACTAGGTTGTTTCCTTAAATTCAACCGAACCGAAGTAACTCTTCTATTCCATTGCAGGCAATCTCCGATATATCTATGAAAATGACACTGCCCAAAAGCTCGGTGCCACGCCCTGGCTGGAGCTGGGTATTTGCAAAGGAAGTGTGTCAGGGTCTCCTTCTCTGTCCTACACCCATTACACCTTCAGCAGTGCTCATTGTAAGGACTGCTTAGTCTGGCCGCATGCTTTCCCACTGGCCAGTGCCCTGTCGTGACTCAGGCCTCCTCTGAACGGGTCCTATTTAGAAGGATATTAGTCTTTTGTGCATTGTCTGCCGTTTGCCAATCTCATGTAGTAGTTGTGTAACATATTTTCCTCTTAATAGGCGCAAGGGATGCCACCCCGTAGGATAGGGCAAGGATGAAACCTAGTCCAGCATGTTGATTGGTCCATTCGTTCCCTGATATATTTCTGTGACCCAAAAACCAGAATAGGGTGGTTACTGGCCGACCCGTTGAGTTCTCGGCGGCGTTACTGCAATATTTCAGACGACGTTGTCGTCAATTGAAGAACCTTTATAGCGGCTTCGCTGTCCGTTGTGGCTATTGTGCTTCACTTCAGCATCCGACAAGTCTCCCTTATTGCCAGTACTTAAGCCTGAAATACACTTGCGTAATCTTGGAAGCGGAATGACTCCGAATGAACTCCGAGGTTTTCAGAGAAAATACCTGCACCGACCCCGCAAGCCATTTTCGAGGCATCAGTGAAAAGCTGTATCTGGACACATCTTCGTCACACCATTCCGCTCTAGTTGGACAGCCAGTGGCGAAATGTTTCTGAAAGTTGGGTTCTGCGACGATGTATGTAGTCCATTGGGAGCATTTCCTGCACCTCTCTCGCATCCCTAGCGGGAGGGGATGTTGCCTTAATCCCTATACCTCACGGTATAGTGTGTCACCCACTTCTACGCGCCATCGTACCCTATTCTGGGCAATGGGGCGCAACTCCCCAAACGACTTACCCAACGCCTTACAGTCTTTTGCCACAGATCGACGCCATGTGATTTCGGCCTTGGCTGGAAATGGGGTTCCATTTCATGGCATGTAAAGCAATTCAACGGTTAACCTTCCGCAATGTGTGATCTATACACTGCAATTTTCGCCTGCGCATCAATTCGTTGTTTGGTGTCTGACCCGTACGCCGACTAAGCTCTTCATTTGGTATTGTTCCGGGCCAGAAAATTCTTAGAATTCGACGAAGACATGAGTTGTCGAAAACTTGTAGCTTTCTGGTAACTCTTACGGAAACTTTCCATGTATTGCTCCCATACAAAAGCACAGACAGTACCAGAGAGCGAAACAGGTCTTGATGCTGCGATAACTGCTCTGCCAGATTCCGAAAAGCATTCCGTATTCGCATTTAGTCTGGTTGATACGACGAGCGATGTCCTGCTCCGTACCACCATTTTCGCTAACAATGCTGCCCAGGTAGACGAAGTTGTCCACCATCTCCACAGACTGCCAATTAATATTAATGACAATAGGTGTAGGATTTCTAGGGCTAAATACCTGGGTCTTGTTGGTGTTAATCTTTAGCCCAACCGGGCTCGCCTCCCTCTCAAGATCTAATGTCATTGCGGACAGATCCATGATTTTGTGGGAGGCATATGTATGGGCGACTATGCGAATGGGATCGGTCAGAGGATGCACCCCTGCCGAACTTTACTCCGGCACACAAAGTTCTCCGACACCTCACCTTTATGCAAAACGCGACACGTCGCGCCATTGAAGGCTGCCCTAATAATAGCCACAAGCTCCTCAGGAATGCCTCTTCTGCGCAAGGCCGTCCATATAGAATCCCGGTTCACACTATCGATAACATTATCAAAATCTATTAAAAGCAAATGAAACGGAGAATCGTACTCAGCGCATTGCTCGATGAAGATTCGCAAGATATTAATGTGATCGACACAGGAGAGTCCGGATCGAAAGCCAGCCTGCTCTTCAATTGTGCTTTGTAAGTGAGCTTTAGTCTTTCCAGGACAATTTGAGCTATTATCTTGACAACCGGGATTACAGGTAGCTCAGTGCGTAGAGTCATCAATCTCGTCTCTGACTACCAGCGTTTCGGGTTCGAATCTCGTCCACGACGACGTTCGTGATCATGGATGTTTGTGTTGTCTTCCCCGTGTGGTATGGGGCGTAATAATAAGTCACAGCATCTTCCGACTTGTAGCAGGTAGGCGGCCAAATGGGGGAGCAGGAGGTGCATGGTGCAACTTGTTAATTGCATTGACCCCTCCAGGGGCATGGGCGCGTCAACATCTGTAGCATTTTACGCGTTGTTGACGTTTCTCCAATTATTAGTGTGTCTGTGAGGCTACCCTTCTTCGGAAGTTTGATGATCAAACCTTCCTGCCACTCAATGGGAAAGCTCTCTGTATTCCACGCTTTACCAACAAGTGGGTGCAGCAACTCGACAGTTACGCTTGGAGCTACTTGATAAAGTTCGGCAGTGATACCGTCGAGTCCGGCAGCCCTTTCTCGGTTAGTGCAATAATTGCAGCGACTTTTAATCTTTAGTCGAAGCAGTGGACCGTATACGCACATTTTATAGTTAGCTAAATTATTTATATGAGGGGAACTTCACCTGAGATTACACGGTTCCAGACCGTTCTTTCCACTGCCTCATTTGATCTCCCTCCAAGATAAGTAGCTTTCTATTACTATCCTTCACCGGATGTTGGCAGGAGTTACGACCACCTGTAATCTCCATGGTGACATCGTATGTGGCGTTTAAGTTGTTACTTCTTGAGGAGGCATCTCTTGAATCTTTTACTAATGGCACAGAAATCGAACCTGCGACCTCTTACTTGGTAAATTGACGACTCTTGCTTGGTAAATTGACGCTTTACCCATGGAACTACCGCGGCCGACATTTGTTTACTATAATGTTTCCTTAAAAAGTCAATTTACACAAGTATTGTGTAAATTGTTATCAGAAGTACATACACAGTTAATGTATAAACAATTACATATCATAAACTCACAACAAGATAAGCCCTTCTCCACAAGTACTATATTTCACTGTAGTACATTCTGACCATCTCCTCACTTGACTCAGTTGTGTTTGAAAAACATTGCAATATAAACATTAAACAGTAAATAACGATCCGCGTTACTTTTAAATCAAACATTAAACTCAATTAATGTGCAATTGTTGGTTAATTGATTGCGCACTTTTATTGTGGCTCGCTTTGTATTATGTTTTATTGTAAGTTGAATCGTTAGCAGCTTCCCTTTCAACACATTGCCAATGTTATTCGCGATAAAGCAACGAGACAAGAATTAAGAATTATTATTGTTACTTTTGTTATGTTGTTACTTAATTTGATTAGATATTAAGAAGATTGTATAGTTTTTTGTCGTGTGGATCAAACCAAACGGATTAATAGCGCTTGGTATCTTCCGAAATTCGAACTTTGAGAACAATGGGGAACGAAGAGAGACCATTCAACTTATTGGCTCATTAAAAATTGGAACGACTCTTTTTTAATGATTACAAACCAAATGAAAATATAAAATATAAATAAAATCAGCCTGTGCTATTTTTTATAGATTTAAGTGTTAAAATGATTTATAGGGTAATCAATTAATCTTTAAATGTTTTTTAATCTACTTTCAGGTCTATTTTGAATTGTTGAGTGAAGATGGTAAGTGAGTTTAATTATTGAAACGATTTTTTGATGACTACAGACATTTCCGTGCCTCACCTGTTCTGGTGATTGACTGATGATTTGCATTAGGATGAATTGATGATAAATTAGAAATAAAACGTAAAGTTAATGTCGTGGATTATTATTCAATCGCCAACATTAAATGTGTTCGTTTCGTTTGAATCTGGATCAATTTCCATGGATTTGCCAAATGTTTACCATAGTATATAATTAAATGCGTTATGTTAATAATCATGGTGGACTGTTTCTGGTTGTTTTATCTGTACTCGGTTGCTTTTGTTCACATCATGGTCAGCGCTGTACGCAAAGCTTTTCTTTTTATCTATCACCTATTAAAATTTGCGAACAGTACTTGTTATACATGCTCAGTTGCTCAAATTAACAATTATCCATGCAATACATTTGCATCGTAATAATGACATAAAATGCAAGTGAATTGACAGTAAACTGCATATTCGAATGACATGCAATCCTCTAAATCCTTGTGTTTAAACATCCCTTCTCGCGATATTCGTTTCCATACTTGCCGCACATATTTCTCACACACACCCCAAGTGTGTTACTACACACAACCTGGCGTCCACGTTTTCACCACAATACACCATACCAACATCTTACCCTCGTATCAGTACCACGTTTCTTTTGTACGGGTTTCATCCTAATAAGAAAGCTTTCGCCCCTCAACAGTAGATGTCTCTGCGCGTATTCGGACGTTGTCAGCAGTCTGATAAGAAAGTTAAGATTCGCCGATGGATTTTTTTAATAAGATAGAGTACAGGTGTACGGGTACAGATGTGGTGAACGCAATGAGGATTGAAAAAGGCTCCAAAGTATGCCAATGCCATTTGGGAAGTAGAAAGGAAAATTAAAGAAAAATTGTATCGGAATTTGCTGAAGGAGTTTTCATTCTAGAACGAGCTACCTACTCAATCGGCTTTCAGCCGCGTGTACTGCAGGAAGGCTTTTCTGTTGCAATTCGGTTCAAAGACGTCACCTTATTTTTTCCGTTGGTATTTGTGAAATTGAGTTGGGGTTGAGGAAACAGAGCTGCATTTACGCGAAGATAATTGAATAAAAGTCGCATCTGTAAAACTAGCCGCTGTGGTAAAATGACGAAACTATATAAAACGATTTTATTAAAAGTATCGATTATTTTACCGTTTAATTCAACTCTGAAGCTTAGAGTTCCCAAACGCAGTCTGAATTTTACAAATACGAAACGTGATGATAACGTCTTTCTCTTTAATATTACACACTATGAGGAGAAAGCTCATCAAGGCAATGGGGCAATTGCATTACACATCGTATGATAGATAGTTCAGTAAATAGAAATGTTATTTAGAAAGACAACCCTAGCTCGCTGTGCTGTTGAATTGTTTTCTGTAGTGATCGGAGAGTTAAATGATTTTCCAGAATGTGTTGTGTCAGATTCATTTCTGAAATCTTTTCCTTATTCGCAGTGATCAGAATTATGTCGTTATTCAAAAAAGTACACAGAATGACACAGAAATTAGAAACGATTTTGGGGTTTTTATTCATGTCTCTCTCTGGATCCTGTTAACCCCTTGTGGGGCATAGGGCATTAACCACGCCGATTATCCTCCTCGTCCTGTTCGCCACTATCGTCTTCAACTGACTCTGCGATTTGCCTATTGACTTACCCTCGACCTCAACCGATTTCCTTCAGGTGTTTCTAGGTCGTCCAATGCAGCGACTTTCATCGGTTCCCTCTGGGTTCCAGTCAAGGGCCTGTTTAGCAATGTTTTCCGGCCCTTTTCGAAGTGTGTGACATATCCATTGCCACTTTTGCCTTCATGTAAAATATAAGAATATAATATACAGTGAGCTCCGCTTATTGTGATCACGTTTGGACTGAGCAGAAGTGATAACAATAAACGGACGATAACATTAAGCGAAAACGACCAAAAATCATGAAATTCCTTGCAAATTAGATAAAATACTCAAACTCATAGTCGATACATCAGAATTATTTAGATTGAAATACAAAACTCATTTATTTACTGTTATTTGTTATTATTACATTAAATTAGTATGTACTCGTAATATGTAAATGGGAAACTTATTGTGTAATGCGGAAATTATGTGATGCTTTATTTGGAAAACTCATCTAACTTGTATTGCTTATGGCTTCCAATATTCGACGATTGGTAGGTGGTTTTGCAATGTCACCTCTAACCTTTTTAGACCCCAACATTAAATCTTCCGAATTTCCGCATGTCTCTTTATCGTTGGCATGACCACAGACTGTCGAACACGAACATGGTGTATTCTTTTCGGATTTGTGAAGTGTGTGTGTGTCTTGAGCCATTCAGAGGACACTTGTACCATATTCGTGTTTGAGTTCGAGTTCGTGTTCATGTTCAGCAGTGTGTGTTCACACTAAGTGTTGGGAGCCTGCCCAAGTTTCTTCTTCAGGAGGGACCACTACAACTGAAACTGATCACTAAGAGATCGAAACAGAATGTAAGAGCAAGCTTATCATTGACTGTGAAGTTACATATTGCTTTTAAGATTAAAATTTGAGTCAAAATGGTTGGTGCCAAAACAAAAACAGAGTAGAGTGCAGTAGCAAATTTACTATACATATTGACTGTGAAACTGGAAGAAAAATGGGCAGTAAATTTGTTTAAGAAGAGAACACCACGTGCAGTTCTAATACGAGTATTAACAAAATTAGGTTCTCGAATTTTGTTTTCAGTTTCAGTTCAAGTTTTTGAGCTCTAGCATAAGCAACTTGATAACATTAACCGGAATATCGATTATAATAAGCGATACATTTAGTATGCATTGTCATAAGACTGGTTTGGTTTGCAATTTTGATAACAATAAACGGTTGATAACATTACCCGCGATCACAATAAGCGGGGTCCACTGTATACAATTTAAGGACAATTGTCATTTTGACTCCAACGTAAAATTACTGATACATAGTAATTTCGTATCTAGGCATGTTTGAGTCTTCAACTTCAACTCGATTCTCAAATTGTCATTTCATATTTGGATACCCCAATTGAATAATTTCTAGTTGGGATGAGTTTTCAGTTACATAATTTCATATTAGGGGAATATTTCCAAATAAAAAATGACCCCGAAATTGTGGGAGCCAAAATTATTGGAAGGACAGTTCCCGGAGCTCCTATTTACTATGATAGCCGCAATGCAAAGACTAGTGGTCTAGTGTTTAGTTTCTATTCTAGATTAAAATGTAAAAGTTGTTCCACTCGACTCGATACGGACAATCAATAAATCATCAGTTGGCAACATCATGATAACATCAAACAACCCCTTTCCCGCATCAATTTTTTTTTTTAATTAAAAACTTTTTTGAGACCCGCTCAAGAGTTCCTATACAATCATATAAATTTTGACTCTAAATTGACGCAACCAGCGTATCGTATCGTTATCGCATCGCTATCGACATCGTATCGATATCGTATTGATATCGTATCGATGTCGTATCGGTATCGTATCGATAACGTATCGTTATCGATATTGTATCGTTATTGGTAACTTATAAAAAAATCCGAACATATCCATCCAGGAGCACATACACAACACACATAAGGGAAGTACAGCAAAAGTTAATCATTATTTTTCCATTCAATCTCGCAATAAACGTAACAAAACGAAAGATAAACAATATTGGTATAATAATGGGAAAACTTAATTAAAATCCAAAGACCATTACAATGGGGAAAAGCCATAGCGCTTTAACAGTTAATTGAATTTCATACGTTTGGAGCCCAAAACAAAGCATTGTACTTGATCGTACGATTGATTGAACGCCAATAACTCTTGCCGTGCCCAAGGCCCGATGATGTGCGACAAAAACCTTGACTATATTAAACAAAAAAACTACATATTTTTTTATTTACAGTAATTTGTTTCACAAGAATTTAATAAATTCTATTTTACATCACGACATAATATTTATATATATTTATATATTTAATTTATAAAAAAAAAATTTAAAACAGCATCATTGGAATGAACCATGTACGTTTTGCCCATACGGTCGATACACTAGGCCAATTACATTGTTCCGTCAGAGACCCACCCCACAATTGCCGAACACTAAAATACACTAGTAGGTAATAGGTTTATTCGATTCCACTAGATCTGGATCAATTGCCATACAAAACGGTCTGAAATTTGAATAGGATTTCTTCTGATGGAATCGGTGGTGGACATGGAATGGAATTGGTGTCTTTGCTAAATGTATACTTTGGTATTCATATCAAATTCAAGTGTTTCATGTTTAAAATCCATGGCTTTCGATTGACTCATAATCCAAATAAAAGTGATTCAAAAATGGATGAGGCGGGGTGTAGAAGACGGATTCGACTGTCAAAAAAGTTGAGCCCAATGTATTTCAAATACATTACGTATATTTTCTACTCAACGCGACCAAAATAACGCAGTCGGCGAAAGTTATAATTGAGCGACCGGTAGCGCAGTGTATCAGTCTTATGTTTGACTACCGGCGTTTCGGGTTCGAATCCCGTTAACGACGGCGTTCGTGGCCATGGATGTGCAGGAGGTGCATGTTGGCAATTGCATTCTCCGAAACCAGTTTATGCCAACGAAACATTAACTGGGCCACATGGAACAGTTGCCCCAGAAAGGGTTAAGGCAATTGAGAGAAAGTTAATATGATTTCATCTTCGTTGGAGTAATGACGGCCCGAAATGTAAATTCTCGTATGCTCGTATTTTAGGACTATGGTCGATTTCATGCTCTCTTAGTGCAGGTTTTTATTTTTAGTTCCAAGTATTGGAGGCTCGTAAGAAAATTGAATTTCGACGGTCATGCGTGCCAAGTCAACTCGAACAAGACATTTTCCAATAGCATGCAAAAAATAATTTTCGGTTGTTGCGGCTTAGCGTCGTTCTTCGCGTCAAATATAATTTCAGCTCAATACCCACATATTATATATTATAGTAGTCCGGATGGCGCAACGGTTAGCGCGATCGCCTTCTGCGCTTTGGGTGGTTCGATTCCTTCTGAGTGAAGTACTATACTTTTTGGTAAAAAAAGGGGATTTACGTGTCGGAGTATGATCCCACTCAGCTGTTAAATGAGTACCCATTTATGGGATAAATAACTCTGATCTGATCTCACACCTCTGCACAAAGCACACCGTCACGATCTAGAAAATGAGATGATGCTAACTCATCTCGAGGGCATGGTTAAGATTGGACTGTTGCGCCAGTTATATGTATATTTTTTTTATTTTAATACTTACATACATCTTCGAGCGCCCAGGTATTCATCGGGTTTAAAATGTTTTTTTTTCTTTCACGTTTAGTAACTCAAATATGATCCGTATTTTTTCATC
This sequence comes from Chloromyia formosa, assembly GCA_964017055.1. Lineage (NCBI taxonomy): Eukaryota > Metazoa > Arthropoda > Insecta > Diptera > Stratiomyidae > Chloromyia > Chloromyia formosa. The sequence goes on along the minus strand of OZ024813.1, from coordinate 2,049,510 downwards.
AACTATCGCTATTATGTTGTACATGTAAAACAATATCCGAGAGTGATTTTCTATTTTTTGTTTGTTTGTTTTTTTTTTACGGTTTCCGATAATTCATCATCATCATCGTGGCGCGACAGCCCGACGTCGGGCCTTGGCCGCCTGGATCATTGTCCTCCAATTATCTCGGTCACGTGACCGCGTCCTCCAATTTTGGGAGCCCAGCAGCTGCGCGGCGTCCACACCTACTGAGCTCTCCCAACGAGATCTCGGTCGTCCTCGCAGTCTCGCTCCGTCGACTCGTTCTGCATTCATTACTCTCTTAGGCATGCGATCATCGTCCATTCTTTGTACATGCCCTGCCCATTGAAGTCGTTGTAGTTTGACGATTTTCGAGACTTGCAGCTCATCGTACATTTCATACAACTCATGGTTGTACCGGATGCGCCATCCATCTCGATCGCAAACAGCACCGAAAATTCGCCGTAGAACCTTACGTTCGAAAGTGTCTAGCATGTTTTCGGAGGCTTGAGTTAGGGTCCATGCTTCGCAGCCATAGCATAGCACTGGTCGTATAATGGTTTTGTACACGCGGAGCTTCGTGTTTCTGTGCACATGCTTCGATTTCATTATGGGGAGAACCGAGAAAAAAGTCTTATTAGCTAACTGTATCCGTCGCTTGATTTCGTCAGTTTCGTTGGCGTCCCTTGACAGGTTGCAACCCAGGTAGATGAGGTTGTTCACGAACTCGATGTTGAGGTCCCCCACGTTGATGCTCGGTTGTGCAGGAGTCCTTGTCACCGATTGCATCATTATTTTAGTTTTACCCTCGTTAATACGTAATCCAACTTCCTTTGCAGCGGTATCGAGCGTATGCAGAAGTTCTTCTGCGTCAGCCAATCTTCGGGACATGATGTTTATGTCGTCGGCGTACGCTGCTAATTGTGTCGACTTGATGAGCAGCGTCTTGCTGTTGTCCATATTCATGGCCCGAATAACGTATTCCAGTGCTAGGTTGAAGAGCGTCGGTGCCAGTCCATCGCCCTGTTTCAAACCAGTGCGTGTTTCAAATAGATCAGTAAGTCTATTCTGGATCCTGACTTGTGAGACGGAGTTGGTCATCGTCATCTTTGTCAGTCGCACTAATTTTGCTGGTATACCAAATTGCAGCATGATGTTGTACAGTACTCCACGATCGATACTGTCGTATGCCTGCTTGAAGTCGACAAAGATTTGGTATACGTTTACGTTGTATTCCCAGCACCTCTGGAGTATCAGTTTGACTGAGAAGAGCTGATCGGTTGTGGAGCGACCAGGTCTGAAACCGCTTTGATATTCGCCAATGACTCGTTCTGCGTACGGTTTTATTCTATTTTCCAGAATTTTCGTCAAAATTTTATAGGACGTACAAACTAGTGAGATGCCCCTGTAATTCTCACATCGCAATTTATCTCCCTTTTTATGGATTGGACAGATGATGCTTCTGCGCCAATCGTCTGGGATCTCCTCGTTCTCCCATACTCGCAGGAGTAATTGATGTATGGCATCAACTAGACTCGTTCCACCGAATCTTAGCAGTTCAGCTGGGATCTCGTCAGCGCCCGGCGCTTTATTTCGTTTTAGTGACCGCAACGCGAGATCAACTTCCTCTACTGTCGGGGGTTGAATGGGTGGGCCTAGATCAACAATATCATCGAGAGCTTCCTGTGTGGGGATGTTAGATGGTCGGTTTAGAAGCTCTTCAAAATAAGAGGCCCATCGTTTGTTAATACCATCGGTGTCGCTGATGATGTTTCCATCCTTGTCCTTACAAAGGCTAGTCCTGGGTTGGTAGCCGTTCTTAATTGTATTTACTAGTTTGTACGCTTGTCTGGTGTTCCTATTAGCTAAGTTTTCGTTTATGTTCAGCAACTGCTCGTCAAAGTATTTACGTTTCTTACGTCTAATTATTCTATTCGATATTCGCCGTAGCTCGTCATATTTTTCTCTTCTGGCTCTGGTTCCTCGTTGAATCCATTGTCTGTAGGCCTCGTTTTTCGCGTCAAGTGAATTTTTGCATTCTTCGTCGAACCAGTCATTTCGCGCTCGCCGGGCTTTATATCCCACGACCTTCTCTGCGACATCCTTGATGGTACCCTTGAGTTCTTCCCAGAACCCATGGACGCCTGTGTTGCTGATGTTGTGTAGCATAGGTGATAGTTTTTCTTCAAGGGCGGTAGTATACGCCACCGCTGTAGCATCACTCAAGAGCTTATCAACCGCAAAGATTTTGGGAGGGCTGATTCTTGACTGGTGCACTGAGGAAATTCTACATCTGTAGGTCGTCTTCACCAAGTGATGATCTGAGTCGCAGTTTGCTCCTCGATAGGAGCGGACATCCATGACACTAGACGCCCATCTCCTGCAAATGAGGACGTGGTCAATTTGGTTGACGGTATGTGCGTCTGGAGACTTCCAGGTCTGCTTGTGAATGCGTCGATGCGGGAAACACGTAGAGCTTACGACTAGATTCCTGCTGCAGGCGAAGTCGATAAGTCGCTGGCCGTTATCGTTACATTCTTCATGGAGGCTGTGGCCTCCAGAGGTCCCCCGATGCCAACTTTCATTCCCGACTTTCGCGTTAAAGTCTCCCAGCAGCAATTTGACGTCATTTGTTGGAAGTGAGTCGAAGAGAGTTTCAAGGCGGGCGTAGAACTCGTCTTTTACTGCGTCTTCTTTAACTTCAGTGGGGGCATGCACATTGATGAGCCAGAGATTGAAGAATCGAGTCTTGATGCGAATCGCACACAGCCGTTCATTTATGGGTTTGAAGTCAGTAATATGCGGTTTGAGGTGATTGTCCACTATAAATGCTACTCCAAACTCCTTGCGGCCCGATGGTTTGCCACTTGTAAAAATTGTGTGCGATTTCTTGTCATTAATCTCGCTGCCAAGCCAATTTGTTTCCTGGACTGCAGTAATGCTCAGTTTGTACTTTTCGACCTGTTGAAGGAGGGCCTTCTCGGCCCCCGGTTTGTTCAGGGAGCGTACATTCCAGGATCCGAAAGAATAATCCTTTATTCGTTTGCGTGGTCGTCGTTGTTGATCCGTCCAATCCGAGGCTTTTGTTCCAGGTTTCTTGACATGGAGTGGTTTTTACAAGGACGAGTTGTCAGCACGTCGCTTAACCCCATTCGGGGGATGGCCTCGGAGATAGCTGCTTCAGATGGTTTAATAAACGTGCTGGAGCCCACACAACTATGTAGCAGGTCCAACTACGCAAGTCATTCCATCCTACTAGACCTGAGACGCTTAGGTGTTTGTCAGCCATTCAGGCTACAGCTATCTGCCTTTTCCAAACTGTCTTATCGCTAAGACATTGGCCGTCAGCGAATTGATACACTGCCGTTACCAGGGGGCGCCCACGTGGAGGACTATGGAAAAGGTCTTTGCCCCCCGTTTCCGATAATTACCCCTTTAATAATTTTTTAAGACTGACTTTTATGTAAGTAAGTGTATTATGTACACTATTAATATTTTTTTGATAATAAAGCCCTAATTTAAATACTATAATCCATGAATGTTTATTGTGTTTAAAATTGGCCCAATTACCCACTTTTTTTCCACAAATTTGTATGAAATCCCATACTAAGGTGAGCGCCCGGGTGCTCAGATGTCAAACGACGTTGTGTTGCGGTGGTATCTATGCGAGTGTTAAGCGAATGTACTTTAACTGAAGATACGAGTACATTTTGCTGTAAGAAAATTGCGGAGCAATAACAAAAATCCAAAAATTCAAATTAATTCCTTATAATAATACATATATTCAAAATTGGTTTACATATTATACAGTATATATACGAGTATTAATCTGCCAAAGTGTGTATAAAAAGTAAAATTATCTATCTACAATTTGTGATTGTCATTTTCAGACTCTTATCTTTGAATGAAATAACATTGTAGGCTGCATAAGATGGTTATTCAATGATGCTCGCAAAGGGTTTTGTAAATCTTTAATGTTTCTCGTACTTCGGATCCTTACGCTGTGTATGCCTGCATCATCCTTGATCATTTTATATGCTAACGATATGTAAACTTAGAGATATTATTGCCTATGGTGTTTGTTATCGTTAGCCACCAATATTTTTGATCTCGTGTGTGCCAACTGTAACTGCAGAAATATACTATTATTAACCTATGTTGTAAATTTATTCAAATTCTATCATTTTTAGTTTTCTGTACTAGCAAAGTGCCACTTTCCTGTAAGTTCTCGTATATCTAAAAGTAACGGTCTGGAAATGCAAAGGAGGGCAAATTATGGTCTCGTATTTCCTTCTCCCTCTCTTTTCTCCTTTATTCAAATTTGAAGAAAATATCAAAAATGGAATGTTCTCGACGGTACTTTTCTTATGATACCCCACTTCCCTATACCAAACGGAAAAAAAGTTTTGACCTTCATTTCCCCTTTATGTGTACCCCCCTTAAAGTTGGCCTATTACGACTCTAGTAAATTATAATATTTCTACATATTGTCACCAAATTTCATGTATGTAGCTTCACCCGTTCGTGAGATATTCTATGGACAGACAGACATTTGACCGATTTCATAAGGGTTTTGTTTTTACTAAAAAAAACTCTAAACACGGTGATATTCATTGGCACTTTAGGTCGGTCCCATTCAAATACAATTTTCTTTTTGATCCAATTGCTTTAAAGTTGTCTATGATTTCTTTTCAAAAATAAATGTCCCCAGAAAACTAGTTCTTTAGGTGCGAATGCTTGTCTAAATATGCCTTTGAGAGATAAAATGCTGTCTTTCGGTCATCAACGTCCGTAATGTCCTTTATATCCTGTATGTCCCTTAAATCTAGAGGATTGATATCATCACCCCGATCCGGAAATTATCGATATTTGCTATTTAATCCATGCCCAATCCGTGCTGTTTTCCTGGCCAAAGAACTACAAATGCCATCAACCGTAGTTTAGTATATTTACATCATATAACCCCGGATCTTCCCTAGATATCACTCCCTTGCTAAGAATGTCCTTTTGTCCAGACAAATGGACTCAAAATGCCTTCAACAGTAGTATAGCGCATTCGCCTCGATATCCCCAGTCATGTGATACCCATTTGCCTAGATATCATTTGTCAAGATTGTTCTTTTTCCAGACTAAAGAACTCAAACTGACTTCAGAGTTGTCTAGGGCATTTCCCTCACCCCCACCCCCAGTCATATGATACCCATCTTGGAAAATGATATCCCATCATTTCCTTGCCAAGAAGGTCTTGTTTTCCTGACGCGTACCTGTGCACCAAAACGTCACTGGATGATGCTTAGAATCACCCAAGGATGCCATGTCTCAAATTTGATTGTAATCGGACCACGAGAAATGCTTGGAGAAAGGCACTTAGAAAAGAGTTAGGCGGGAAACGCTGAATCGAACGCATCAGAATATACCGTTAGTTTAGTCGATAACAGGATTTGCTGCCACCGAGGCGTGCTTAAGTTCACCCAAGGAAGCTACATACCAAATTCGGTTAAGACCCGACCGCGGGAAGTGCCCAGGCCAATAAAAAAACGCACAGCATGCATCGGGCCATATGCCCGTCCATTATATTATACTATATAATATATGGGGTCTAAAAAAGAAGAAAAATCGAAAACACATTTTTTTTAGGATTTGCTTTTGTAGTTTAGAACAATGTTAAAAGCTTTGTGGAAGTAAAATTGATTTATTTTTTTCTGGTAAAGTTTCGGTTGTTCTTCCCAACTTTGATCAATTGTCTACCCCAGTAAATGTTTATTGACCCAGATTCATTAACGTTGAGTGTTTCATTGACGCTTTTAAAATTAAAATGAGTATTGCTCTGCCCATATTAACGCATGCGTATGCCAAATCTGATTTATATTTAATCCTTAATCTAATGTACCATGCATATATTTCACTCCTATTCGAATCCAAACCATCCATTTTAATTTCCTTTCAATATTTTCTAGTAAATTGTTAAACAATTACGATCCATTAAATTTGTGAGTGATGTACGCATTTGCGGTTTATCTTAATCACGGCCAAATCCTGAACATGGTAACAGATTTTATTAAGATGACTTTTCAAAAGCTTTACAAAGTAAACGTCCTACATTATTATACCACAAGATTTATAGTGTGAGTCATTCATTGTTCTCCGGATTTTCATTTCTCAATTAAATATGATCCTATTGTTGTTCTGCCTTGACACGGAGCACTGCTCGAAGGGATGAGGAGACACGGAAAATATCTGGTAAATTTGTATGCACATGTAATCATGGCAACAAGGCGCTAAAATTATTGCAACATGTGTTTAGAATGGTACTATATTCTGACGTCTTTCAATATACACATACTATATATTAACATCTTCCGTAGCGCGCAAGCATAATAAGAAAATATGTATTTGCAAGCTCTTTCATTGGCATAGCAAATACTCCCTGTCCTATAACAAGTTTTGTCACATACATTTTAGGATTTGATATTGCTCCAAGTACCTACCATACTTTTTGTTTAGAATTGCCCGTACCGACGCCGACGCCGCGCCGGGCCCCGGCCATGCTAAAAAAATCTTTACATTTGACTTTTTTGGAATACTAAAATGACGAAACTATATAGAAATGGCTCAAAAAAAAAAAAAAAAAAACTTTGGAATAGGTAATACGATGAACCTGTTCTCAAAGTACAATATTGACAAAACTTAAATGAACTTCTTGTGTCCCCGGATTGTGTTTTTTTTTCGCTGTTTTAGATTCATTTAAAATTCAAGAAGTAGATATTTACTTAGACGACGAAAATGTACTTGAAAACTTGGTCGTCGTTGTCGTCGCCTTCGTCCTTTTTACCGCCGCCATGCACGACGCCTCCATAGCGCTCTTCTCATCTCATCTTCTTATCGAATTTCGAAGCTAATGAAAGCCCTTTTATTAATGGAAAATCCCGAAAATTTGCTTTGCTGTTTTGAATGTGACTGTGCGGAGAGAGTATGACGGTATAGAAACCCCCAAAAGGACCTGATGAGCGGTGTCTTTAATAGCCTCCCATTCAACCAGAGTCCATTCTATACGTTGTTTTGTTGCTTTTGATGTCTGGCAAACGAAAAGTGGCGCATATCCTTGGTCCCAATTTTCCCAAATGTATGATTAGAGCTTTCTTAAAATTACACCTCGTGGAATAAAATAGGTGAACGGCAGGATGAAAAGAAAATAAGAAAATTCAGAAATTCGGATTGAAACGCTTTGGCGTCAGGCATTTTCTTTTGTACTCGTACTCGTCATTGAACGACTTTCAGGAGGATATTTTCTTGGAAGTTTTGTTATTAAAGTCACCCACTCTCGACCATTCCACAGGTAATTGCCGGGAGAAGACAGTTTCGGGGAAGAGTATAAGTTTTGGGATTTACCTCGCAACTTTAAAATTTATTTAAAATAATTTGACTTTAAGTTTTTTTTTGTCTGGCGTGGCATGTAAAACGCATGCCCCTGTTAAAAGAATAAGCAAAAAATATGAATATTTAATATATATAAAATGAAAAAAAGTTCACAGGAAATAGGTATATACTCGTATGTGTATGTGCAATATAAAAGGAGTCCAACGATGAAAGTGCCACCTCGTGTTACGTATACTGAAGGTATACCGGATAGATAACACTCAGGATACATTCAGTATACGTATACGAAGTCGTACAATAGCAGCGCTAAAATGACGACAGTGTATTGTTGTTAATAGAAGGAACATGCCATGCATCTGGAATATTAACCGTTTGTCTGACGCTCTCATCGCCCGTTGTTATCATCCTGTAACGTTATCCAGTCAGGAGATGTTGTGTGGTCCTGAAGCCGGTTATACGAGTGTGTTCCGAATGGCGGACGCGCAACTCTCCTCCGCAACCGTACCCCGGGTCAATTCAAACGGAAGCTCGACGGATGAACGGAATCGAGCACACAGGGTCGGTCGCTGTCAGGTGAGTAGCAATGATACTCTGTTGATATTATCTGGAAAGAATATTATATACACTAAATAGATATTAGGATTTTTGGTTAAGTTTGCTGAACACAGGATATACGGACGAATCGTTACACGAACAAAATGACGTCGAAGGATATACAGGTGACGGTGAGAGACTGGGAAAACCTAGCAAGCAAGCGATACTTTCCAGTTTTGAAAGCGTAATATTCTACGTGTTTATATATAAAATCCGGTGTGGGATAGGAGAGATTGCTATCAAACGGTCACATGTGACCGATATAGCGAAAAGGGATATCTCGTTCCCATCTCAACGACACTGAGAGAAATTCTGCACTGGAATTAAGTGAGCGTCATACGAATTGTTGTGAACGATGCAAAATGCTCATTTGGCCGTCTCGTATCTATCGTTCTGGCTGTGCTGTATCTGGACGCTGTAATATACATGGACATACTCGTATATACATACATACTTACTTGACGGACCCGACCATTGGACACAAAATCTAGTTGAAGAAGCACGACCAAACACCATGTGTTTTGTACCCTTGCGACATTACAAGTCCTATAAAATTCATACTGAATCGCATTTCTTGTGCCCATATCCTGTTAGTTGGTCTGTATACGTATGCTTCTTGTTCTTCCTTTTAGCCCGAAAGTACTTATATCGATTTTCAATTCAGTCGTGAATTTATACATATTCTTAGAGGCATTCTCTTTTCTAAGGCCAAAGGACATTCTGCACTTGACTGTATAGTCGGCGCGACCCATTTTTTCAGGGTTTTATATACATACGTTGGAGCATATTACCTTCAACCATCGACGAGTATACTGACTGTGTAGTTTTGCCGAAAACCAAACGTCGTCCTCATCAAGCCATTCGGGAACCAACCGACAATAAAATGGAATCAAAAAATAAGCACGAGGATCAGAGGCGAGGAAAGACAAAAAAAAAGACGACAGCAGACAAAATGTTAGGGTGCAAAAAAATGTGGGAAACATATAGGGACAATAACACATAAAATTCATAGAAAATGAAAATCTTTCTTGTACATCTCGTGTAGTAGATATCGTAGATATTTGCAATAATAGGGTTCGCATCATCCCTTTTAATAGACATAATATGATATGGCCCGTGTTCAATTGTCCTACGGGCAGGTTACCATACAGACGAATACTTTGCGACTAGGAAGTGTAATACGTAATAATCAAGGGTGGTACATGTACATGACTATATTGCTACGTCTGACTGTTGGCCTCCCGCGCCCCCTCTCTTTGACAACGTTTTTTGCTCGGCTCTCGCTCTCTCACTCTGTCTGTCGGTGTACAATTTGGCACCAGACGGATGAATAATGAGCCTGTGATTATCCCGCCTTTCGTCTGTACGTAATATATGCCAGACGATTTGTCAGATCAGACGTGCAAATCGTCGAAAGGGGTTGTCGCCTCAAGTATCAAATTACACAGAAAAAAATATGGGAAATATAAAATGCATGCATGAGAATCTTTAATTGTATATGATTGCTCAAAATCAATAAATTCGAAAAACATACATACCAGAATTGTCGTTGACTTCTTAATTTTGCTATTCTAAATTATAACACACAATTCGACACACACTTATGTCACGACTGCGATAACGGTTTTAATTCAAATCGAAGCCAAAAATAGACCAACATAAAAATAATCACAACTTTATCGTAAATTTACACTTAGCGCCCGCCATAGGTATATTACACATTCAAAGAATGACGAAACGAAAAATTACAAAAACACGACAGCACAGGGTGATGCAAATCGAGCGTCAGCAGAGTCTGTCGTTGAACTTGACCATGACATCTGCCTTGAATTTTAAAGTGTCCATGTTTCGTCATCGACTTCGCCAAGTAATATTGGGCAACATGCTGTGAAAGAAAAGCAGATATATATATAAAGAAAAAGATACACAGAGAAAATGAACAATCCGGAAAAAAAAGAAGTATGCTAGTATTCGTCGACTCTAATACGCACCTCGTCTCTGTAGTATTTCCGGGCCACCTTGCAAAGATAGATAGATGGGTTTTTCCTGATTTTTGTTTATAACTCGCCCGGCTTCACACACTTGTATCTAATTTTTGTTTCGTCTTGATATCAGCATGATAATGCTGCTGAATGAATGAACGGATGGATGTCTCTCTTTGGAATGACGGACTAAAATTTACTTGGCTGTACACTGTATCTGACTGAGATGCTTCACTGCGACTGATAGTATCTTTATAATTGATGGCAACGAGGGAACAAACGAAACAAGTTTTCTATTGTAGGCACGAACTGTAGTCTGGAGTTTTCGTAAATATGGATGTTTAAATCTTTTATTTCTTACTTTTGATGAAAATGATTGGTCCCTTTTGCAAGTAAATCGGAGAATATTTCAGAAGAGAGATGTTTTCCTATCAACGTTTAGCGACGCTTTGATACCATTTCGGAAGGCACCCTAACGCTTGTCGGTTGTATATTTTCCAGTTCCAGTCTCGCAACCCTGTGTGTGATATCGCGCGTTATACTAACGGGTATAGAGATGATGATTCGGGGTTTTTCATTTTTTTTGTTTTCTCCTATGAAAGGCAACCGGGGGCGCATGCACGATACTATACGGACAAAATCTCACACGCACAAATACAAATATGCATGTAATTTTACATTCTCACCGACAACAATAGAGAATAGAATCAAAATGAATACACGCAGGGTATACAACACCCCTTACTGTAACGCGGTAGCAACAGTAGCACCCATCCAGCTTTCCTCTATGCCATATTGGAACGTGCGTTGTCCTCCGGTTTTTGGGATATATTTTTTCGGGGGTTTCTTTCCGTGGTCGTATAATGTCCGTTTATCTTCCCCGTGTTTCGTGTATAGCGTAAAACCAGGCGATCTCAATACGATGTCTGAATGAAAATAAGATTAGGTAGACGACAGACCATCTTTCAGTGTAGTTGTGAGCATTCAAACATATCCATAACTTCCACCAAAAACAGGAGAAAACGCAGTTCATTCAGAATGCCGTCCAGGGAACTTTCGAAGGATATACATGCTTGATATACGGATGGCGAAGGACTTTTTTGGGAAATTTCAGAGGGGTCACAATTTAGATGAGTATATTTCGTGGGGTTGAGATAGGTGCCGGCTGTGCGCCCAATTTGAGTCCAATGTAGTGGTTTTGTGTGTTTAGATAGACACGTGTTGTGCACCCCCAATATTTTCCGATTTCCTGTCCGGACATTTGAAATTTCGAAGAAAGGAAATTTTTCGAGAATTTCGCAAAAACCTACCAGATGGCTCCACGAGCGAATGACTTTCAATGCGGCAGAAACGCAATTCATAAGCAAACGATATAGGACGCAGAACAACGCTGTAGATTAGATACTTACCGTTTTCTTTTCACTTCCAACAATTATGACGACATTTACACTCGTCACGTGCGATGGAACAATCCACCAAACCATTTCAAATCATTTCGGCAATTTCACTTTTATGGCGTAAACGTCCACCGTTTTTCTCCAACACATTCTGCACTTGTATTCTGGACGTTGTAGCTAACCAAGAATCGTCACTATAGATGCGCTTAACACTTTTATCGGGGGGGTGACCATTATTTTTCTTAGGTGCTTCACTGTTATTGCCACTAAAACTGCAAGTAGCTGTTGATCATTTCATTGACAAGAGCAATAAGATTTGCGATAAAAGCTAATTTTAAAGTGGTAACACTTACGCAAAAACCGATACGTTAAAATAAATAAAAAAAAAACATTAAGCAGCACTCACACAATTTCTTTTACACCAAAAGCTCCTTTTTCCAATTCGTTGGCTTATCACTATTGCACCGAACAAGTTTACTTGGATAACAATTTTGCGGTTGACAAAGTGTTGGATGACGGAAAGTCATGGCGGAACCACGCATCACCAAAAACAACAACAACGAAAAGACGAAACTTCGGAAACTTGACTTACTCCTCGCATCCCTATAATGCAGTCGGTGCTGCATCCAACCGACAAGAATCCCATTGCCGTCGCCACCCAGCCAACCATCTTCGATCCAGTGCAGAAAATCCAGAGAACTGGTTCATATGCTTTGTATCTTTCCGCACCCTCCACACCTTCCCGACCGACTAATATCGGAATATCATGAAAATTCCACCTCCAGAAAAACCAGTTCAGCAGCCCTGAACATAATTGCAAAAGTTCCAGGCGTTGTCCGGACCAGGCCGGCGCTACGAATAGGCGTGGCTAATTAAAAGAATGTATCTCCATGAGGCGAAAAGAGATAGTCTACAATTTGTATCTTTGGCAAAGCTAGAAACTGCTTTGACTACGCGGTGGCCATTTTGAGTGAGCGAAGTGAATAGACTGTTCGTGTCCATAATGGCAGCCTGTGACCCACCCCTGACTCTTACCACACCGGTTTAAAGAAACCAAAGGTTGGAGGTGGAAGAGGATTTCTTACATTCCATACTGTACAAGGATGCATCATATCTGGGCCTTTTTAAATACATTGTTCTGTGCAGAAAAACTGGTTTCTGATGCACTTTTCTGCAATGAGAGGATGTCGAGGGATGGTGTGGCGCTGTAAATTTGCACCTGGCTCAGCTCTGTTCTTCCAGAATCTCGCGTGACTTTAGAAAAGTTTATCCAAGAGCCATTTTTATTCCAAGCATGTTTGATTTTGAGTTTGTATCTTTTATCGTCCTAAAATATGCCATCGGAGATTTTTCAACGTCATGGATCGGATTAGCTAGCTTGCATGGTGAAAAGTTATCAAAACCATGAGGCATGAGCTACTATGAAGTTGTTTAGTTCGATTTTTCATTTTATATTAAAAACCGTTCAATTTACAGTCGACATTGTGTTCATAGTTTTTATCAGCTAAATTCGAATTGTTATTCTTTAAGTTAAAATTTCAAACTATGGTTGAATTGTGTTTCAATGGAGCTGCTGACGACATATTTTAAGAATAGATTGAGATACCGACGGAGATTTCATTTCAAGAAAGTAGAAAAGATGCAACGATGTGAGGACTTACTAACTATCCCGTTTGTGAATTGAGCTAACTTTTATTTGGAAAAAGGAGAAATGTATTTTTAGGAGTGTTCTAATTTATCATCTTCTTATTAATTACTTCTACTTCGGTGCTAATTTACTCTAAATACAACCGTTGATCAAATTTCTCTCATTCGTATAAAAAGTGGATAGATCTGTAGACAACTGCTTACTTAATCGAAGATTGGTTATGAAATGTTTCAATTTAGAAGGTTTTTCCATACTGAATAAAGTCGTGTTTTAAAACGACCAAGGATTTTCATACCATCGTGAAATTAAATCTGAAGTAGGAACACACTGGAGTGGAAGAATTAATGAAGTTGCATTACCTGTGTTGTAGGCATGATTTAGGATTAATTCCACGTTGTTAAACGGCCGCCTTCTTTCTCCTGTTGGTTCAATTTTTGTTTCTATTTTTCACAAGAAAAGGTTTTGAAGCAATTGTGTTGAATTTATTCAATTTTTGCAGATGAAAAGTTACTGATAACTTACAGTTAATATTTATCAAGGAGTTTCACTTTCAAAGCAAGTCATCTCTTGGGAAATGGCTCCTTGTCCAAATGATTGGGAAAAAACTTACTGGGGAAAACAAATTTTTGTAAAATTTGTGAAAATAGAGCAGTAAGCATAACAAAAACGAAAGGGGGTGTTAATTTTTTGTTTACTTACTTTGGCTTTGTGCTTTGCGAGTGCGAGCGAATTAGGAGTACTGATGTGAGATTATGTTGGGAGGCAATTGGATAAGAGTATTTATTGTAAATTAGTTGTTATTGAATTATGAAAATATTGAATACTTTCACCCAAGTATCTTGATATGAGTAGATTCAACCTACTGCCAAACTGGCTACAAAGCCAAGAAATATGCAAGTCAAGCCCTAGAAAATACAGACTAATACATTTTCAGGGTGTTGTCATCTTGATTTTTGAGTAAAAACCCTTCTTTTCTGAGTAACTGTTAAGTAATATTTGAGTTTCATACGGAACGCACCAGTGGTAAGGAAACTTTGTCTGTGCGACGATTGAATTAAACGGCACATTCGTATCGAAAGCTTGCTATCACCGGTGCTTTTTGCTAGAGTTTCGTATACCGTACGTGCCATGTGAAACCGGCCTTACAGATGGTGATAGTTCCACTTAATATATCCTGAATTCCTTCGGTGTTCCTAGTTGGCATTCAAATTCAGAGTCGTAAATATCATCAACCGAAATCGCATGCATTTATTTTCGGTGACTATTACTAAAAACTGAATCTCACAGTCCGTACTGTCTGCGCAAACCAATCTCATTTTTCTCATTGAGTTCTGGTGATTAACTCCACTCGCCTTAAGACTGACATTCATTAGGAACATGAGAATTATGCGCGATACTCACTGGTGGCAAATCGTCACGACGGCACAGCAACTGGGACCAAAAATGTATAGCATTTTATGGAAAGGTGCATGTACTGTTAGCTCCGACTCCGACACGGTCCGCTCACCCAGCAGGTCGAATTTCGAGAGCAAATGCTGGAAATATCCTTGATGTGTCTGCACATCACACCATTTGATCTTGCGTGGTTCAGACAGACAGCCAGGGACTTTGTGCAAAAACTGTGAGCATCGGTTCAGAGCTCAGCTGCAGTGGCCCTATCATGACTTAAAATTTCTCGCTTAATTTGGTTATGATTTCCTCATGCATGATGCTGTCAAATAATGTATCAACAAGAAACCTTAACGAATGATTCATATGACCATTATAGTTAGGCATGCATATGCATTCTCAGACGTAACTGCCTCGCGTCGGAAGCGGCACTATTATGTGTGTACCACAACACATGAATGGCTGTGGCGTCGCGTTGTGCCGGAGTCGTTGCTGTAAGAATCGGGTGTCCCCCATAGGAGAATTTTTCCGCACGTTCTTTTGAAAGTGACGTGGTTCGGTGCTACTCAACAATGGTTCTGCATTGACAATCGACTTTAAGGCAAGTTAAATAATCATCAGAGCTGAACGGGAAAAGTGGGGATTTTTTTAAGTACAAATATTTGATGCATACATTTGTAAATAATTTTGGCAAGTTCTATTGTAGTTGTAATTTTTTGGAACGAAAATTTTTTGGGGCGAGGAGGAGGAGTATGCGTTTTCTTTTATAAAATTCAAGACACGAGTTTCACTTGTTCCAGGTCAGGCTTTGCAAACGATTACGAAATATTTTTTCTTCCACTTGGTGAAAGATTTATCGCGAGAGGAGACTACAATGCAAAACACACCTACTGGGTTTCACGACTAATTTTCAGCTACTAATGACCATGCACAAGTTATACCTTCACTTTCTATCAATGCGCGAACCGACCTACTGGTCTACTGCTCCGAGTAAAACACTTGACCTAATGGACTTCGTGTATTCAGCAAGCGGCTTGGAGGTCAACTAGGGTACATGGTGTGCCCGATTCGAAAACCTACCACTCGTATATATAGTCGAACATTTCGGAAAAGCGACAAGCTAGAAAGCGATGGCAACCAACATCCTACTGACAAATCCAAACTTAACAGGCTAACTATGGAGCTGAAATTGCTCATGTCCAGATACGAAAATGACCCCTTCGAAAATTATGTGAGGAAAATTTCTCGGTTGCCCACCCTTGCAAAAAAAATGTTGTTAACAAAATAATTTTTGTTCAAAATGGACGAAACCACGGATTGTTTTCTTCCAAAATTGGGAATTCTTTACGCCATTTCGTTTGCCCAACGTTAGCCCAGAATCGCCCACTCCTGCATTTTTTTTTATTCAAAAGATCAAAATTGTGATCCCACGTTGGGTGCCATATTAGGGTGTATAATATGGCACAATGATAATATTTAATTTAAATTGCCTAGTCCGTTGCCCATCGTTTGCCCTCGTTTTCTCAGGAAAAATTTTCGTTTGCTCACCCTTAAAAAAAAAAAAGTTATTAGCAGACTAAATTTTTTTAGGTTGTTAATAGTTACATCCTTAATTTGGCTCCTTAAATTAAAATTTGGTAGTGCAAACTGGCCAGTTCGTGTGCCCATTGTGGATTATCGTTTGGCCAGGAAAAAGTTTCGTTTTTTAAATCAATTTGTCTAATGACTGATTTATGTGTAACATTCACTTTCGAAAATTCGTAAACCTGGTTAAAAGCATGTGGTACAGATTAGGCTACATGACTCTTAAGGAGATGAATGTCTGAATAACTGACGATATTTTAAAGCGATGACGAGAATCTGTAAAAAAAAAGAACGACGATATTTATACAAGAGAAACCGAAGATAATAGGCCGTACTTCAAATTATCATCAGTTGCTAATGATTCTCGCCGGAGCTTCTCTAATTTGCCTTAAAACCCCAGTGGAACATAGCGCGTCAACTATTCCTGCACGCCGTCGTACTCTATTCTGGGCTGTCATTGTACGATAGCTAAAAGTCGTTATCGGTGGCACAATCCTTATCCGAACAATTGTTGACGTTTCGTTAGGATATATAAGTTTTCGGATGATGCAAGTTGCTGGCATACACATCCTGTCGTTTCTAGTTGCCTTCTATGATATGCCAGGAAAGGCCGTGGCATTATTTTTACGCCCCATACCACAGGGGGAACCACACCACAGAGCCAGCACTTTATACGAGAACTATTGTCAGTTATTCCTTAAGATTTTTCGTCAGTTTTTCATACAAGATTCTCGTTTCTTTTTCTGTAGGAATATTGTCAACTAAACTAACAGTGGATGGGCTGTTTAACAGTGAAATCGTATCTACAGCATTTCCCCAAATTGGTTCGAAGTCGAACTACAACATTTCCCAAATGGGTTCGAAATTGACGTGTGCATGTTGTAGTTGGATTGGACAGCAATATTCTGAACCAATTTTGCAACAACCGTCCTTCAACCATTTGCCTGTCCGTGAGGCACCTAAAAACTCTTATAGGTACTCTGAACACTATGATTTCTTGAGTCTTCTATAAAAAATGGTATCCTGGACTAAGTATATAATGCCGTCTGTCTTTATATCAAACAATATGCACTTATATATCTTTCTACTTTCTGTATCCTGTTTCTTTTCAACCCGCCAAATGGCGTGATGATCAACAAAATAATTTTCCTGAAAATTATGATTTTGCTCCGAAATTTTCAGTAAAGTAACCTTGCCAAAATACACCTTTCCTTAAAAAGTAATAAAAGGATAATTCAAGGACAGCACAACAAGTCCGGCACAAATAGTTACTCACAAAGGTAAGACCTTGATCAATTGATCTTCTGACGTACCTCCTTATCCCGACAATCCGTTCTTTAAATTGCGGAAACGTGTTTAACCATTACAGGTTTTTAAACAGGCAAACATGTAATGAAAGGATCGCCCGATCCATATAGTAGAAGAACCAGACCAAAACAATGCTGCCGAAAAATTGCTTCGTTTCTTTCGAGTAATTTCATTTCCTTATTTCTCTCTCTTCTCTGGGTATAATTGATGTATAGAGTCATCTGAATTGTGAGGTCAAAGCTCGGATTAAATGATTGGGAGAGTGGCAAACTTTGATTTTGTTCAGCAATTCAAGCTTTTTGATACAATTTACAAAAACTGTTATAACTCGAACGGTTAAAGACAGAGTGTTCATTTTGGTGTAAATTTTCCATAAATGAACGGTACTAGCTACTATTAAAGTATTTACCATTTGAACCGCCCCTGTAGAGCGTGTATAGGGCGAATTGCTGAGAAACAAGTTGGTATTCAACATTCTGATCTGATGTGATCCCATACGAGACCTGAATCAATGACCGGCCAGTCGTTCTGAATGGGAATGGATCTGTTTTCGAGTGAATTAAACACGGTTATTATTAGTATTATTAAGTCGAAGGAATTCATTGACTTTTCCTAAACAACAATAGTTATTCATAAGAACCGTGTTGATAAATTTGTTATTAAATTCGAACGGAGTTTTATGAAGTCGTTCTTACAATGAAATCTCCGTTTAACCAATTCAAATATCAAAAATGTTATTGGAGTAGACATCTATAATTATTATTCCAAAATAAAAACAAATCAGTTTTACTGCTCATTCTTGTCAATGCAATTTATTTTATAATTTCCATATATTTTTATCTGAAATGTATTCACCCGGGAACAATATTGTTAAATTAATTAAAAAGAAAACAATGATAATGTTTTTGATTTTAATTTTTTGTCGATTTTGTTATGGTCAATAGAAAGAGTCTAGAAATTCAAACAACTTGAAATTGAAGAAAAAAAATTGTGCGAGCATACTAATCTCTGTAGGTTTTTATTCTGTCGCCTTTGAATTTTACTTTCCGACGACTCAAATAATTTATGTATCAGATCAGACGAATAGACGTAATTAATCGAAATTTAAAGTAAATTATCCCACACTTCTTTCTAGATCGATTTATTTTAAATCAATATTCTTTGTAATGATTAAGATAGGAAATCTTCATAAATATCAAGAAAATAGTTTGTTCTCCTTTATCTTTGCCGTCGGGATGTTGTTTTCGCATGTGTTGGTTGGTATTAGCCGCGTTCGTTTCGCTGGGATTTCGGTCTCCGACCGAAAACTGGTGAAAAGAACGACCCGGATTTGGGCCAACTTAAACCAGCCACCATGCAGGTAATTCGCCGTCGTGGGGGCGAATTGAATTAAACCGGTCTGTCGTTTTGTATGAAAATAGTCTGAGATCCGGTGAATCTAAAGGGGCTATTGTGTTTGAATGGATTAGATAAGTAGATACTTGCTAGGGTGGGTGCTAACTGCCTACTTGTGCTTGTTCTTTCACAATTTAGTTCGATACGTTTTATGTTTTATACAGGAGTATGGCCGCTTTCACACTAACGGCGAAGTTTTCTTTAGTGGAGTGAAGAAGAAAGTCACACTTTTCACACTACACGGTCGCGGCTAAAAATGGAACACTACACAAATCGAATAGAATTCTCGCCGTTCCTGTTTTAGCCGTATGGCTGAGTGTGAAAGCGGTCTATTAGTCTATTAGAAAAGAACCCGAAGGCTGATCTACCCGTACCCGTTATAGAGAGTTCGCCAACAATAATAAACTAACTTTCAGAAATGATTTTGATTGTGTTTTAATCCTTAGTATATTTGTATTTATTTGACTATCGAATTGGTTGCAATATACATATGAATATTAACGGATTAAATGTTATTGGAAGTATACCGTTCATTTTTTATGTGTCTTAAAAATTGCTTGGATTTCCTTAGATTAGATCAGCTTAGCTTTATTGAGTGATAGAAAATAATGTATTAAAATATGAGGATCTTAATTTAATGTACATATGTGGCAGAGAAAATAAATTACAAAGAATATATGGAGTATTAAATCAATTTGAATAAAAAGAATTGAGAAAAATAGCTTAAGAGCTTTGGTAGAAAATATAAAACACATTAAATTTACGAACCTAAAACAAAGGTATCTGATGTTCATGAAGGGACAATCAAGGAAGTAATCAGGGGGTGGTTTGTGGCGGCAAACCTACTTAGAAATTTAGCATGTAGTATAGTGTAAGTAGTCCTGATGGCTCAACGGATAGCACCTTCGCCATCTATACACTGGGCTGGGCCTCGGTTGGATTCATACTGAATGCATCAGTTTTCTATAAAAAAGGGATCTACGTGTCGGATTATGAGCCCTCAGCTGTTAAATGAGTACCCATTTAGGCGGCCGGTAGCTCAGTGCGTAAGCGTCAGTCTCGTGTCTGACTATCAGCGTTTCGGGTTCAAATCCCGTCCATGACGACGTTCGTGGCCATGGATGTGTTGTGTGTTGCCTTGCATCTGGCGCTATCTACCACTGAATAAGCTTCAATTTAAGGCCTGTAAATTGAAGCTTATTGCGAAAATAAGATTTAATTTAAAGCTTCTTATTATAGGTATTATGCGGCTGGGAATGTATTGCTTTGCTTGGCCGTAAGGGCGATGATCCCTTTTGATTGAAGTGGAAGCAAAAAGCGCGGAAACACACAAATCCAGGAATGAAGGTGATTACCGATCCATCTTACGATTTTGAGCAGAACCCAGTGTACTATTTTTGAAAATAAATTGACAGGGTATCGAGATGATTATGTATGATTATAAGCTTATCTAGGCAACATGTATTGACGCGCCTATGACCCTGAAGGAGTCACGGCATTTAAAAAATAAAATTGCATATTCTATGAGTAGCTCGAAATATAGAAATATAGTTTCAAACAACTATTAGGAAATCTGTAACCAAAACATTTTTCTAAAAGGGATCATAATACATATCAAGGTTGGAATACCAAAATTTTGACAACTGCACTTACCACCTGGAAAAGAAAAAAAAATCCAAATTCATCATAAACTAATCAAAAAATATCATTTACATAAATTTCTTAATCACAAATTCGCTAATGCACTCTTATTGGAGTGAATATATTGTTTAAAGATTTATTCGCTGGTATTATTATGCGACTTAAAATAATAAAATAAATTCAACTCCGGTCCAATCGCCCGTGTAATAATTTAAATAAAGTTATTTTCCGAAATTTATTAATCCAATAAATTAGTATGGAGTCAAACATCGAATGTAAGCAGGACATTTTAGCGAATGCAATATATTGTAATAATGCTAATCTAAAATCAACAATACACACACTCATTTAAATTCGTTAAATGGAATGGAAATGCATTTTATATTTTATTATTTGTCGTAACGCTATTTCATTTGCACAAATGCATTTTTTACATTTTTTCATTACTATTTCTTTTGTTCTTATTTATTTTTAGATGACATCATCAGATGAAGCATGCAATGTGTCCGATAACCATTAATTTAATTAAAAACATATTAAGTTAAGGTCAATGGTATGAAATTGCTATTGGAAATTAAATAAAGCCAATCAGAATATTGTTATCTCCAGTTAAATATACTATTCGATTGAATTTCTAGTGCTTTGTTGACAATAATGAATTTATTTTATAGATGTTAATTGGAATGTAATGCGATATTTACATTTGATTCTGCTTCCAGTTCTGAGATTTTCGCTTGATATGGAAGGGCAATGTCTTCGATTTGAAGTACGTAGTAGGCTTGTTGAATAATTTTTAAGAAAAGCGTTTGAAAAAAATCAATTGCTATGTAGTATGTATCATTCTGGGTCAGTGGGTATACTTATTGCTGGTATCTGAAAACGTTCAAGTTTATTGTAGTTGGTACCACATAATGAACTCTGTTTCCTGTTATCAGAGCCGTAGCATTATCATACATTGCACAACTCTTGACAATTCATATGACATTATTACTGGCATTTTAAATCCCCCAGACTGTAATTTCGAAGGCTGTTTACTATCAGGTAAAAACCGTCGATTGCATGCAAAACGCAACGCTTTCAAATCTCTTCACTTTCCACCCGTGTTGGCAATTTTTAAAAATCCTTCTAGCAGGTATAGTGGCTGACAGTGGGCCATTTTCAAAAGCAATATATTTAGGCGGGCCGCACAGCTGAGAAAAAGAAACATTAAGTATTTATTGTAGGAAAGTAAACCGAAATTCCGTTGCTGACCCCATGCCAGAGGAGCGTACAATCAAATACTAGGCGAATCATACCGTCCCATCACACTTTTATGTTCTATAGCCAAGACGAGGGCAAACAAAATACCTGGTTTGTATAAAAAAAGTCCTTTAAGGATACAAATTGGATTAAAAAAAAAATAACTTTTTTTTTGCACGGGTGGGCAAACGAAATTTTTTCCTGGACAAACGATAATCCTCGATGGGCAAACGATCTACCGAGTTTGCACTAAAAAATTATCCTTCAAGGAGATAAATTAAGGATTTAAGGTTTCCCAACCTAAAATTTTTTTTCGCACGTTCTATGAAATTTATGGTTCGTTAGTGGTTTTGCCGTGGTTGTGCTAAATCATGTTTGGCGACCACTTGGTGAAGTGTTTTTTTTTTGTGATAGTGATAGTTTTGAGGTATAGCCGAAAATGTGCAGCGTTGCCGATTGTTTTGCGCTTGTCAATTTATAGTAGATGCTACATTTTCTTACTACAACTTCGAAAATTTATTCTTATTCAAACCAAAGAGAGGGTTTTTTGATAGAGTTTACTTTTGAGTAGTTACTACGAATTTCGAAAGTTACTACTTTTTATTCATACTAGCCATTGTTTCCATGCATTTCCCATGGTTCATTTAGCAATGGACCGTGCTTCGACCATTTAAAAGTGCTCCAACAATTGGGAAACAAGTTGACAGTCACCCTACTCCCTAGGCGCTTGATATTAACATACATACATATGTTGACTGTTCTGTTGAATTGTGTAA
Organism: Chloromyia formosa; assembly: GCA_964017055.1. NCBI lineage: Eukaryota > Metazoa > Arthropoda > Insecta > Diptera > Stratiomyidae > Chloromyia > Chloromyia formosa. The sequence goes on along the minus strand of OZ024813.1, from coordinate 2,027,180 downwards.
AAAAAACGTCAGTTCTTGTCAGCTTATTGACAATCAGCCTACTCAGTTGGCGTTTAGATATTGATATAATTTTGGCTGTACTGTCCAATTATGCTTAAGAAACGTCAATTCTTGTCAATATTTAAACTTCATAATTACTAATTGGTCTGCTGAGTCAGCCGACTGTCGACCACCTGTCGACCTAGTACCCAGATATTGGAACCACGGGTTTATATGGAAACATACAGGGCAAGCGTATTCCGTGTACTGTATGTTCTTAGGCATTGCACCAATCAAGTTTGCATGAATTCAGCTCAATGTTTGAATCCATTTGCACTGACATATCAATATCAATGTCCCCACACTTTATCGCAAATGTCTATTTTCAAGGAAACTGTATTCAATCAAATCCATGACATTGAAACAATTAATTTTCTCCACCATGTCACAGCCACGTTATCTATCATAAACACCACATCAACCATCCATCTATCCATTCCAAAGACATCTCTTATCATTTCACACATAAAAGCTCAAATCTTCAAGCGTGGGGTGAAAAAGCAAAGTCACTTGTACATCTACGAGTAGCCACAAATACATATTCGTATATCTCCAAAAGATTTATTTTATCGTCAGATAGCCTGCATTAAGTTAATTATTCAAAACAAGTTTGAGATTTACATACTTCTTTCAAATGTATTCATCGTTTCTGTCATGCTTCCATACCAAAATCGATAGATTCTTCGATGGTTGAATATTCTTGAAGCCTCGTGGCCCAAGACGAAATTCTAAATTTGGATCATCCCTCCAGCGCACTTAGATTGAACTTTGTAACTAATTTTTCGGTCGTTCTTGTGAAACCCACGAATAAGAACAAAAAAAAAATCTAATTTCATATTTTTAGATAGCATGATATCAAATGCCGGTCATAAAGTCACATAAAAATTCTGAAAGGAATGCTTGGTCGGTTCTTCTGAAAGGCGAAGAATTAACAGGGCTAGGGTCGTCCGTGAAGACCCAAAGATTGACAAGAAAGAGTGAGTAAGGAGGATACGGGGGCAAGTGGGGAGGACAGATAGTGGATTTTCGAAGTCAATGTCAAATGGGGGAAACGTAGGGAGCTTCGGGTTGTATACATATGTAATCTTAAAGTGTCACGGACTTCAATATTATAGCGAAGCAGTTGTACTTATGCTATACATACAAGAATGTTGTAGACGCGCTTATTTTTTGCTGTACACATTGTAGTGAGGCACTCATTCTTTTTGTTTCATTTCATCAGGGCAAAAGATAAGCAAACATTGAAGCGCGATAAAATTGGAATCGATTACGGGATAAGCTGAATTGCTGTTTATGCTATTCCAGAGAATGGTTCATTCAATGGGCCATAGATACAAGATAAATGACATATGCTACAGACTAGGTAAGAAGGTCATGGTGGGCATGCTGGCCATGGAAATGAGGAATTTGATTTATTTAAGAAAAAAAAAACCTGGAAGGTGACAATCTTTTTTATGTTAGGACTATCCTGAAACGTGGCTGTGTTTTGAATTTGAATCAGTTGCACTATTGATCTTTTCTACAATCATTGATTACCTAAACATATTGCGTATATTTTAAAACATAATACATACTACTTCTAGAATAGAAAGTAAGAAAAATATTTTCTTGTTTTTTTTTTCAGAGCTGCATCTTACACCCGATACCAGACAACCACGAACAGGTAAGATTCTTCCATTTACAGGGCATTCCGCGTTGAGTAGGCAATACTGCTAGGGGCAATAGTACAGTCCATTTGATTAAAATGGCACTAACGAAATTTGCCTATCTTTAACCGTTACCGAGCTATCGCTCTTTTTATGATTGTCATAAAAAATCTTGACTTTCCGAACAAAATCATCGCAGCCTGGCTGTCATTGAAAATCGCGATCTCTTTCGTAGTGGTGATGTGACGTCCCAGCCACGCCACGGCTTCTTTTATCGTGTAGATCTCTGCCTGCAAGATGCGGCAATGACACGACAGTCGGTAAAAACCATTGAAATCAAGTTGCTTGGAGTGGATGCCGGCGCCTACACGTCTAGCTGTCTTACAACCGTCTGTATAAATCTTTAACGATAGAGGACCACCCGATTCCTATATGGATTAGTGTGTGAGATTAGGCTGTCATGGTTCTTCCATGTACCACCACCACCAACAGTACATTGCTATCGCAATCGTTCAGTACAGTTGAGTGACCAGTATTGAAGAAACTCCACCGATCGATCTCTCGAATCATAATGGTTACATTAACTGTCATTCGTTCTCCTAGAATAGAACCGTTGGAAGCAGCCCAAGCATCGCATCCATCGCCGCAGATGGATTTGTCCGGAAAGCTCCGCCAATTGCCACTCTGGCCACCCTCTCTATCTAGTTTTCTCTATCTGAGAACGCCAGTCTTACTCCTTGCAAGGTTGGAGCTATCACTGACTGAAGGATGTTAAAAGAAAACTAAGCAATTAAATGGCAGCCTATAACCCATATAACATGCTTATATTTCGAATTCTTTAAACTTCAATTTTCTTCACCCTCCTACTCCTGTGAAAATATTCAAATCACGGAAAAGTTTCTTTTTATAATATTTTCGAAAACTTTCTTTGCCATTTCGCTACCCTTTGTATTGTATTTTGTGGAAATTCTAAAAAATTGCGTTCAGCTATAGCAGCGTTATGAAACTTTAATACGTAGCTAGCTTATTTCCCTGAATTCTATCATGCATGTGACGAAACTTTCTTGTACATGATATAGTTGAAAGTCGTAATTATGGTATCAATTTCCTCTGTCGACCAATGAATGTAAATTAGCTAAAACAGAAATATTTTAGCTTTTCTTATTTCGCTTTTAATAGAAAAGTTTATAGTTTATTTAAATTATTTTCCCTAATATAATCTACTCGTAGATATACATAGATACAAAGTTCTTGCTTAAATTCGAAAGTCTCTCTTTGTAGCTATAGATTAGATTCAAGTGTCTAACAGGCGGTTTTATAAATGAGACTTAATTAAATTTACTAAATTTCCTAGACTCCTTGTGGGGCATAGTGCGTCTACTATAATACTATAATAAACACCTACGCGCCATCGCGTTCGGTTTCCGGCCATATCACGTATCTCCCCCTAAGATTTCCCAAGCGACGCACACTCATCGTCCTAGAATCTTAATTAAATTTAAATTACTTATATTTTATTTTATTTGTAAATGCAAACCAAAGATTTTTTTGACGCGGTACATTACCTTGAAGTCGCGGTCGCCACTCGATGATGCTTGGAATTGGGAGATCAGGGGTTTATTTATAAAATCCAATTCAACTCCGATGGAACTTAAGGTCGCTATAAACTGCATCGACCTTTCGGATGCGATATTAAACCAAAAATACTTATGACACTCGCTAAATTCTATGTCTGAAATGAGGAACTGATCACAGCCATAATCGATCAACTTCGCAGAAAAAAAAATCTACGACGTTAAACTACTCAACGGTTGCTCAATTTCAACCTACAGGATATGTGCTCAAGAACTGTCAAATACATACATACGGATATCAGTTCACTCTTGTCCAACTGTTGGCCTTTGTATGAGCGATGAGCCCCTTAACTCTACGAACATGTTCCGTTGTTTATCTTTTCCGGTTATTAAAAAAATACCATCTTTATGCGTGATGGTTTACATTATTATTATAAATAATGAAACATTTTCCGCTTGATAAAATTCGTGGTCGACTCCACTCGTACGCAAAACTGACGTCCTACTTGAAGTAGCGAATGGGTTTTATATTTGCCAACAAAAACAGAAAAAAAAAACAAAAGACTATTTTTAACGCGTCTATATAGATTTTTAGGTAAAAAAACCATTTTCTTATCCAATATTTTTATTCGGTCTTTTTGTTGTTTTTTTTTAATGGCAAAATAATTTTGCTGAGATAAATTCGAAGTGTGAACCTAAAATTTACTGACATTTGATTTTTTTTAGAAGTGGTGTTAGTGAAATAATTCCCACATAAGAATAAGGAGCGTTTTTTTGGTACTCCAGTATATTACGAAATAAATTACTGAGCAAATAAACACTCTAGGGTAATTACTACAGTTTAGTGTCATAAGTGCAATGCAATCGGATCTCTTAAGTCATTTCAGTTTTAATTATTTTTGATTATTATTTGTCAGATTAGAAATTAGGAATAGATTCGGAAAAATATCTGCGATATATCCACGTACAAATATAAAAACCACATTTTATTAAGAAATTTAGCAAATTCGCAATTTTAGCGATGTAAGCGACAACATCCGGGCAGGTTAAATACCCGGTTGAATTCTCCAGGCTAATTCAGATTATTTAAACGCATTGTGTAATTGCGTGTTATCAACTGGAATTAACCCGGACTGGAGTACAAAAAAAAACGCCTATTAAAGATCAATGCTCCGCATCATGGTGGATAATCTGGACTTGTTGATTTTGGTGTTAATGTATGTATTTCAAAAGAGATGGGCGGATGTTTGAATTAAATTTATGGTATACGTGTATATCAATTTGAATTTACATTTATAACGAAAATTATGAGTATCAAATTTGTATTTTCACTAATTTTAATTATAAATGTAAATTCAAATTGATATATGTCTATAACAATGAAAAGATTCGTCTCTAAAATTTTGCAAATTTTTTTATATGTACCTACATATGTATGTATGCAAAAATCAAAGTTGCTATGAATTTCAGAAATATAAATAGCAATAATAAATGTCTCATTAATTAAGACATTGGTGCCCGCTACTTGTCTAAATATTGGATAAAATGCCTTCACATGAAATTCGATATTACGCTATCATGTTGTTTTTCATTTTTTGGATTTTGTAGAAAAATCAAAACAGATGTAGCTGACATGAAATTTGGTAGGAATATGAACGATGCAATTCGCAGGACAAAGCTATTCAGTAGGATGCAATAGGTTGAGCTTAAAAGAGGTCTCCATTGGGGGCAAATAGGAGTAATTTTCGTCAGGTATAGGCATGTGGGATATTGTTTTTGGATCTTTTTTTTTTAATTCGAAGTAGCCATATCAGAGTGGTCGTGTTCGTTCGGTCACCGCTCTACGGTCTAGATTCTAGAAAATGGAGGCTCGATCCTCGGCGCAAAAAAAACTGCCTGTGGGTACTAATAGAACTCCCACTCAGTTGCGTAGATAGAGCTTTTAGCGGGGAGAAGGGATATGCCATCGTCACTATATTTTTTTTTTGTGGTCGGAAAGGATTCAGAATCCTCACTTCTTGAGTGAAAATCCACTTTCCGTTCATAGATCTGCTAAAACTGTCTTTTTAGAAGAAAATTGAGTAAATATCAAACCATAATCAATGAGTTAGTTGACGACATTTTTCCATATACTAAGAATGAGTAGTTGATAAAATACTCCAAGAGTGTCAGTAACAAAGCCATCCGGAGGTTAATGATGTGGTGATATCCTTAAGATAAGGTTTGAAGAGGTTTGGTTTTTTTTTATGGAACCATGCGCCATATTGTCCATTCCGTCAATCACACTGACCCCATGTTGTCCGCCGAATACTTTCAAGCTTTTCAATTATTTTCTACTGTAAATTCTCACTAATGTAGGATAATAAGCCATGTAAGCTAGCCTGGAGGTACGCTCAAAAATAGGATTCGGTTTTCGATGTCTTGTGACTAATATACCGTGCACCAACTCGATTGTCCATTTCGGTTTCATTTGCTGCATTCTTAAAACAACAGCACTAAGAAGCGTGCTACGCGGCAATTTGTTCTAGAAACGCTTGTGCTGTGAGCTATTTTTAGTCAGGATAATTTTTTTTTTCGCTTTCTGGCTCAGCGCAATACTTGACATTTGCGATAGTTGTTAAGGTGGAAAATGACAAATGCCTGTTTCGTTAAACTTCGATTTTAACCTTGTTTGTTTTATGTACGGTCGATGATCGTGTTTTTAGCGTGATTGTCAAACTTTATTGTGGGAAGATAAATTGTTACGACATCTTGTGTGTCACCTGGGACTCACTAAAGTAAGAAATTTAAAATTTACTGCCAAATGCAAAACTCAGCATGGCATACATATGACAAATGCGACAGACAGCATGTCGTTTCTAAAACATGTGCTGGTCAGCAATTGTGAAGCGCTGACTCAGCGCTGGCATTTTAGGAACGCAGCAATTGGATAGATCAAATGACATCAACCCCACATTCTGCGTCCAATATTTTCTAGCGTTTGGTTGTCTTCCCCCTTGGTATTAGATATAATAACCCACAACCTTTCTCGACTTGTCGCAGGATGCGGTTAAATGGGCAGGAGGTGTATGCTAGCAATATGCTTACGAAACGTCAACTAGGCCTGTCGTTGCACTAGGTGTTAGTGCAAATATTATATACACTTTGGGCATCAAGTAATATCAGGCTTCTTTGATCACTTTTCGACTGTGAATTTTCTTTAATGCAGGGTTGTTTATTGACTGTCGGATCGCAACCACGTCATCGAGTCGATTGCACATCTCTTTCACTGGTTACATCAAATCCCACTGACTCCACATTGGGCGCCAAATATTTTCTACTGTAAATTTGCAATGACGTACGATTAAAAAAAGCCTTAACATAGCGATGCATCAGCCAACTGGTGGATGCCTTCACATAAAAAAAGAAACCACTCTACAGAGATAATGGCACGTAATAAAGTGGCTTTGATATATCGGACTAATGAATTTGAGTGTTAAGTTAAAAATAACCAATTTCTAAATGAATATGCTGAATATCTTCAATGGGGATGTTCAGAAGGCGCAGCCGTTGCACAAGGTTTGAGTAAATGTTACTGTCGTAAGCACACCCGCAAAAATAGAATGTTCGAAAAGAGTCAAGACAACAATTTCACAACGGTGGTTCATACAATTGAGGTACCTTCTGAAAGTACCCAATTATACGCAGTAATCTTAATACAATCTCAAATAAGGCAAAAGAAACTTTCATAGACAAAATAAAAAATCACAATAAAATCTTCAAAACAGGTTATAATCACTTTTTCTGTGTGTGGTCATGGGAACTCGAGGAGTTGGACTCCGGTTTTCCAAGGGAGAGGTCACAGGTTCGATTCTTGACGCGAACATATTCAAACAGTTGTTTTTCTCGACGGTCCACTCGACTTAGCTGTGAAGGAGTATATCGATTGAATAAAAATTATTTGAGTAAGGCTGAGACGAGATTAAGTTGAAGCCATGAATGGGATGACTATCTTACTACCGATGATTCCCTTAGTCCGTCGTGGAGCATACTGGGTACTTCTACGCGAGGCTCGTTGACGTTTCGTTGGGGTTCAACACTTCGAGTGATGCAAGTTACTGACATACACACTCTATCAATTTAGACCAGAAAGCATTTAACTATTCTAAACACCGCAGACACAGAAGTAAAAAGCGAAATGGCAAAAAATAAGGATAAATATCGCTTACTAGAATAAATAAAATGAACAGATTTTTTATCAACACATAAAACTAATTTCATTTTTTTAGATTCAGTAAACTCCAATTAAATTAATAAAGTAAAATAACATTGTGCCACTTCCCACCTGGCAGATTGCCCTACATTACATTCAAACCAGAACCTCTACTAAACACATCAAATCCAATTTATCCAATACACCAGTGAACTCTTTTTCAATCAACGAACACTGCATTTTTGATTACATACCGGAAATAATTTGAATGAACATTATTAAAGTGATTTGGTTGTTTAGTGGTCCATCAAATTTAACTTATATCGGAACACAATCGTTCATAATTCACTTTAGTGTGTCATAAACTTTTTTATTTTACTACCAATAAAAATGGCACTTAAACCATCGTAAAAATAATTATGCAATACAATTTTTGTTTGTTCTCTGTGACTATCTTGATACACTCTCCACATATGGGTTCGGGTAGTTCTGGTGTTCTTTGTGGCTAGCGCGAGAGAGGGAGAGTGAGCTCGCGCCAACACTCGCGAATGGCCGCGTTCCGCGTATCTGTTCGCTCTTTTGTAATACAAAATGTAGATGAACGTGTGTAGCACAGTTAATAGATGCGGATGTTATGATTATAAACAAACAAAACCAAATCCGAAGCGGATTAAAATTGAAGAATCTTAAGATTACCAACTAGCCAGCATGTTTCTTTGCTTTGCTAGCGGGTTGTTTGCTTGATCGGTGCGCCTACATGATACTGTGTTTGTATAGCATATAATCCAAGTATGTGGTCAAATTTCAATGGCGCTGCAATCAATTTGAAATTTTGCAGACCTTTTTGGTAAGGGGTGAGTGAATTTCATTTATTAGTGCAGATGTTTTATGATTGCGCGGTTTTTATTGCCGTTGAATTGGTTCGATAATAAATGAGGCTTTAAATCAATAGTTGCTATACATTTCCTTTTTCTTTGCTGAATGAGTGCTGGATATATATTTTATTTATTGATGTTATAAAATGTATTGACAAATTGAATAGGAAAGCTATTTTTTTAGTACTTGTATGTAGTTTGCCCTATATGTTAAACATACAAATTGTAACTCTCTGTAAACAAATTATACACATACCTCCTAGATAACTTCCAAATAGTTTCGTTTTAAACAAGATTGGCATATCTAGGAGAGATTTCGCATAATGGGCGGGGATCATAAACTCAACAACTCTTAGATTACACATGGACTTACATGGAAGTTTTTACACGGTCTGCCCGTAAGTTGGACTCACGAACTTACCTCCATTTGAGCCCATGTTAAGTCCATTAGCCGATGAGTTGGTCAGTCAGTCAATCCAAAAACAAACAACAAAATCTTGGTTCGCGTAATTTATCTTTCGCACTAGTAAATTCGATCCTCGAACGACTGGTCGAAACATTGGAAAATTGCATTGATGGCGGTGATTTCGTGAGACTATTACAGAGTCCTTGTCGCTATAAGTTGACAGTTAGAAAGCCATGACGGTTCTCCTAACAAGAATCCAAGACCGTGGTCTACCCTGGCCTTTGACATAAAAAACCAGGCCGAAGCAAAGCTTCGGCCCGCAGTCCGAAGCGTATATACCCTAGACTTGTACAGACCTAGTGGTGATACCAAAAGTACCAATTGGCAACGACCATATGCATTAAAAGTGAGTTTCCTATATGGCCAGTTTATAGGGGAGGTTGACACTCATTCAGTAGGATCTTGGCCATTCTAAAAATTAATTAACTAACCCATTCTTCAAATATTTGTCGAATTTTTCAAGTCGCTAGCTTCATTCTATCGAAAGTTATTGCTTATTTGAAGTCTCACTTGTAGGGGTGGTAGAAGTTCCTTGGATCGGATCTTGCCCATCATAGCCACCAACCAATTAGATCACCCTACAAACATTAAAAAAAAAGATGTCAGGTATCTAGCTTTACTCTATCGAAAGTTATCGCTCATTTGAAGTTTCATTTGTAGGGGAAGTAGGGGTTTCGTTGGTCGGATTTTACGTATTTTCAATATTAGGCTAATATGGCTATAGTTAAACTTTGTGGGTGGGTGTTACAAATAGCGATGCAGGCAGCTCAAATTTGCATGCCAATTGAACAATTCACTATTACCACCATTTAGCTTTACGTCTAGTTACCGCTACCGGTCACAGTTCCCAGTTGCAACCGAAATGGACGAAATCATATTTTTGTCGACGACAGCTCAAACGATGAAAATTGTCTGCAATAATTGCAAATATTAAATGCCTTCCTTCAATTTGCCATCAAACTCGCCATTTTTCAATACATAAAGTGCCCACTAGAGCGCAACTGCTGGTTGTTGTGCTCGCGTGTCACGCACCCTAATGGCTGCCATTCAATTATTTTATCAAACAAAGCAAAAGAAAATCATGTGATTATCTGCGGCAACGACTTTCGGTCGGCACGAAAGGAAATAAACATAATTGAGGGTTATTTAATAGTCAGCCTAAAATTGTCTTCTTGTTTTTAGGCAATATTTTAAGGTAATTTTAATGTTAATTTATTGCATACGAATAATATTACATTTCTTATTTTGTTATCTGTCGGTTTGCGGCCTACAAGTTCGCTGTATCTTCTCCTGCTCTTAACACGACGTTACATAGATACAGCTCCAACAAGAAGTTGTTGGCGAACCGTTTTGTTGTTTTTTTTTTGTTGCTGCTGATGTTAGTATTGCCGAGGTGTACCTTCACCTACCTACATTTCTTGGTACGCGCTGTTTCTGCTTTGTATTCGTGTTGGATAAATTGAGCCTGCGACTGGGAGAACAAGGTGGTGGATGGGAAGTGTGTAGTAAAAGGAGATGAGCATTTTCTTCGCAAACTGGAATTTCTTCTTTATATTATATTCAGCTCGGTAAAGTTTGCAATTTATTTTCTTCAGATATGCCACCCGAAATGAAATTAGATTGTAACATCTGCGGAATTTTCCCTAAATAAGGACTAGAACCAGATACTTTTGAAAGTTTGTATGTACTTTAACGAACGGAAAACTTTGCAAATATGTATATTTCTAATGCAAATATGTAATTCGAATAAAAAAAGCGGATGGCTTCTTTTTGTTGTGAGTGGAAAAGATTTGCTAACTTTGGCGAATAATTTGCTAAGAAAATTACCAGTTCGAAAAATGCGAGTTTCTTAAGACATTGCAGAGGGGAATTTCGTATGATTTGTACAAAAAGTTTAAACCTTGTAAATAATACCAAGGCTATAACAACAAAAGATATTTCGAAGTTGGGTTACGAACCCTTTTCTGCCAGCAGATCGAGAAAGTTGGAGAGGTGTCTAGACTGCGTAAGGTCCTCGCTTCCAAGCCTGTTGTCCCTATTTAATGAAGCGTGAAAGTTCCTGGAGTGGCGTAGATAAGGGGGTGATTAAGGGGATTAATCCCTCCTCCTCCTCAAGAGTTTTTATATAATCGCTAATATTTCATGTATCATCCTAAATACAAATTTTAAACTCAAAACTCAAACTCATTGAAAACTTAGCTTTAACTGGAAATAAAGTCATTAGTCATCGGTCATCCAGCCTGAGACATGAAAGCTACTTTACTGCTTGACAATTTTTTGTGTGCAGCTATTCACTCCTTTCAAAATAAATTCTGTCAGGAGCAATCGGTGCTGGGTGACTGCAGATTCACCCAAGATCACTTTGCAGTCTTTCACCCAACGTCTCATGAAATTTAGACACAGACGATAGTCTGTCTGTGCCGCATGAGCTTCACTGCCATATGTGATCAGGTGCCTTTGGTTCTTAATGTACCATGTGTTGAGGATGACCAGACCATATGATCTGCACATAGTCTAGATAGCCTCACCTTCATCATTTCTGGCTGTAGATTGGCTACGCTTCCCACAATGGTAATCCTCATAATCATAGTTCGATTCTCCCCCATGACCATTGTAAGCCCCTCCGAAAAAAAACCGTAGATAACCAATTTGATACTCATCAAGCGGTCGCTTATCTACGAATGTGTTATTTTCTCACACACCCCACGTTGGGCGCCACCTTTATTTAGCCCAGAAAAGGGTCCTCTTTTTGAGGTAGGCCTGTTCAAAATCATTGTTAATTACTTTGACCCCTCCAGGGGCATCGTTGACATCTCTTGCATTACTATTCCTTTTTGACGTTTCGATAGCATATTTTCGGATCGCACAGGTGTTAGCATGCATCTCTTACAAATCATCTTCTGTTGCAAATCATACAGCGGCGCATGAAAGTACGAATAAAGAGTTAGAATTAAAATGAATTGGAAGTGCAAGCACAGCCTACCTGTTCAAAGCATAGTCCCTAGAAATGGCATTTATTTCACTGGTCTCATGTTGAGCGCGACTTCAATTTCTGCTAGCACCTGACCGTACATTTATTAAAATTGATTTGAACGGCCTTCATAAAGATCAACTATAATTAGTTCGCCTGCTTCTCTTACCCTTCCAAGTTTAGAAAAAACTGCAGCCTTTTCCTCGAGATCTGGTTCTGGTTTTTATAATCATCTTGAGTTTTCCTTGTCCAAAGAACGATGATAACGATTTCGCGAAAAGATAATGTTCCTAATATCTAAAGTGTTTGAAGACCACTAACACCCCCTGCTTAACGCTTTGTTGCTTTATTATTATATACTCTGGGGGATAGCCGAAGCAGACCACTAACGTTTGGGTCCCTTTTCGCCCCCTCCCGGTCATCAGTGACTTCCAGATGTCGACTGATAATTGTCGACCTCTTTCTTCATCACTGAGTCCCGTGTTATTGCTAGCATTTGTTTGAAGCTGAGTTCACTCATGGCTTCTACACTTATCGTGTGCTTGCCTGTGATCCTCAACCTCGTGCTAGCCAGTGCTGGACATTCGCACACAATGTGTGCTGCCGTCTCGGCCTCCTCCAGGCATAGCCTGCAAACGTCATCTTCCCCGATTTTCATCTTGGCCAGATGAGCCTTAAAATTACCATGCCCTGTGACCAAGGCAGTTATCCAGCTTAGGGTACTCCGTTTATAACTAAGTACCTTTCTCGCTTCCCTGCCTAAAGGGCTGGTCATTGCATTCCGAGCTTGTTTGCAAGTGACTAGCTCCTGCCATCTTTGTTGATGCATGGAGTCCATCCACTTCCCAACCTTCGCTCCAATCATGCCGTTCCCCAGAGCAACTCTGGGTTCTGGGCCAATGAAAGGTGCCGCAGATCCCTGTTTTGCTAGGGCATCCGCCGCCTCATTTCCTGTTGTACCTATGTGTCCTTTTACCCACATCAGCGTAACCTCATTTTCTGAGGCACACGTGTTGAGCTTCCGGACACACTCTAGTACCAGTTTAGAGTTTATGTTCGTCTGCTGCATGCGTCTGATCACCGATTGGTTGTCCAGTGCAATAAGGATTTTCTTCCCCCGCACCTGACCTTCAAGCAAGTGGTCCAACGCATGCAACAAGCCAAGCATCTCTGCCTGGTATACGGACACATACTCTCCTAGACTAAGCGCACATGCTAGGTTTAGCTCTTCAGAGTAAACCCCCGCCCCCGCTTTACCGTCCATTAAAGAGCCATCAGTAAAAATGCTGATGTCATTGTACATACACTCATTATGTATGTTTCCATCTGCAATGTGAGTCTTGTGTAGTCTTTCAACTACCCTACGTCTACTCATGCCTTCTATCGGCATTAGAGTCTCCCTGACCTCATCATGAATAATGTCGTTGCTTAGTGAGAATTTTTTTAAGATTTAAGATACCTATAATTAATAACTAATATGTCAACGGTTTACCAAAAAGATCCCTATTCGGCCATACCTCATTATGCGTGATACTCGAAGCAATGAAAAATCAAAAGCTACTATAATATAGTAATAGTTAATCTGAACTTTGTTTCGCATTCTGAACTCATATCATAAATCTTTCAGCGTAAAGTTGACCAAGTTTACTAATTTTCTATTTTTGAATTAAAAGTCAGAGAATGTATTAAGGATCTACCTCCTTAATACATGCTGATATTTACGAGTATTTGTTCAAATTAAAATGCAGCCTAGAACATAAGGAGCTAAATAAAAACAAATAGTATTAATTATTCTCCAAATGTATGTGCATTAATTAAGCTAATTGCATACCTTCACTATGCCGAATTACAAAGTACATAATTAATTGCAACAATTCATACTTGCACTTAATTACACTCTCAATCGATTGTGAAATTGCAATAAATTGTGCGATTAATGCCCTCGGTTAGACAGCGTCGCACTGATAAATAATTATGTATGATTTTATTATCCGTTTGCACGATATAGTCATTGATTGCTCGTGTATATGGTAACAAGGGTCGAAATAAAATCAGTAAATAATGGAAATTATTGGACATATTGAAAGTTCTGAAGTTATGTTGGTTGCGGTACTTTTTTGGATACTTACCTTGACGTAAATAGGATAATTTGGGAAATTACTTGTATTGGTACGAGTAAATAAGTTATGTTATTTGAATTCTCAGTTAATCAGTAGTTAATTAGTAGTACTAATTGATAATTATTTCAAATATAGTTAAGTCTAGACTTGGTTTTTAATAACTAGCTCTGAGATATATTTCTATACTCTATATTAACCTACGACATTCTAGCGTCCTTCTACTTTATTGACGTGGTTGAGCTGAAAGACATCTACATTGACAGTTATGAGAGTATCAGTAGAGACATAGTTGTTACGATATTCGAAAGTATAAATATTATAAAATACGTCAGCATATACGATGGGAAAAACTGAAGCGCAAAATTTCACAAAACTATCAACGCGTCGTCATACCACTACCTGACGATATTCTGTCATTAATCCATGGTCTAACGATTGGCTTCTCCCTCCAAGTTCGTTATCTTCGGGCCGCAGGCCACGATCGTAAGGTGCGTTTTGCTAGGCAGACGATCGTCTCACATTGTTCGCGATTAGTGATTAACATATAGAGCACGGAGGACTATTTGTGTGTATATTCTTGATCATCGCTTGCCATTGACGCAAAGTGGTGGTGTCGAGCAAAACGGACCTTTAAGGCCGACATGAGACCGATTGTAAGTAAGTAGTCCAATACGATTATCATCTGTTTTTTTTTTTGTACGAATTCCTAGTACCAGTATGATTTACTATGAAGCCATCATGATTTTTAACACGAAAATGTTTATTGGGAGGCTATTCATATAAAAAGCGAAGTAAAAAGCGACAGTTAAAACCGACCAGAAATAATTCGACTAAAAAGGCGATCAGGAAGTGACATGGTTCTGAGGGAGATTCGCTAGCTTGTACGAGAATGAGCTATTGAATTTATATGAAACGAGAAGTATGGGGGCATATTTGGAATTTGTAATTGATGTAGTATAGCGTGTTTGAGGGGTATTGTGGAGGGAAGAGGGATGAAAAAATATATATAGTACAATTAAATGCGTAAAATTATTGTGCGTGATAATTGCTATAATGGTTTTAATAATTATAGCTAAGTGATGGTGGCTAGATGTTGATGGCCGAGTGTCATGAAGCCAATGCACTAGACTACTGTTGATGGCATTCTAAGTCCTTTGGTTAAGATGCAAGTACATTAGCAATGAATGATATGATATGATATGTAGGCAAGATGGGTATCATGTAACTGGGAGGGATGAAGCGAATGCATTTGACTACTGTCGATGGCATATTAAGTTCTTTGATCAGGAGAAAAGGACCTTCAAGCAAGAAATAAAACCCCGCCAATATATCTTCTGAATGAGGGTGATGAGACCAATGCATTGGATTACTGTTGAAGGCATTTTGATTCAGGATAGAAGTGACATGAAGTAAAACCTACCCAAGTATGTTCACAGTAACATTGGCTTCATCATCATAATCATCGTGGCGCAACAGCCCGCCGTCGGGCCTTGGCCGCCTGGGTCGTTGTCCTCCAATTATCTTGGTCACGTAACCGCGTCCCCCAATTTTGGAAGCCCAGTAGCCGTTCCGCGTCCGCATATACTGAGCTCTCCCAACGAGCTCTCGGTTGTCCTCGCAGTCTCGCTCCGTCGACTTGTTCTGCGTTCATTGCTCTCTTTGGCATGCGATCATCGTCCATTCGTTGTACATGCCCTGCCCATTGAAGTCGTTGTAGTTTGACAATTTTCGAAACTTCCACCTCATCGTACAGTTCATACAATTCATGGTTGTACCGGATGTGCCATCTATCTTGAGCCGTTCTTAATTGTATTTACTAGTTTGTACGCTTTTCTGTTGTCCCTGTTAGCTAAGTTTTCGTTAATATTCAGCAACTGCTCGTCAAAGAACTTACGTTTCTTACGTCTAATTATTCTATTCGATATTCTCCGTAGCTCGTCATATTTTGCTCTTTTGGCTCTGGTTCCTCGTCGAATCCATTGTCTATAGGCTTCGTTTTTCACGTTAAGTGAATTTTTGCATTCTTCGTCTAACCAGTCATAATATGTGGGATACCAGCATTTCTGATACTGTTTATGTTGACCCCCTCCGACACAAAATCCTAGCTACGTCACTGATAGAAATTCGTGTAAATTATGTTGAAAACATAAAAAATTATGAAGATTAAGAATTTAAAAAATTTTATTTTACTATTTTTTTTTAAGCCCAACTTTTGTTACTCTCGTCCTAAATATTTCCTCCTGTGGTGAGGGGGCGTAAGAATAAGCGACAACCTCCCCCAGCTTGTCGTGGAAGGTGGCGAAATGGACATGATGTGTATGCCAGCAACATGCATCATCCGAAACTCGTTATATGCTAACGAAACGTCAACTAAGCCTATTAGAAGTAGTCGACATGCTATTCCGCACAAGGGGTTAAGGCAAATAGTATAATATTCTACGTATTTATCAGTTTATGTTCCATCGGGCAAAAAATGCTGTTTTCTCACATTAAAACGCCTGTTGTCTGTAACTTCTAAAACTTACGAAATTAGGGTGAATTGATATTAACAGGATTGATGAGGTGATTTTTTGTTTAATACACACTCACATCTATAACTATTAAACCGCTTATACGATTTTTATAGAATAAATTTTAGCAATTAAAGCAAAGTATTAACTACGATTTAGTTAGTTTTGGGTATTTCAGCTTGCGAGGTTTTTGAGTAAGCGCACCTTTAGTAATGTAAGATCGACAGTTTATAGAAAAAAAAAAACAAAATGTAAATGCCTGCAACAGCTAAATCGTTGGCCATATAAAGCAGAGCAGTTTAAGACCACACAATTACACTAACAATTTGATCTGAGCTGCTCTGGATAAAACGTCAGTGCAAGAAAGCTGCTCCGTTAAGTAGTCTGCGTTTTAAAATGCAGGCGGTGCAAGTTTCAAAGTTTTCGGGCAGTTTCAATTTGGGAGGCACATGAAATTAATTTCCTGTCAATAAAATGTTCGTTTTTTGTAATTATGAGGAAAAGTAAACATTCAAAATAATTTTACTGCCTAAGGATCTAAGTTTCCTCTTGAAATTTGAGTTGACGTTTGAATTCTAACTAAACCAAGACACATTTCCAGCGAAGAGGTGCCCCGTTTTCGTGTTCGCTATCCTAATTTACTCTCTATCGTTTTTTTGCCGCTGAACCTGCTCTACTCTGCTCTGTACGAAAAAAAACGCAGCTAATATCAATCCTTTTGCCAGGGTACTCAGACTCAATCGGTTCAAATGCCTATTAAGTTATGTTGTCATTGATGTGACAATATACTACGCGACGAGATTAATATGAGTTATGCTGAATTAATTCATCTTAAAAATAATTAAATACTAATACTCATATATATTTATCAACTTATCATGAAGTGTCAGACTAGGCTATGGGCGAAGATAACAGATAATTTTAAAACACTATGCATTCAAACTCACTAATAACTTGCCTTATCAAAATGCATTTTTTTTTTCTCATTTTAATTTTAAATGAGGTAGTTGAAAAATCTCATATTGAAATTCTAAGCACTGATTCGATAAATGTTAAGAATTCAAAAGTAGACTTTCCGTTCGAGCTTCTACGAGGTTTGAATTATATGCCTATGACACGATATTAGGTGTAAAGCCATACGAAGACATCCTACATGCAAGTCTAGACAGCCATAATAATAACTTACAACGAACCGATAACAATAGTAATGTTTATTCCATAGTCATTCTAACAACTCCTAGTGTCTAATGTTCTATTTTGAGGAAGGCTAATAATGGTGAGGATGCGTAGGAATTACGAAGACAATAAATCAAGAATTATTTCGCAACAATTTTAAACAGTGGACATCTATTTCTAATAATGCTTTTTCAAGACTTAGTGGGTCTTTTGGTTTTGTTTAATAGAGTTATTTACCACAATATTTCGAAGAGGAAATGTCTGTCATGTGTCAATGGTATTCAAAGAAGTTGTTAATTATGGTGTGAATGCTTTTTCAAAGGCAATGCGTTTTAATTAGGGTAAATATTAATCGATTCAATAACAAGCTACCGTTTTTGACAATCATTTAAAATTATCCTTCTTCGGTAATAAAAACCCTCTCTCTGTACGTTTTGTTCTTACCTTTGCAACAAGATGTGATTTAAAACAAAATAAGAAGCAGCATGCTACTTGTGTCCTTCTTCGGTAGCGAAACTACACTATAAACACGAACAATTTCTCCCTCTCTTTTCCCAGGAAAAAATCTATATTCGCTATAAAAATTCCCTTGCATCTGCCATTCACATGAGTTCGATTTAACTCTTTTTTAAGGAAGAGAAAGAAAAGCAACAGTCAAAAATAATAGAATGCATACGTTATCCAGCCAAAACAGTGCCTTTAACTCTTTTCCGATTCTTTCATTCCAAAGCAACTATGACACACATTTTTTCCATTCTTCTTTCCGGGGATAAAGCGTAAACCGCTGTTTACAACTGCCATTTTATTATTGTTGCGTAAAACCATTTGGTTCGAGCCGCCTCATGAGGCAGCAGCAGCATTCGAAAGGCACTCCGAGTGTAAGAAATTGGAATCGCTCTTCGAAAACTCATGTTGCGAAAAAGAAGTATGTCGGTAGGACATTGCGTCGTACACCGAAAGGGTTACATGTTTTCAACGAACCAGAGAAAAAGATTTCCACAAAACACGTTTTATGATTCCGAGGGAAACCCTTGTCAAACGCTTTATGACCCCTAGACCCTTATCTTTTTATACTTTTTATGGAGTTGAAAGAGGGGTTTTACATTTTTCCTCCTATATATTTTTTTTGTTCCTTAATAAAGTCGTGCATTTTGCCAGTTTTATACGACCATGCTCGTGTGTGAGTAGCAAGCAATTCTAGCTCTCGAGGTCAGCGTATCCTTTTTTCCACTCAATTTTCCTTCTTTGCCAATGTTTCATGCATTTTACACTGAGATTATTATGAATTTTCTCGTCTTTTTGCTAACTAACTGCTTTTGCCACATCGCAAACAGAAGAATGCGAGAAAAAAAAAGTAAAATTAATTTCTGACCTTGCCAGTATTTTTACGTAAAAGGGTTTTATGGTTTATGCGCGTAGATTTGCCAGTATTATGTCAGGATTTATGCATTACCCTTGTCGGAAACATCTCTACAGGTTGCATAATTGCAGTGCAAGACCTTGTCGTTGGACGTATCTAACCAGGCGAGAGAGGAGATACATTCAGGTAGATTTCAATCTTTATTACAGTCAACAATGTCAGGATGCTAGTTGTCTTTTGCTACAGAGGTCATTAGAGCGCTTGTAATGATGGCTTACCGGTGTGGGATTCGATTGTCATAACACTTTGAGTCAGGTGAATTTTTTACAGCCATAAAAAATAATGGGGAACAATAACTGATACTATTTTGAAGGTAAAAACGTTTGTTCGGATGAGTTAGGAATTATTTAATCCTTTTTATGCGAGCTCAAGGTCATTTGAAGTAAACACTAAATGTTTTTTTTTCTTTTTGCAAAATTTCAACTCTTCGGATGAGTGGGGTGAAGTCTGAGGGTTTTTAAATACAATTTTAATAAAATGTAAGAGTTATTCCACAAAACTGAAATTAAATGTATAGGTATTAGTAAGGCAGCAGGAAACGCGCCTTTCGAAAAATCGATTTAATTAAAGATGGAATCAACCAACATATTGTCTAAACTCTATTGTCTCGTTTCTAGTATACTTTCTAAAGGCTTGCAGAAATAACAAGCTTCCTTATTTATCGAATTATTCACTCCTTAGCACTCCGAAATATATAGGTATAAATACTTGAGTGTTCCATCTCCTGTCCTGTATTTGTTGTAGCTACTTGCGTGATCAATTTTACACAGATTCGATGATACAAAGTAGGCTCCAGAGGTATAGCAATGTATATAAGTATGTATATAAATGATCAGTGTCACCCTTCTGAAAGATGGGTGACGAAATAAACCGACGAGAACATTAAATAAATAAATAACTGGCGCAAGAGTTCAATCTTGACCATGGCCTCGAGATGAGTCAGCATCATCTCATTTTCTAGATCGTGACGGTATGTGTGTGAGGTGTGTGATCACCCAGCGAACAATTTGGTGAATGTTCATTGCATGAAACCGATATGAAATCGTTTTCTGAATGCTCATTTCACTTTGGCTTCATAGCGTGAACAGTAAATGAATATCACTATATGCGTGGCAGTTTGTAAAATATTCAAGACCTCCTAATCAGTTTCCTTTCAGTACATGAATAATAACTGAAACTATGTTCTTGCGAGCCAAAATTTACTGTTAACTTCACCGCTATGTTTCAGGGATTTTTCATTTAGGTGGCGAAATTTCAAAGTGTAAAGAATACGTATGTTTTTTTGAGTTTGTTGGCTAGTTTTTGTTGTTTTTTGTTATTTTAAAGTGAAAAAGTGAAAATCAAGTAAGGTAAGCAAATGCAAAATGTATTTCTAATGCCTAAATCATTTATAATTTCATATGAAGTTCTTCAATCGATAAACAAAATCAGCCATTCTATAGGGAAAAACATTCACTACATATTCACAGTAGAATGTTATTTCATAAGATGCCTATTTATTGAGTAAACAATAAAAATAAATAAATAATTTATGTAATGTATGAAGGCTGATGGCCACGCATCCTTTCCACTACAAAATGGCATCTTTTGTTTGTTGATTAATATGAAATTGACACGTTATTTAGTGACTTGTTTTTAATTAAATTGCATAATTTGCTGTTAATGTAATGAGAGGCACGTTAATATATTGTTCGGGAGTGTGTTGTCCACGCCCGGAATATAACTTTTTTGAAAGGGGAAATTATTTCGACTTCAAAGTCTAATTTCATTCCACTATATGTGTATTTTTTTCTATAAACCATTTTTAGCAAAATGTCGAAACAATCGCTGCATTACCATTCAAAGATTAATGCAAAAAACATAATCAACCATATTTATCCAACTGATATTGATAATAATGAAAACAGCATGGAATTCAGCGAAAATGAAGCATCGGAATACGAATTTTATGTTTCCCAAGATGAAATTATGGAAGACATTACCGAAACTGGGTTATCCAAAAATATTGCCTCTTGGGCTACGAAATACATGATTGGTAATGAGGCGATCAAGGAGTTATTAGTAATGCTTAGGAATCATAATGTAGAGGGACTACCGCTAGATGCCCGAACACTAAAATCCACTCCCAAAGAAAATGTTACAATATTAATGGGAGACAGTACTTATGTGCATTACGGGCTTAAAGATTGTTTGACCGACTTTTTGTTGAATAACTCGTACGTTTCGAATAATCTTTCGCTAGATTTTAATATCGATGGTTTGCCCTTATTTAGAAGTTCCCGATATCAAGTATGGCCAATTTTATGCAGTATTGCCAGTACTTCTGAAGTTTTACTAGTAGGTGTATATGGAGGAATGTCGAAGCCGAAAAACTGTGACGAGTATTTACAACCATTCATTACAGAACTTAATGAAATTTTATTAAATGGATTCATATTTCAAAACAAGGGATATACTGTTCATGTGCGATCATTTGTATGTGATGCACCAGCTCGTGCTTTTATACTTCAAGTTAAGAGTCATAGCGGGTTCTTTAGTTGTCCAAAATGTACGCAGAAGGGTGAATATATCAATCATCGAATTATATTTCCTTACGAGAAGAATACCTTAAGATCAAATAATTCTTTTCGGAGTCGGTTGCAACCAGAACATCATAATCAACAGAATACTACAGTATTGGAAAGTCTGCCAATTAATATAATTGATAGCTTCGTCCTTGACTATATGCATGTCGTATGTTTGGGCGTAACCAAAAGCATAGCATCATTGTGGATTAAAAACAAGGTCATAAAATCTAAAATAAGTGAGCAACTTTTAAAAATAAGGGGTCAAATACCTCAAGAGTTCAACCGAAAACCACGAGGCTGCAATGAATTTGACAGATGGAAGGCCACTGAACTCCGACAATTTTTATTGTACACGGGACCATTTATATTATCGAGTATCCTGGAACCTAATTTATACCAACACTTTTTAAAATTGAGTCTAGCAATGAGGATATTGCTTAACGATGAGGACTGTATTCGAAACAATGAATGCGCAAAGAAACTTTTAGAGAGTTTTGTTAAAGACATTCCTGATCTGTACTCTACTGACTTATGTACATTCAACTTTCATTGTTTGACACATCTTCATTCGGACGCTTTAAATCATGGCTCATTACATAACATCAGTGCTTTTAAATATGAAAATTTTTTACAACGCATAAAGCGAAATGTGAAAAGCGGAACAAACGTTCTTAGCCAAATTTACAATAGATGGGTGGAAAGCAGTATCAACAATGAAAGAAAACGTGTGATAAAGTATCCTATTTTTGGAAAGCAGCTCCCAAGTGGAAGTTACGAAAGTATAATGACAGAAAAATATAAACTATCAATAAAAGAACCAGATAATTTTCTACAAATCAATAAAGATGTATTGAAGCTTATTGAAATTAAGAAAGATGAAAGAAACATACTTCTATTGCATGCGCTTCGCGTAGAAAATCTGGAGCCATTTTTTACTTTTCCCGTTAGTTCCGACTACTTTAATATATATCATTGCGTGACTCTTAAATTTAGTAAAGCCACAAGTATAATAACACTAAACGACGTATCTACCAAGTTAATCCATTTGACTGATGCAAACTGCAATTCACATTACTTTTCACCTATAATTCATACACTAGAAAAACAATGTTAAATCCCAGCGATAACGATGAGACCCAAATTGATGCAACATATACAGAACTGCAAAATGTCAACTTCGGTAAGTAAATTGATGTTCTTACTAAAAGCACATATCATATTTATTTGTTTATTTTTTTTTTATTATATTTTTTCAGCACCATCTTCATTGCAAACAGATGAAAATTTTGGGTATAGGGATTTTTTACAAATTAAAGGTAATATTCAAATATAGGGAAAGGGACGATTTACGACATAATGGATTTTATCATAGGTTCTTATCCAGTTACATCAACGCAAAATGCTTCTTCTGGGTCACGAAACTTATTCCGTAATATCGGAACCAATGCAAGAGAAAAAAGGCCTCTAACTGATTCAAATAACGACAGTATTATTAACAGTCAGACTACTAATACAAATAGAGGTGAATAAAATACAATAATAATGGGAAAAATCTGAAAATGACTGTTTCTTCTCTTTTCTAAAAAGATGTACTCCGTGCAATCCAGAATGCAAACGTGCACAACAAGCAATTATTTGAAAGGCTGACGTCCGAAGTATGTGGTTTAAAAGAGGTTGTGAAAAGTCTACAAAATGAAATTAAAGAACTTAGAGCGAATCTCCCTGGGAGTCAGCAGGACAGCGGCAATTTAATTCCTTCCAAGCCTTGGACCACTGTGGAGGAATTAATTTCATTTGAAAAATCCTTAACAGAAGATCGCATAAATAAATTAGTAAGTCGAATGCGTGTTTATATATATAAAGATATATTAGACGTGGCTAATGTTTTATTAATTGTGTTACTTTTATTAATTTCAGAAAGAAGATTTTTGTCGGGTAGGAGGTGATGATGTTCACCAATTTATTAAAAGAAATTTAAGAAAATTGGTCACCGACATGTTAGCCCAAGAATTTTCGTGGACCGGGGCAAACAATAAAACTAGTATTAAAGCTTTTACTTTAATATCGGTTTTGAAACGTAGGATTGAATTATTTTAATTTTTGAAACTATTGTTATAATAATTGGAACTTATGTCTAGGTGCATGTCTATTCAGCATACCTAGTGCAACGGAAGCAACTGTGGAAAGGCATATAAAAAGGCATTTCCAATATGCCAAGGAGCGACTGGTAAAAATAGCAAATTTATTGAATCGACATTATAATTATTTTAATAATAAATTTCTTTATTTCAGAAGGGACAAAAATAAAAAAAAATTAATTATCGTTAAAGATTTCCGAAATGTTTTTTTTTTTTTTTTTTTTTTTTTAATAGAAATGTATTTTTACGAGTAGTGCGGATCGTACTCAATTTGATAAAATGAATAGTTTTATTTACATATTTTTTTTTTACTTACAACTATTACAAACATTATTATAACAAAATATTAATATATATAGTACAACGTGAATTAATAAAAAGTTAACTTTTTGTAAAAATCTGAGACTTTTCACTTAAATTTCAGGACAATTTTTAACAAAAACTCGACGTTTTCCATTGAGTTCGAACTTGACACGGTTCTGACGAGGAAATTTTAAGTGTCTGTGCGGCCCTCCTTGGATACCTTCTTCATTTTTGGTATTTCCACATTATTCCCACTCTATTTTCGAGCTCGATTTTTTTTTATGTTCCTATTTTCTATTTTCCTTATTTTTCATTTCCACAATTTTTGATATTATACGTATATGACCTTTTCCAAGCGGCGGAACATAAATCGCTGCGGGCTACGTTTTTCAAATTCTATATGAAGTATTCGTCGCCGTCGATGTGCGGTTGGATAGGTCATATAGAATGGGAAAAACGTAGCCCGCTCCGGAGTATGGATCGTCGCTTGGAAAACGGCCCTTAACTAAAGTAAATTAAGTATCCCGCATAGAATTCATTATGATTTCAGCTCGTGAATTCCTCTTACTGTCATGAGCTGTGTTCAATATGATTTCAGTAGGTGAATTCCTTCTACTACCATAATCAGTATCCAATAAGATATCATTTGTTGAATTCAGTATGAATTCGCATAGTGAATTCTGTCTGCATTCATACTTTTTGTCCACTTTGGCATCATTTGCTGAACTTATTTTGAAACCACCTTATGGTTTCATTTCGGGGTAAAAATTTTCGAACAAAAGTGAATCCGATGTGAATTCTAACTGAGAGGTAAATGAATGTTTAGTGATTTCATTTTCACTATGTGATTTCATTCTGAGTTCACAATGATTTCCTGATGTTCGCTGGGCAACGACACGGTAAAACGAGCTATGTATTTACCCCATAAATGGGTACTCATTTAACAGCAGAGTACGCTCATATTCCGACACGTAGATCCCCTTTTTCATTGTAAATTAGTGCATTCAGTAGGAATTGAACTGGAACCCAGTGCAGAGAAGGCCGAACGTTCCAGACGTTGCGCCATCCAGACCAGCACATCAACGGGTGAGAAAATTTGTACATAATTTTAAAACTTTCTATCTGTTCTTCTTGGCTATACTTAAAGAAAATATTACTTGATTTCTACCCTTTGATTTGGGGGCCGGAGTTGCTACATGCCCGGATCCAAATTTTCTCTTCACGGCCCTGCTACATACATATCTCCTTGTTTCTGAGGTCATTCACAAAGGATACATTGGAGACGACACTGAGATGTTTTCCACTAGGTGTCCTACCCTACCGGGAAAGCCGAGTAACTAGGAAGGAACTTAGGGGCGCAAAACGCGGTTCATGAAGGAATTTTTATGAACGTTTTGAGTAGTCTAGTGACCGCGATAGCTCAATGGGTGCAGCGTTGATTTACCAAGCGAGACCCCGCAGGTTCGATTCCTGCAACGACCATGTTCGAACTGCTTTTCTCGCCTCCCTTCAGTCGACTCATCTGTTCCGCATCGAAACGGAAAGAGGACCACTTTAGTTTACGTTTGAGGAGTCTACTAAGGTAAGGCCTTGAGACTTCGCAAAATCCTCTCGACAGACCCATCTCTCTGTAGTTATCGTCAGAAGCAAGACGGCCGTGACTATTTCCGACTTAGCTCGATTTCCTGCCAATGAAATTGAGACCACCGTGTGTATTTAGCTTATATGTTCATATTAAGATTGATGATTGCTCAACAGCGTTTAGATCTAGGTCAAACTAACAACAGGAAGATTACGTGCTCAGTTATAATACAGCCTTTCCAGCTCAAGTACATAAATTTCCGAGACAAACAAGACGGAACAGTTAAACTTTGGCATGAAACAACTGAATTTCCGAATGAAATAAATACATACATTTCTGAAACGAATGTATGAAATATTTTTTTACGATCAAATAAATAAATCTCCGAAACAAATAATAAATTTCCATTACGTACGAGTAATAAGTATAGGTTTCCCATTGAATTAAGAGAAAGTTAGTAGTAACTTTCTCGCCAATTACATGAATTGTCGAAACAAATTAAATAATTTCTAAGTCTGAAAGTTTGGTTGCTTTGGGTACCTATTTACTACTTACATACAGAAATTTATTTATTTGATCCGAAATTCTATTTATTTATTTGAAATTTATTTATTCAATTCGGAAATTCATTTAATTGATCTGACTTTACCTGGAAATATGTATTTAAATACCAACCTATTCAATTTTTTAAATTCATAATTTTCTATATTATAAGGGTATAACCGAAAAGATAAAATGTATGACCTATCGAGTCTTCATCATCCCGGTTCCTGGTTTGTCAAAATAGAAAAGATTAAGTCCCTTTCGATTTTTGAACTATTGTCAGTTTTCAACAATTCTCGAATTTAATATTTTTGCACCAATATTAATTTGTAATGATTAGACGAGCAGTGACTAAGCCATAAATTTCATCCAATTAATATGCAACCATTCACCGTGTTTCGGAAAGCCATTATCACAACCATTAATTCAGTTTCATCAAAACCCACACCTTTCTGCGAAACGATGACTATGAATGGGTTCTCATTCTCATAATTCCAGTGCCTTCTTTCCCACCACACTATCTGCCATTTTTGACATTACCTTGCACAAGTTTCGACCTATTCTAGGGAGAGAGGAACAGGTCACTTTTTTTGCCAATGCGAGAAGGGATTATACTGGGTGAATTTATTGCAGGGAGGGTTGGTCTTCAGGACTCGCTAACAAGCCCATATTGTTGCGATGCCATTTTTCAGTGCATTGCCATTTGTTTAGGGTAAGGGTTTAAAGTATGTGGAATAAAAATGGCTTCAGATTGTATTTGGTGGTATTTTGAAAGATTTTGGGAGTTTTTTTTTCGTTTTTTTGTACGTGTATTTATTTCTAAAGGAGTGCCGTTAGTGTTAAAAAAAATAATAATAATTCTGATGTTATGATTTAAACTAAACTGAGAAATAAAGTAGATGATGTTTTAATATTTAATAGATATTTTATATTAGAAGGTAAAAGTAAATATGTAATGAAAAAGTGTTGGTTTAAGGTTCTGAAAGTTAAATGTCAGTGAAAATATCTGATAATTACCATAGTGTGTTATATGATGACCTGGAGTGAGGACATTTGTTACAAATGGCACCTAACGTGGCGTCTAAAAATTTACCGTCATGGTTAGCTACGGTCACCCTAGGACCTCAATACATTTTGAGGTCCAATATCAGTCGCAATGGCGGAGATTGGCAACTTTTGAGGCTCCATCCTCACTTAAGTACTGCAAGCCCTATGTGCTTGTTTACTTACAAACTCCGGGCCTTTTTTGTTTTTTTTTTTCCTATCGGTCCTCATGTAGATTCTCATGTCCCCATCTATCCCCCCAAACAGGTTGTGTCTACGTTGTATCATCAAAGGATGCTTTTGTATCGTGAGTAAGACGATTCGGCCAATGGGACCTCTCGGAATTGAAATCGGAAGTTTACTCCCGATCTCCAACCTGAGTCCCTCGAACGTCTTCCCACCTTTGTGTGTAGGCACTGACTTTCAGTATCTCTTTCTTATAACAAATCGAATTCCAGAACTCGTCCCTGACCGGCTTAGTCTGTTTCGATGATCAAAGGGGAAGGCGAATCCATCATCGTATTTGCCTTATCTCACATTTGCTTTTTGAAGGTAAGGCTGCCGCTCCATTACTATGTGCCTATGAAGAGGCAGTTTGTGACCTCCCAAAACCCCGTCCACACTAATGATAGCCAAGCTAGCTATCTAGCGCGCGACACCTCTTGGCACTACTGGGGAAATTTCGACACTTAGGTGTCACGGACGGTCAGCGACCTCCGTCTTCACGACAGGTTTCCTCTAATAAAACTTTTATTACAAATGGCGTCCAAAGTGGACCAAGACATTGGTTACAGTGGCATGGGTAATGAAAGAATTTAAATTATGATAATTTACGGTTTCTACTGTCGGTTTACAATCAGTTTAAACAGCTCCTGTACGCTAGATAATTTCGTGCAAACGAAATGGTTCAATTCAGCGAAATATGAGCACTTTCTGTTCCTCCTCCTCTATGTTCTTCGATTGTGTACGGATCCCATCAACAATAACTGTGCACAGGCAATTTGTTAAATTTCTTGTCGATTGCCCTCACCCTGAAGAACTTTCATTCGCAAAAATTTTCAAATCCATTTGAAAATTTATAAATAAAAGTAAAAAACTGGGGTAAAACGAAAGACGACTCACTGAAAAATTAAAATGAAAGTCAATCGACCCAGAGTTTGCTTTTCAAACACTTAACATGGTATTTTCAAAATAATAAACAATTCGAAATTATCCACAAATGCGCTTGCTGAGACTACTGCACAAAGTACGTACTGTATCATTGGGGTCGAGCAATGTTTTTAAAATATGGTAATTTTACGGACATGAGTACTTAAATTCTCACTACGCGCGTATTATTTTTCTAATAATATTGGAAACGTTTGTTTTCTAAGACCATGTAGAAGTGTAAAAACATTGCAAAATACGCACAAAAAAATGTAAAAGAAGAAGGTGATTAGCTTTTATATTTTATTATGATTTTGGAAATATACCTATATATTTGCAATTGGGAAAGAGTATTTTTAAAAACTCTTCTTTCGCAAAAATGTTAGCATCTTTAAGGATTGTGAAATAAGTGTATTATAATTTCATAATATACATTTCTATAATTATTTGTAACATAATAGCCTAGGTTACGAGCGAAAATTAGGAAAAAATCGAGTAGTTTTGAAATATGATACAATTATTGGGGACAGTCCTCTGAATCAAAATCAAATCAAGAGTCCCCGATTATAGGCGGTCCGGAAGTGTAGGGGAGAGGGGGTCAAAAATTTTTTTTTTAGTTTCCTTTATTATTTTGGAAACTATGGATTCCACAAAAAAATGGTTCAAGGCCGAATCAAAGCACATCGAATTCCCTACCAAATGATATGTTATACCCTAGACCATAAAATGATTTATTGTACTCTAGACCATGAAATAGTGTATATTAATTTATTCCCAAGGGAAAACCGCACGATAACTGTTGTAATATAAAATTACAACAGTTTTTTTGTTCTCCTGTAAAATTACATAATAAATTGTTAGTCCTCTTTTAAAATCAACCGATTCATGTGTGGATTAATGTTGTTGTTCTAGAGCGTGTTATTTCTCTAACCTGTATAGGCTAAGATTCGCAAAATTACGCGCCTATACATACTTTGTAATTGACACATAAATAAAATATATCGATTAGATAATGAACCTTTCACCACGATACTGCACGATAGTTAATTTGCAGTCTGGTTCACACTCTCACTTCCTTATCGTATTTCCATCTGGGCATTTGAAATTTACAAACTTAAAATTGATTTGTTCAACATTTCCCAACTCTTTGTGGTCCAGCGCAAGCACGTTTGCTTGAATACGGATACGTACAGTTGTTTTGAATACATTTTAACAAACAAATTATGCGTTGGTAAACGCAAATTTTTTACGGCTCTTATTGAAATTCGAAGTGCTGTTGCTCTCATTCGAGCTTGTTGGTTTGTGTAGTTTTAATAGCCGCTAAAATGGTCAGTTAGCAATTAGAATTTTTCAAGAGTTTCAAGATTTCAAGTTGATGATTTGAACCGCGAAATTGCTTTACGGACTCAATTCCAATTAGTCATGGAACGTTCGGCTTTGTGCTATTTTACTGTCCGTTTGTGGATCATGTTGATTTGTTTTTTGCTATTATATACGAGTATGTATGTTAGAGTTAGATGTTTTAAAGTTTGCAGCGCCTCTTATTTGGAAAATTGGTTCCTAGGAACAAAGTATTTTATTGTGTAAATTTACAAGAGGATCGAAAGCGCCTTGTTTTAAATTACATGCTGTTTTGTAATTTTGAGAAGGCCACCCGCTCATGATTTGATGGAGACGTTGCGTTGGAGAACAGAAACTAAAATATACAGATTGGAATCCCCACATTACTCGTAGTATGTTGTTGTTACTTTTCAAATAGGTAATTTGTATACCCTTCACGGAGAAGGTGTATTAACTTGTCATGAAGTTTTCAACGCACAGAAGGAAGCATCTGCGACCATATAAAGTACAATATATTCTCGGTCAGTATGACGAGATGAGTCGATTGAGCTTTGTCCGTCTATCTGTCTGTTCTATGCAAACTCCTTTCTTAGTTTTGAAGGTATCGAGCTAAAATTTAGACGACAGCTGGACTTGTTTTTAATTAGTTTATTATTTTTTAATTAAATCTTTAGGCAAACGTACATACAAATTGAGGTTGAAATGCATATTTCAACGCATTGAGGTTTAGACCCTTATCCAATGTGAGAAGCTAGATTGTTAGAAATTTGATTTTTTCACAAATTGGTCAAATTAATAATATATAGGTATATATAAACAAAGAGAAGATTAGGGAATAATCGTTGAAAATTCCAATAACATTGATCGACTATATCTGAAAAGCCATAATGTAGAAATTCCAAGGAAGTGTCTGTAATTGTGGCTTGTCTGCTGAACGACACGATTTCCTCTTATCATCCTTCTGATGAATTGAACAATTGAACTGATGTATGAATCAGAATATTCATACCCTCAAATAAGAACATATTATTTGCCCTTTTGATGAAAATTTCCAGACAAAACAAATTGACGAGCGACGCCTGATTTTAATGCCTGCTACAGACAATGGGCCATTGCCATTGTGTATATGCGCGGCGATGCGATGCAGACTGTTAAGGATGGGAATACTCCTGACCACACCCACATAAATTCATCACATAAAAGTAAAAATCTCCTCTTTGCATTGCATTCAGAGTGGAGTTTTTTAATCAAAGTATACATAAATAAAAAAGTTCTAATGTGTTAACCGTTCCGCTTACTCCTTAAATAGGGGACTGACCTGATGATAACGCAAGAATTAAAAAATTAAATTTTTTAATTTACACTAATAAAAAACAATTCACTCTGAATGCGATGCAAAGAGGAAATTTTGACTTTTAAGTAATAAATTTACTTGAGCGTGATCAGGATGGGAATACTATGGACAGTCTGCATCACAAAATTAGAAAACCTGTATAAAAACTTCTACTAAACTGATCCATAAATTTTCTGTTTTCCTTGAACAAAAAATGATATGTCATATATATCATCGTATCGGGAAAACTCCTCCGAACAAGATATAAAAAGTGTCACTCATTATGTTACCAGCAAATTATGTAATTGAATTAAATACAAATCGCAAAATGGCATCATAGTGCCTAAGTCATTCATAATTCCATATCTGTTCATCTAATCGACAAAAAAAAGATGCAATTTTATAGTGGAAAGAGTTCCTTACAAATTCACAGTACAGTGTTAATTCCTACGATACCTATTTTTTTAGTAATCAATAAAAATATCAGTAAATAATTTCAAATGTTTTGCGTCAATGAAAGTATCCCATAAGCAACAGTGCCAATAACACCCCCTTCAACCTGTGTAAACAAATCCATGGTACGTAGACTTTTTTTTAGATTGATATTTACGCTAAGGATGGTTGTCTTGGCTAAACATTTAATTGAATTGAATGTAAATATTTAGTCAGGACAATTTGCAATTTTAACCTAAAAAAATGTCTACGTACGTTGTTTTGAATTAAATTACATAATTTGCTGGTAACGTAATGAGTGACACTTTTTATATGTTATTCGGGGGAGTTTTCCCAACACGATGATATGACTTTCATCGACAGGAAAAAATTATTTCCACCTCCCCATATAAAGACTGTCTAGTTTGATTAGTCTAATAATCCTCTTTTTTTTTCAGGATACTAAAAAAATTGCTTAAAGTACACGTCCACACAAATTGGTAAGTGATATTTGTCAGCAGTGTCAAGGGTTAAATTAGTTAAAGTTAGAAACTAATGTCGTTTTCGATTAGGATCAAAATTGTCTCAAATATCGCTTTTTTCGAGCAACTGTTCCAAAAATTGCTCTAGAAAAGATTTCCTAAAATCCTTGCTTCACGTTTATGTGGGGTGTGTGTGTGTCTTGAGCTATTCAATGGACATTTGTATTGGGTTCGTGTTTGAGTTCGACAGTGTATGGTGACTCTAAGATTGTTGGCGATAATAGGCAATATTATCACAGTGTAATATGCCTATTCGGGTCTGCACGGAAGTCACCAGTGGCGTAGATAGCTCTTGGCGGAGGGAGATTGGTAGTCGACACTTACTTATTTTACTCCTAATGCCTAATAAGCAAAACGAAGTTTACTTTTGAAATGCAATTGGTATCCATAATAGCCTCTCCGTCGTTCCCAAGTAATGCCATGTCCAATATACCTTTAAACGAACTCCATATTTCTTTATGTATTTCGATGACCAAAACCCAATTTCCGTTAATATATTACACATCCAGTACATGTACCTATACATATGTATATCACTCCAAACCAAATTTGTGCTCCTTTCTCGATAATCAGCCCACTTGCGTGGCTTTACTGACGGGACAGTTTGTCTGAACGATTGTCATTCTATTCGTATACTAGCATGCGCATGTAGACAACATATAAATCTATTTTACACATTACTTCGGCAAAATCATAAAAAAAAAAATTCCAAAGAGAAAATGACATGTTTTTCATCTTTATTAATTTTCCCACAGTTTTATTACTGGTCATTTATCATCGGATTTTGTCCGGGGCCATTTTATTACATACTTTGTGATACCAAAACAAGCGGACATCACCACAATAAGGAGGAGAAGGCTCGCCAAGCACATGTCCATCAAATTCTTTCAAATCAAGAACGCAGCAGCGGCGGCCGGAAGATTCCTTTGCACAACAAATTTACGAAAATTTCCTCCATCCAACATTCCATTCGAATAACTTCCATTAAGATGTTTTACGAGGATATAGAAACAGACTATAAAATTAGATAATCGATTCTAGTTTCGCTTTATATCAGATGAATTCGGCCATGAATTGATCATTCGAAGAGATGGAAGTTAGCATTTTTTTTTCTCGATACGTATCTTTAGGGGAACTGCTATTGGGGCGCCTAATTGTCTTGATGTACAATACGTATGTGATAGTTGTTTAGAATATTTTATGCTTATAGTTGTTTGCATTTTAAATTCCCAATTAGAATTGGATGATTGTGTGTGGAATTATGTCATTTTGAAAAAAAAAATGGATATTTGGCGATACATTAATAGATATAGCCTGATAGCGAAACCAGTTAACTATCTTAAACGTGGTAAAATTACACCTTTATTTAATTCGCGGGTAGTTAGATTGTGAATATTATGGTGTCGATATACGACCAATTAAATCTATAAAACTTCTTAAAAGTAATACAGCTAACAACGTTGACATCACTTAAGTGTCTGAACTGAACATACCTTAATTAAAGTGTTGTTTCTTGCATTTTTTTTAAACCGGTTCTACCAATTATTATAAATATCAGTCGGTCAAATAACTTGGACGGATTTTATCTTATCAAGTTTATCCAGTATTATGTGTGGATTTTATAAATGAATTTTCTTCAGTGTGTTTGAGAAGCATTTTTTTTTGTCTGAGAGGAGATTCTTTTGTGCATCTGCTGCTGTATCGGAAGAAAAACCTACAACTAGCCTAGCCTAATATCTTCATGCCACTGTTTGACGATACTATTGGATGGTCTGCAATAATTTGAAAAACTGTCCTAACCGGATCTCGAACTCATTTTTAATACAGGGAGTAGAATGGAATCTAAATTCTAAAAGTTTATAAATAATATTAGTAATAAAAACAAGACCGAATCGTGGATATCCTAGAACTAGTGTGAACACAGCGATGATACAGAAACTAAAAATTTGTAGGCTTTATTTTAAATCGAGAAGGCTTATTTTACTACAACTAAGCTAAGGTCTCATTTAAATTCTGCCAAAATTAAGCCCTCTTCATGATTCTGTTTAAGAGTTATGAGCAAGTCGACCTCACTTTTTTCGTTTATAATTCTCCTTTTTTTTTTACGACAGAACCGAAGGTTAACTTTTGTTGTTTGTCTCCGAATCGTATATTCTTTGGGACGACCGGTAGCTCAGTGCATAAAGGCATCAGTCTCATGTCTGACTACCGGCGTTTCGGGTTCGAATCCCGTTAACGACGCCGTAGGCTGCTAAAGGGGGAGCCGGAAGTACATGCTGGCAACTGCATTCTCCGAAACTAGTTTATGCCAGCGAAACGTCAACTGGGCCACATGGATTGCCGAAGCTTTGGTAATGTATCTGCTAGGACTATTACTATCTATACCGATAGTCAGGCGGTGATAAAATACGTGGACACTGCACTTTCTACTTCGAAAACCGTAGTGATGTGCCGGTCTCATGGAGCTCAGCGACTTTTTCAACATCACTTTGTGCTGGATACCAGGGCATAGTCGTTTCAGAGGTAACTGCCGGGCGGACGAGTTGGCTCGGGTGGGTACCACCAATGTGGGCATTGAGTGTTTTCGCCCGGTCAAAATACCGATTGCAGCTTGTAAGAAGCTGATCAAAACAAACGCACGAAACCGTGCTAATATCGAATGGCTAAATGGAACTACATGCAATGTTACAAGGCAAATTTGGCCGGCCCTTAATCCTAGCCGCTCCTCAGGGCTCCTGATGCTGGAGAGAAAGCATCTAAATAAGGTTGTCGGGATCATTACAGAACATTGCTTGATGGGTGAGCATGCCAGACGTCTTCGGCTTTCGTATAATGATCATTGCAGAAGCTGTAGAGACGAGAAGGTGGAGGAGACAATAGCTCACTTCCTGTGCACCTGCCCTGCTCTGGCCGGTAGAAGAAAGGATACCTAGGTTCTCTTTACTTTCTTGACCCGGATGATTGAAAGACGTAAGCGCTGGTCATCTAAATCGCTTATTGATAGATCCGGGAGGTTTGACGACTAGGCTCTTATGGCGTTGAGGTATGACAACAGACGCATTGGTGGTCAATGTGTGCTGTGTTTTACACAGCAGACCAGGGGCGGATCCAACATTTTGACAATGGGGGGGGGGGGGGGGGGGGTTCAAAATTCTGTCGATTAAACACTTAATGGGAGGGATTTATTTATGAACAAATTTAAAAATCGTTTGCACGCATTGTTTACTATGGAGCAATCCCTTTACTTATAGGGTAAATATTATATGCGTAAGGTCCCAATTGTGACAATATGAAGAAGACGGCAATTGAAAATTTCTAAGTGTGCGGTCATAAAAATTTCATGGAAAACGACTCTTCCACTCAAGTAACAAATCCCTCAGACTGCTATCAAATGAAATTTCCTTGACACCCCCATTAATGGACCCTTACAGCCTTATTCAATTGGCTTCTAAATATATCATTATTTTACTCGCGTTAATGCAGGATCTGAACCAGAACAGAAGAAAAAAATACCGATTGGTTTGGATTGAAAATTTTTAGACATTGAAAAGATAATATGGTTGGTTGTTTAAGGTCCAAGAACTTTTTTTTACTCCAGAAAGGACATTCTCCACGCTGAGAAGAATCAAAACATATTTGAGGAACTCTATGGGACAGGAGCGTCTTAATGGTCTTGCTTCGTTAAATATTGAGCCTGGAATTGAATTAACAGAAGATGAAGTCCTTGAAGAATTCTTTAAGAAACCTCGAAAATTTAAAGATAACTAACGCGTTTTAAACTTTAAAGAATA
Source organism: Chloromyia formosa (assembly GCA_964017055.1). NCBI lineage: Eukaryota > Metazoa > Arthropoda > Insecta > Diptera > Stratiomyidae > Chloromyia > Chloromyia formosa. The sequence goes on along the minus strand of OZ024813.1, from coordinate 1,991,429 downwards.
GTATGTTCTTATATTAAAATATTTCGGTGCATATTCTTAGAATTTTCAAAATAAAATGAATCGAAATTGTTAAATTTTATCTGTTTAATTTGCATATTATGCAAAGAAAAAAATAAGAAAATCGATCTCAAGGGGGGGGGGGGGGGGGTCTGAAATTTGGCTGGAATCGCCCCACTATTTCATAAGCTTCTCATAGGAACAGTGGAATCGGAACAGGTTTTACCTCTAATTTCAAAGTGATTAATGCAATATGGATGAAATTGATGGCAACACAAGCTTTGCGTGAAGAGTATCATACCTTCGGCAAGCTAGCTTGTTATTATTTTTTTTATCTGTTGGTCTAAACAATTTAGACTATACCGTTGGAGCGCTTACTATTTTTTTTTTTTTTTTTGAGAATGAAGTTGACTTTTGGAATCCGGCTGTCTGCCATATTACTCGTACCTTCGATTTCAGCCACTTTTTAATATGTACCTAGATTTAATTTCATGCGAAGGACAAGTCGTCAGTACTGCCATCCCTAATCACAATATCCGCCACTTCAAACACACTTAACTTTCCTATAGCTCTTGGACCATTAGTTTGTAAAGTACATATGTACATATATGTATACATAATACTCATTAATTCAGCATTAATGCAAACGTTTTCTTAATACATCCCTCTAATGACTGTAGCATTTTGTCCGGCAAAATGAAATGTTTCAGACCATTGTCCGTCCTTGCTGTTCGGGTCAGAATCTCGTCGAAAGAGAAACACTCAACCGTTTACACCGTTCAACCAAGAAGACCCAACAAGAAAAAAAAACGAACAGCCAAAAACACGAAAGACATGTAATTTTTACCCCCAAAAACGGTTTTCATCTAGTTTAATGGAAGACCTTAAAATGTATGTACATATATACGCCTCCTGGATTGTATAGTCTGGGGGCTGGCACAAGGATAACAAAACTTTCCGGCCAATTAAGTTTGGCTGAAAGGAATTCCTTACTACAAGTGGAATTTTTCGGTTCAAATATGTACGCTTAGATATTTGAGTGTATCCATTGTGGATACATGCATATTTATACCTTCAATGTTGAGGTTCTCTTGCGAAAAATACATTTTCTGGACAATATAGGGGTTGTACGAGTTTCTGAATACATTTGCAGATGAATACTTTCGTTAACTCTTCATTTAAATAGATAGAATGAAACGGACCATCAAATTTTGCACAATTTTCAAATGCTAGTCTATGTTTACAAAGTGTTTAGGTTTCCATTTTTAAGGGGATGAATTCAGCACAGTAGTAAATTATTTTCAACGGAAGAGCTACAATACAATCGGTCGAAGTATAGAGGATATTTCAGAAATTTGAGTTAGGTTCAACTTCTAATTGAAAAAAAAAAATTATTTATTGTAATCATCTCATCCTATTGTAATCTATTACTTTTCTGATCTCAAAAATCTTTAATGCTAATGACCACCATGCGCTCGGTAGCTCTAAGGTGTCTGTCGCCACTCTACGATGCTTTCATCTAGAGATCTGGGGTTCATTTCTCCAGCGCGAATAAAATAATGAAAAAATAAAAAATATATGTGAGTACTATACGGATAAGAGGTGTATGCTAGCAACTGCACCACCCGAAATTTTCATGCTATCGAAACGTCATCAAGGCATTGCTTTGCTAGAGATGTTGACGCACCCATGCACCTATGGAGAGTTTTAAGCAATTACCACTGACCACCACAACCAAAGAAAAAACGTATAAAAAATTAAAATCCTATTTGATGGTCCCAACTGAAAAGGACCCTTAAACCGTTGTATCCATGTAATCTAGAAAATGTCCGACATGGGCTGTATATCTGTCATAAGCATAAGTCCGCTCGTCCGTTTTTCAAAAAAGGCTCCCGAATAAACGAACATTTTGCAACTAAACGTGTTGTAATCATTTAATAATATACACACTACTATACGAGTACCCGACGGATTAAATGGTAGAATGGAGAAAAGATGCTGAAAATGTTCGTTGGGTGCACGTCGTTAAGTTGTCTGGCAAGTCAAAGAAGAAGACTTCGGTTCCGAAATCACCATATTCCAAAGATACAAATTCGTTTGGTTGAATAAAGGCTTGTCCGTGCTTCATGTTGTTCGATGACGTTCGAAGCATGGTCGACACGACGACATTGTACAGGCTTGTTTCTCGTCAAACTGGTAAAAACGTGAGGGTCGCTGGTCGAGGGACTGACTAGACAGGACGAAAAGACAGACGACGGTCGGTATTCCTTTTATTATATGACAACATGCCCTCTTATTTTATCCGTTCCTATTTAAATAAATACGCACAGCGAATTTCGCCTCATCTCCTAAAACCAAAATTATCTTCAATAAATTGTGGATTACAAAAACGAAAAAAAAACAGCCATGAATGGGTGAAAAAACTGGATCGGGATGTCCACCACAGTCGCGGTTTCAGGACAAAAAGAGTTGGACAACCTGGGCAGACGACGAGTTCAAGAACATGATTTGGTGGGATGTGAATTTATTACGGTGAGTCTCCGTATACGAGACATTTACAGAAGTGTTCTTAGATACGACGACGTGCTAGACAATATGGAGTTCATGATTCGAATTTTAAAAATTGTACAACGGGATTACGCGTTGAGAGTGAATGCGAGAGGCCTTTACTTTCGTGTTGTTCAATAACGAAAACTTGATTGTGTGGAAAATGGTTGAGGTTGACGGTTGAATGTGACCATATTTTAACGTTGGTTGCTAATTTCCATATGAATAGGTTTTAAATTATTCGGAGAATACCTCAAATGTGTAATAAAATAATTTGTTATGGTATGCGTATGGGGCACCGAAATTAGCTATGGCGAAAATGGCCATCCGAAAAAATCCATACAGATACTTACGTTTAGAACGGAAAGTGTCCATCAGAAAATAAACGAAATACGAAATGCATGAACAATATCGGTTTCAAATCTAAATAATGCCCGGTTCACATTATTCCAGTAACCAATCCAGTCCAGTAATCCAGTCCAGCGCTGGACTGCTACTGGAATAATGTGAACCGGCACTGGACAGCAATTCAATCCAGCAATCCAGTCCAGCAATCCAGTCCAGTGACTGGATTGTCGGTCTACTTTTTGATTCCAGCTCGCCCAGAAATCATTGTTACTATAGTTACCGAATCAACAACACACTCGCCAGACTACTGGACTGGAATCATGTAGAGGATATGATCCAGTCCAGCACTGGACTGGATAGCTGGACTGGATTACTGGACTGGAATAATGTGAACCGGGCATAAGGCATGCCAAAAAAAAATGAAAATAGCTATGCAGTGTCATATCACAATTAGCAAATCGACAATTGTGTGAGCTGCTGCGCTTGTACCCAAAGCGAGCAAAGCCAGCGTTCGTGTATGTGCGATACTGAGGGTTGTTACCCCTTAAGTGTGGAGCAAGCATAGCGAGTGGTGCCCACACAAGAGACTGTTGGACCCAAAAGAAGCGAAGCGGGCGTTTATGTTTGTGCGAAACTGAGGGTTGTGATCCTTTAAGCGCGGAGCCCACACAAGAGTCTGCTAATTCACAACCGTCAATATCGCACAAAGTGTGTATGCATGGATTATTTTGTTTCCCTTTCATGGACAATTTCGGTTTGGAACGAGCTGCGCTTGCTCCGCACCTAAGGGGTTTAAATTTCCAGTATATAGCCTTAGGTCACTCGCTTAAATCGCTCTATACACATACATATAGAGCGATTTAAATATCTGCATGCACCATTCTTTTCTATAGGCCTCCTCGTGGACACCCCTAGGAACGGCAGTGGTCGTTGATCATTGCTAATCAATTCAAACCGCCAGTAATGGCCGTGCGATGATTTATTTGAAGTAAACATTCCCCCTGTGGTGCAGGGCGTCAGATTAATACCACGGCGATCCCCTTTCACGGTCTGTTGCAGAAACCGACAAACAAAAGACAGGATGTGTATGCCAGCAACTTGCACTATCCGAAATCTTCTATATGCTAACAAAACGTCAACTATGCCTCGGATAAGGACTAGCTGAACGGTTACGACTTTTGGTTATCGTACAATGACAAAAATTGGATTCTGGAATCTGCGTTCGTTGGTTGATGTGGTAGTTTCCTCCTACGTAGAAGAGAATTCAAGTAGCGTTAGTTATGCGCCGTTTTGATGCCACAGGCCTGGTATGAGGGATAACCTAAGTTATCGAAGTATTACTATGGTAGTTGTTGGGAGTCCGCGTCAAAACCATCCCGTTGAGTTGAGAGCGTATTATCCCCCCAATACTCTTCGACGAGATATCGTATATGTTGGTGAAGAAAGCACTATCCAATTCCCGATGCCTGGCTCTTGCTAGAGCCGGGAATTCGCCCAGTAAATGAATCAGAGTTCCCTTCTCCGAAGTATTCTTACAGCTTACATCTTCGGCATTGAAGATTGTGGGGAATGCCCAATTTTGTTGTAACCATAGCGACATCCGGGCGGGTTCAATTCAGAAGAGCATTTGTTCTACGCGCATCGTATTTTGGCCATAATTTCTGGGATGTAGCGCATGATGTCAGTGCGCACCATATGACGCTAGCTTGTTTTACATGATGTCTATGGATTTCCCCTTTCAAGACTTTGAATTTGCGTACTCTTCTGGACAATGTATCAGAACGTCCCCAGAATGCACGATTTGATAGTCCCATTCGCAAATGCAAGCCGCTCAATCGTGACCTAATGAACTCACACTTTTAAGTAACATACATGTATCGTGAACTTGAGCAGTTTCATTATACTCCTTCTAGTGTTAAAAGTTAGTACTCTTTCAAGCCTAGTGATGCCGCTTTAGTTCACACTAAGTTTTTACTTGCTTCAAGCTGTATCTACTCGTTCCCTATAGTTCTTTCCGTTACACGTGCTCCTATTGGGGAAAAGGCAACGAAGTGAATTCTTTTGCTCCTCGTAAAATTTTAATTTTGAAATAGATACGATTTGATAAAAATTTGAAGCATTTCCTCAAACCATTTGATTCATGTCCTGCGAGAACCCGCGAAAGTTAGACGAAGCTAGACCATTGGTTAACGCGGAATCTAAACATCGATCAGTTGGAATGACGCCGCTGCCAGTCTGTATCATATGTATACTGGATCCGGTATATTCCTATTTCACCGGGCCACGCATCTGCTTCGCCTTGACTAATAGTCGTTCCAGGGCGTTATACTGAGGGCTGCATCCCCTTAAGCCGCGGAGCTGGCGTAGCGAGCGGAGCCCACACAAGTGAGTGCGAGATTACCGAATATTGTTCAAAGACGCGAACCACTATACGTCGCCCGGTAAACTAAAGAACATTCACTTGCGTCCAAAAACCAAATTTTCCCCGGTCGAATCCAAAATTTCCCCGGGCGATGTATAGATTTGAAGTTTAAATTTTGTATTCAAACGGGGAAAATTTGGATTTTGGACGCATGTGTATGTTTAATTTAAGAATGTCCTTCTCCTGGGATTACCGCGGTTTGAATCCGCAAACCCTGGTAATGCGTGGACAATCCATGGCTTTAACATTTTTTTTATAACTTTTCTGTAGTTACTCCAAAATCAAGATGTTGACGTTTTTATGGATGAAACTACGATGTTTAGATATTCTTTTTCGATGTTTAGCTATTAATCCCAACTAACAATTTCTAAAATACAAACTAAACGTATTAGACGGTCAAATAATTTGAAGTGTTTGTCCTGGAAATTCTTGAACATCGAACTCATGGCTATGCTTAAAAAAATATTATGGTTGTTATCGAATATTTGATTAGAAAATTATTGCATTGCAAATCATCTCACTATTAATCCAACATTTGCCACAAAAGTAATAAAACATTTAACATTTGTAAAAGCCGCTTTAGACTTAATGTATTAAACCTTTTAAATATTCGCAAAGCAAATACTAAATTCTAGAAATTTAACTACAATAGTACATAGGTTAGGTTAGGTAAAGAGGCTGCAATTCTACCGCACAGCACACATAGACCACTTCTGGGTCCGTTGTGATACCACCAAAGTCACCTAATTAAACCTAGGCAACAAACCAGCCTGTGCCAGCGATATAGCGATTGAGCTGATTGCACTCATATCCTCAAGATCTTCCAGGTCCCGAAAAAACAAGAACCCAGATATTTCCTCCGCCTCTCATCCGGGGCCGGACAGTGACAACGAAAATGGAGAACGCTTTCCTCCTCATCCACGTCATCAAAGCTCCTGCAATAGTCATTGTGAGGAATACGAAGCCTCCAGGCAAGCTCTCCTATAGGACAGTGCCCCGTAATAACCCCCACAACTCTGCCAATGTGTTTTCTGTTTAGTGAAAGTAGTGTGGCGCAGCGACTAGGGTCAAGTTTCGGCGAAAATTACTTGGGTGTTTGGCTCGTATCGCCGTTTAACCATCTCATGTTCGCCCTGTCAACCGTAATGGCGTTGATGACAAGTTTGCACGATGAGGCTGGCATTTTGATGTTGATGTCGTCCCCTCCCGAGCCAGCTCATATGCCACGCGGTTGTCTGCGGAGCCACAATGGCTCGGTATCAAACAGAGCGTAATGTAAAAAAAAACACTCATCACCCTGAGGGCTAAACGACAGTTCGCGATGGTTTTCGATGTAGTCAGGACGGATTCAAGTGATCGAATTGCAGCCTGACTGTCCGTATAAATAGTAACATTCCTCGTGGTCACAACATGATTTCCCAGCCAAGTCAAAGCTTCCAGGATTGCCGAAACCTCCGCCTGCAGGACACTACAGAAGTCGGGAAGACGGGATGACAAGTTAATTCCCAATCCTTCCTTCCTACTGTCCTAGAGCCATCCGTGTAGATGACCATCTCCACAGGGAGATCCAAGTTGCCCAGTATAGTCGAGTGTCCACAACTCAACGTGTGGCACGGGCCAGTTTCGCGACGGCCGTGTTCGCCGCAAATATCCAGAGGGAGCAAGCCAAGCACCATGTTCAGCCCGGCTGACGGAGCTGTTCTCGTTATAGCCAGCGCCGCTAGCTTTTGTACCTTACTCCAGCAGGTTACAATAGGCCGCGCGGAGTGCCGTCCACCACACATTTATTCCGTGCAGAAATATAGGACGTGCGACAGCTGTGTATATTCAATATACAGCTTTAGGCTGCAGGACCCAGTTATTACCTATGGCCTTTTACACGAGTAGAGGGCGACAGTAGCCTTCTTGGCCCGTTTTTCAATTTCGGGCCTCCACCTTAGTTTCCTGACAAAAATAAAACCGAAGAACTTAGGTTTGTCGGTGAAGACCAGTTTAATGCCCTCCAGTGTGGGAGGTTCTATAGGAGGAATCGCGCATCTTCTAGTGAAGAGCACAAGCTCCGTCTTAACCGAGTTAATTCCAACGCCGCAGAGGTTTGCCCATTCTGTTAGAATAGAAAGGTATTCTGCAATAACCCGCTGAGGACATCAGGAAATTTACCTGTGACAGCGATGGCAATGTCATATGCATACGCAGTAACTTTGCACCCAACCTCTTCCAGTTTTAGAAGCAGTCTGTTGATCCCTACATTCCAAGGAAGGGGAGACGGTATTCTCCCTTTCCGCTGCTGACATCCCTACAAACCGACGATGTAGCCAGGGTGTTAACGAGTTTGCAAAGTGAATCTTCTCTTATAGTACATACTCAAAAAAAAATTTCAACTGTGTCCTTTTCGGTTGTGAGTTTTCGTTAACTGTTTTGTTTTTTTTTGTCCCATATTTTCTTTGCTAATCATATTAAAACTAGATTTGCTTAAACTCTTGAATCTTATATTACTTATAATAAAATGAAAATTTTGAGATTGAGATTTTCTCAAACATGATAAAGTATTAACGGATACGCAAATTACTCAAGAATTAGCATTCTCATCTTAAAATAATTGGATTTCCACTTTCTTTTTCCTCCTTCAATTCTAACAAGACCGCCAAATTGTCTCTCATCATCATCCGAAAATTCAAATGAACTTTTCCGCCATTTGAAACATGCATTCAACCGGCTCAGTACTGTCATGGAATCAAATTGCGCTTCATTACCGACTCGCACGTTGCACGCGCATCCCAACAGATGGCACTGCTCCTATCCCAACGATATTCCTGTTGGATAACTCCCATCATCCCGTTTCCTGTACGCTTGTCCGCTTCCGCATGGAAATTTCGCCATCTAGGCAAATTTTATCATGCCAATCGTCTGGCAGACATCTTAAGACAAGAATTTCGCCGCCACCACTTGTCCAAGACATGCTGCTATGTTGCTTGTTGGAATCCCGTCTTCAGTGGTTTCCGTTTGCATCGCGGGCCACAGCCACTTAGAGGAATCCCAGTTCCAGTGTCGTGTCCCGTGGCAACATGAGTCGTGCACTCGGCTCACATGTGATGTAAAAATAGCGGTTTGTATTGGGGAGGGCTGCGATTGGGCGGATGGATGGATGGACTGGTTGTCGGTCGGATGGCAGTTGAAACTTTAGCTGGGAAGAGGCCGAGGACCCAGAAATTCCAATATCATAAAAGAATTGTATTAAGGAGGCTCTTGGAGCGGTCGTAAAAATCTTTACGACTTTTTAATGGGCGTTGTTGCCGCGACTTTAGTCAATATTCCACATTGGCGCGTACTTTTTCCTTTCCTGTTAGTGCTGATACTGTTGTTTTTGTTGTTGCGCGGTCGTTGCTGTTATTGGGGACAATCCCCATAAGGCACATAGAGAACAGGGTGAAGCTGCAGCAGCTATGGAGCAATTGAGTGTTATCTGCGCTGGATGACAGTGTTGGCGCGTAGAAAGTTACGAAATTATGCAATATTGATGTTGAAGAAGAAATTTTAACTGGATTGTAACTAGTACTTCTGTTGACAAATTACGCTCATCATTTCAAGTTTCAGTATCATGTTTTTAGGCAAATAAATATACCTTTTTCTTCGCTAAGGAGTCCCTAAATGAGTAAAATATCCAATGGCAAGAAATGAATGATTATTCGGGTTACTTTAAAAAATATTGGCACAGGGAGCATTTTTGTAAAAAAGTTTGCCAAAAAACCTATTAATAACTATTTGGGCAGTTTTTTTGATGCAGTTACTACCACTAGTTCGTTGCCATAAGAATGATGAGGTGCGTGCTGGCAACTGCTTCTCCGAAACTAGTTTATGCCAACAAAACGTCAAGTGGGCCACATGAAACAGTTGACGCGCTATACCCCACAAGGGGTTAGGGCAATTGATACAAAAATATCCTGTTACGTCAGATCTAACTGGAAATACTAGAAAAAGGGAAAAAAATACCCCGAAAACATATCAAAAAAGCTTTGGCACACATTGGCCCATTTTCTCAATATCCGATTAGACTCTTTCGAATAACAGGGACACAAATTAATCGAAGCTATAAACAGCCCGATAAGCATTTTCGTTTTCTTTTACGTCGATTAAATTACCAAGCCATAAAGTGTGGAAGTTATCCCAGACCACAAATTATGGCAAAATCAGCTGATTTTCTTGGCGGAAATCTACCGTCCACAAATCTATTTTGTATCAGTACGGTCTCTCGGCATATTCGTTAGTTTCAAATTCTCTTCTACCGAATGACTTTCCAGGAAATGTGTTCTTTATGGCCACTTTTATTGTTTTCATTTGAATTTGGGTTGGGTTTTGTTTTGGATAAGAGATTAATCAAAGGCTAGGGGACGATTTACCCGATTAATAACGCTAAACAGATATTTAGAAAATCAAATTGTACCAAATGGCAGTTTATTATTAAGATAAATTTCAATTGGACTAAGGCCCGCTTTCTCAATGTGTGATTAAACTCTTTGTTAACTAACAGGGACACAAATTAATCGAAACTATAAACAGCCCGATAAGCATTTTCGTTTTCTCATACGTCTCCTTTGAAGAGAGAGTATCAGAGGAAGTGAAAAAGAGCGAGAGAAACGACGCAATTCGGCACAAGTGAGGAAGTAGGAAGGGGGATGAAAATTTGACATCTCTTTTGCTCTATATAGACCGGGCGGGTGTTCCGCGGCAGAGAGACAGACTGGAATGTTATTGTTCCGATTGGAAAAGTAGGAGAGGGGATGACATCTTCCGTGCTTCCTGTGCTTTTATATAGACTGCGCGGGTGTTGCGCAGTGGAGGGCGTGTGTCTCTCTCTCTACTTTTTACGACTGGAATTGCTTCAAGTAGTTTAGTGTTGAGTATATGCGGATTGCTCCTCCATAGTTATTCTCTGTGTACGTCTCATACAAATTACCAAGCCATAAAGTGTGGAACTTATCTCAGACCACAATTATGGCAAAATCAGCTGATTTTCTTGGCGGAATTCTACCGTCCACGAATCTACTTTGTATTAGTACGGTCTCTCAGCATATTCATTCGCAACTGAGTTTGTTGCAAATTCTCTTCTATCAAATGAATTTCCAGGAACTATATGTTCTTTATAGCTACTTTCATTGTTTTCATTTGAATTTGCAAAGGTGAACACCTCTAGCTGTTAAAATTTCAGCATCCGGTATCATGTTTTGGGTTTTTGTTTAGGATAAATTTTCAACCGGAAACCAGGAGTTGGGTTTTGTTTTGGATAAGAGATTAATCGAAAACTAGGAGACGGTTAGCGTTTATCCAATTAATAACGTTAAACAGATATTGAGAAAATCAGATTGTGCTAAATGGCAGTTTATTCTTAAGATAAATTTTAATCGGACATTGAGCAACCGGCCCATAGTCAAAGACGGGTCTGCCGATTTGTATGAAGATCCTACAAGATCCGGGTTAATCCAATGCACCTATTGAGCAACCGGCCAATTGTGTTCTTGTCCTGTTTTCGCTAACGCGACCGTAAACTTTAAATTTTTAGCTGTTATTAGAAGCCTGAACTTGCAAACGTGATAAGTTTGTGTTGACTTTTGTTGTTGTGTTTGGTGGCAAGTGAGTGTGCAAAATGGTCCGTGGTTCAAAAATTCTGGTAGTCATCCGTAAAATGATAGTAAATTTTCACGTCCAGCGAAAGTCGTGTCACGAAATTTCCACTATAGTTAATAGATCATATTCAAGTGTACGAAACTTTATAAAACATTACACAAATACGGGAAACTTAGAGCCTGAGAGCAGAAATGGAGGCCAGCGATTAATAGTAACTCATCAGCATCGTGCCGCGACAGCAACGTTGGGCCTTGTTCGCCTGGATCGTTGTCCTCCATTTATCTTGGTCACGTGACCGCGTCCTTCAATTTTGGACGCCCAATAGCTGCTCGGCGTCCGCCTATACTGAGCTCTCCCAACGAGCAGTCTCGCTCCGTCGACTCGTTCTGCGTTCATTACTCTCTTTGGCATGCGATTATCGTCCATTCGTTGTACATACCCTGCCCATTGAAGTCGTTGTAGTTCGACGATTTACGAAACTTCCAGCTCATCGTACAGTCATAGGCGCCGACTATGGGGGGGCAAGGCACTTTCTGCCCCCTCAATCCAAATTTCAGACATAAAAATCATTTCGCAAGAAAAGCGATCTTAACCCGACTTCTTCGTTCAAACAATCAAACACTTATTTAGCTATGACACATAGGGAAGAAAGGAAGGAGCTTCTACGGACATATACATACTCATATATAGCCTATGAGGATCGTACCATTGAATCTTGTGCTTTAACAAGACTTGACAGCCGTCGTTCTCCCGGGCCCGGGTCATGGGAAGCCGTGTGAAATTAGCCCGAATCATAATGGTCACTTGAGGTATTAAAACTCGACGTTAAATTTGGTTATGATTCCTCAAGATGCTGTCAAAACTTAATTGATCTTTTGTGCTAAATTATTTTAAGACGTGAACGGTAAATTATTTGAATTTGAGTTTAATTAAAATTTAAAAAATTATTTTCGGTTAATAAACAAAAAAGCTTTATAGTTAGTTGGTCAGCAAATGCTTGATGAAATGACCTGGATCTTAATGCTTCATTATTAAAAACAAACAAGCTAGCCTTCGGCTAGCGAAGCGTGAAGGATATCATACCTTCGTTGTGTTTTGTGGTACATTTACCACTTTGAAATTAGTAGTAAACTTGTTCCGATTTCACTGTTCCTATAAGAGGTATATGAAATATTGGGCCGATTTCAACCAAATTTAGGAATGTAGCTTAGCAGTCAATATGATTGAATAATATGCAATTTCACAAAGATATCTTCAGAAATAAAAAAGTTTTTCTGATAAAAAGTTGCTTTTGGAACGGTCGTTCCTATGACAGCTATGTGATAGAGTAGTCGGATTTCAACCAAATTCGGGGATGAGATTTCACTAAAAACAACATTGATTAACGTGAAATTTGAAAACAATATCTTTAGAAATAAAAAGTTTTTCCCACAAAGACAAATTTTTGAACCGGTCGTTCCTATGGCAGCTATATGACGTAGTGGTCCAATTTCAACCGAATTCGGGAATGTGATTTTACTAAAGATATTGTTGATTAATGTAAAATTTGAAGATGATATCTTTAGAAATAAAAAAGTTTTTCTCACAAAGACGAATTTTTGGACCGGTCGTTCCCATGGCAGCTATATGACGTAGTGGTCCGATTCCGTTGGTTCCGACATATATACAGCGTGCAATAAAAAGAAGGCTTTGTACAAAATTTCAGCTCGATGGCTTTAAAACTGAGGGACTAGTTTGCATAGAAACAGACAGACAGACGGACAGACGGACAAAGTTTAATCGACTCTTCTCATCATACTGACCAAGAATATATAGTTTATATGGTCGGAGATGCTTCCTTCTGTGCGTTGCAAACTTCATGACAAAGTTAATATACCCTATCACATCCGTGAAGGGTATAACAAGAAATTTTATTTCCATACGACGCTGATGATTTGCATGGTCGGTTCCAAATTGGCTCCCTTAAATTGTGAGAGCATTTTGATTGACTCTATGAGACTATACATTCGTATCGACATCGAATATTTGCCTGCCTTAAAACATCGACTTTTTTAGCTATGGTTATTGGACCGTTCTTTTCGTGGACCCATCATCAGTCCACGTTTTAAGTTCAAGAGATACGTTAATTGTTATTTCAAGAATGGATCAGTTTATTGTGAGGATACCATCACAAAAAGTTCACACAACAAGGCAATCCGACAGTCAATAAAAAAATTATGAAAAGTTGTTGTGCCCCCCCAATATTTTTCAACAGTCGGCGCCTCTGCGTACAGTTCATTCAACTCATGGTTGCATCAGGTGCGCTACCCATCTCGATCGCAAACAGCCCGGAAAATTCGCCGCAGAACCTTACGTTCAAATGTGTCTAGCATGTTTCCGGAGGTTTGAGGGGGAGAAACGAAAAAAAGTCTTATTAGCTAACTGTATCCTTCGTTTTATTTCGTCAGTTTCCTTGGCGTCCCTTGACAAGTTGCAACCCAGATATATGAAGTCGTTCACAAAATCGATGTTAAGGTCCCCCATATTAATGCTCGGTTGTGCAGGTGTCCTTGTCGTGAATTGCATCTTTATTTTAGTTTTCCCCTTGTTGATAGGTTAGGTTAGGTGCAGGGGTCTTCCAAGTCATAAAAGAACGAGGAACCAAGAAATCTCCTCCTCCTGCTCGCCAAAGCTCTGCAGTGACACAGAAGGTGACTAACGCTCTCCTCCTCGTCCACGTCCTCACAGCTTCTGCAGTAATCATGGTGCGGAAGGCGCAGCCTCCAGGCTATTTCCCCAATAGGGCAGTGCCCTGTGAAGACCCCACCACCCTGCCGATGTGTGATCTGCTTAATGATAGCAGTACAGCAGAGCGTTTCGGATCAAGTCTAGGCTAAATCATCCTTGTCGTTTGGCATGAGTAACCACTGAGCCATCTTATGTTGGCCCTATCAATAGCAGCTGACTTAGTTGTCATTTTGCATACCGTAAAAAGCATTTTAATACTGTCCCGAATTCCGGCTACATTGCTGGTTATCCCCTCACGCGCAAGCTCATCCGCTCTGCAGTTGCCTGCAAAGCCACTATGACCGGGTATCCAGCAAAGCGTGATGTTGAAAAAACCGCCCATTAAAGTAAGGGCTGTGCGACAATCCACAATCGTTGTGGATGTAGTGAGAACCGACTCAAGTGAACGTATTGCAGCTTGGCTGTCCGTAAAAATAGTGATGTCCTTGGCAGTCATCACGTGACTTCCCAACTAGGTTAGAGCCTCTGAGATCGCTGAAACCTCAGCCTGAAGGATACTACAAAAGTCAGGAAGACAAAATGACATGTTGATACCAAGCCCCTCCGAGTAAACCCCGGCCCCAACTCCATCGTGCGTCTTAGAGCCGTCTGTGTCGAAGTAGATCAACATGAAATTAGTCGTTAACGGTATATTCTGAGCACAGAGATTCCTAGATGGAATGAGGCAGGTATAGTTCCGATCAAAGGTTTATTTCGGGGAGGTGTAGTCGGTCTCCGAAGGAAGATTCAGATTGCGCAGAATAGCTGTGTGTCCAGTGTTCCTCACGTGCCACTGACAATCGATCAAAGGAACGCCCCTACCTCCCCTACAAATAAAACTTATAATAAGTGACAACTTTCGATACTGGAATACTACTACTTTCGGTACTGGAACTTGAAAAAAGGGTACCAAACCAGTGTTCTGGTCATAGGAATAGGCCTACAAAATACATATCGCAAGAACCTCTCGCGCCCCAATGCAGAAAACGCGCATAAAGCATCGAATTCAGTGATAAAATTCTAAAGTCGATACTTACTAGTGCCATTTTCTAGCGGACAAAATTATATACAAAATCGAGGAGAGCCTATGACGCTTGCACCGAAATGTACACTTACGTCGAATGGTAACGACGATATCCCATACCCGATGCCGATATCTTGTACCGTGTTGACGTCGCTTCCATAATGCCAAAACATTTAAGATACGGATATTCCCAAAAACGCGCTTAAATGTGCTTTTTTAAATGCTTATCAATATTCAATAACAATTTCACTAAATCTAAATTCTCAAACCCATTATTGACAACACCGAGTGCAGCCCTAATACATCCTTGCAATTCTTGTATCGTTCAGGGAGTGAGGTCGGGCCACGTGTTTGATCCGTCCAATTCAAAAGAATGATTAGAGTCATTTTTGAAACTCCGTTCTGCTGAAACCTGATCCGCGGTCGTAAGTTTCCACTGCTACTACACATTTCAATTGAAATCGCAATAGCGAAAATTATAATAATAAAAATACGGCAACTGAGTGGGATTGAATGCTCCTCAATTCACCAACCATGTTTAATTTGAACCACCTTCAGCTTTTAGCAGCATTGAAAATTTAGCCTGTGTGCCTGGGAGCCGCCTGTGCGTGGTCGAGGGGGGCCACTTTCCGGAGATGCCCAAGCAAAATATGGGACGGGGTGCCAATGCTGACTTAACGGTCGCGTTTCAGGATTACAAAAACAAATTGCCCTCGGTGCCTTGTTGCCTGCAGGGTAGTTTTCCACTTGGACAGTGTCAGGCTCGTTATTCTCCCCAGGGAAATGGTAAGGTGCGAACTTTGAGATACACGATACAAGGTAGTGGCTTCAATGAATTCCAAAAAAGAGAGAGAAATTGAGACGATGACTCTCTGGAAGGCAAATGAAAACAATACGGATTTTGTACCATCCTTCGATCCTATTTGATAAGAAATTTTAATTATGTTCGGTGTAGTCCGTCGGATTCAAGATAAAGCACACTCCTGAGAAGATACTTTTCTTTGGTTTATGACATGACATGCTTGGTGGTGGGTGGTAGGCACAAGAGGCAACCGAAACGAGTTCTGTTTAAAGAGGATTTGCCTAAAACGGGGAAGGAGGAGGAGAGTGGCAGGAACGGAACACTTGAATAGCCAAGACGAAGGATAAGCCATTATCATGAAATTCACCTGGACGTTCGACGTCTCGTTGCCGAGATGCCGAGAGAAAGGCAGGAAAGATGACTAGCACGCTGTGTCATTTAGATCGGCTTTGTTATGCTAATAAAATGCTAACGTTGAATTAATACAGAAGCAGATATTTACTTTTTGTTTAATAAATTAAAGGATAAGAAACTACGTTGCTTACGACTTGCCACATCTCTTCTCTCATGTCAGGGGTGGATGAGCTCCGGTTGTCTATTGCTACTCTCACTCTACAAGTATGAATTTTGATTAGAGAAGATGTAAGAAGATGTTTAGATTAAATGGTAATGAGAATGAGTTTTCGGTTCCTGTGTTGTTTTATTGTTTTATTGCCGGGAAGTGGACTTGATAAAGGATTTTGTGAAATTGCAGCTATAGGCACAATTGCTGTTTTCATCGCAATTTTATGAAAACGTTGTACACTAGTTAAGCTGATTACGAAATAAATGAGTTGAGTTATATTCTAACCCTCTTGCGCATAATGGGTCATTTTCCTCAGAAATTGGATATGTCGGATGCAATACACGGGTCAACCTGCATTAATTCGGAGTTTCCACAATTTATCTGTGTTAATTTCAACATTTTGAAATTATTTTTCAATTCGATTTAACACATCAGCGAGTAATAAGCATCGGCTAATCAGATCACTCATTGGCCGTACATTTAATGGGCCAATTACCAATTCCGGGAAGCTGGAAAATAATCAGTTGCGCACGTTACAAGATGTTTTGGCATCCTAATTATTTACCTAACGATCTAATTTTAAAGTTTGCCCGCCACTCGTTCAGTGCCACTCAAAATGAGCGCGCACTCTTGTCTAATCAGACATATTTGAGTTTTTCTTTCTTGAAAAGAACACGTCTCGTATCGATCATTGAGAAATAAATTCATGAAATCAAAATGTGTGTTTGCTTCATGAAAAATTGTTATGAAAACATCAAAACCATAGTTAAAATTGCTGGCAATCAATCGAATCAAAAAGTACTCGAGACCAACCACTGATTGAGCTCTTAAACGGCAAACGCGAAGTTAATTTCACGCGATAATTTGCTCGTAAATTTCCGAAGACCTGCTTTTTTTGGTTAATGACGGACTGTTTTAAATTTGTAATTTAGAGATTTTTTTTTGAGGGGATTTTACGCAATTCGAGGATATGTACTATAAAGTCAATTGCGAATGCGTTTCGCATATAGTTGAAAGGTGAAAATGGCGTCCTGCTAACTTTTTACGATATTAAAGTTTTACGAGTAGCGCTTAACACTTGCATAAACATCATGTCCGAGCGGTTTAATAAATAGTTCACATTTTAAGGCTAGACACAAATATGTTTATATCTTATTTAAGCGGAATAAATGGCGGAATAAAGTGATTTGTGATCATATCTCGAATGGTCATAAACTTTTATGCGATTTTAATTTACTTCAATTGCCCAGGGGGTCCAATTTACGTGAGCAAACGCTTGAGCGGAATGTATAATTAGACAACAGTTTCTAGTAGTAGTAGTAAGAGGATTTAGCTAAACAGGAGATAGAATTGGTAACCGATGGTTGTGTAACTATTCTTACTAGACAGTAAAGAGTCTAATCTTGTGACCAAAAGCATCCATTATGTTTGATGAGCTTCTCGAATATGATTACGCCGAGGAGTCAGGCTCTACTAGCTGTTGCAGCAATACGAGTAGCACGCTTGAAAAATGAATCAAGCTTCTAGACAATTTCTTGTTTATGGCTCTACACTTATTTTCATCATGATTTCAAACAACATATAAAAATTCAAGAACAATTTGCGATAATAATCTTGTAATCTCCTTTTCGTGTATTTATAGATACTCTTGCAATGTCATCAACTAAATGCAGAATACGTCAATTTGGTGAGTACAAGGATACACGATGTACATACATACGCCTGAAAAATCTTAATAATTTATTTTTCTGACGAATTTGAAACTTCTTAGAAAAATTGTTCATAATATTTAATGTTTTTTTTATTGCGAAAAATAGGTATAAATAAAGGAAATTTTAATTTATTTATTTTTGTTTTTATTCTGTATCTCCAAAAATACAAATGAACATATTTTCCTTTCACTATCAGTGAGACGATACAAAAAAAATGGAAAAAATTCTTAGCAATGAGAATTTATATTCTGAATGTTTCGGCATTGAAAAAAGAGAAAGAATCGCTAGTCCTAAAAAAAATACCGAAATCTTCGGTGTGTCTCCCTGATAATTTAACGTATGCATTCAACTTCAAATTCACTCGATAGTAACTTTATTTTGGCAATTAATAAATGTGTACTGGGGCTTTACTCTCTATTTCGTTGTCTTCGTAGCTTACCTATCGTCTGTCTATACGTATTAAGCATTTCTTGAAGGCTGAGTACGTGAAAGACCTTCGTTAGTCCTTCGATTGATTTGTTTTTCGTACGCGTACGTAAAGTGATAAGTGGGGCAACCAAAATATGCTCTAAAATCATGATTTTAGGCCCCTGAAATATATTATTATTATATTCTATTATTTATTTAAATTGAATAATATGCCATAAAAATGAAAAATACGCCCTTAAAAATTGAAAAATATGCTCTTATAAATTTAAAATTCTTTCAGTAGAAATGACATTCTTTACCAGTTACATACAATATTATCTTATTTAAATTGTTTTAACTACTTGGAGTAAATATTCCCTGACGTAGTACAAAAATATTTTCTAATTTGATCAAACGCAAACCTTCAAATATCTGAATGCAAAATGTATGACTTCGGCCACTAATCATGGGCTCATATAGGTATACCCTTAAAATAAATGCAAACAAATGTTATTGGTTGACCCGCTCGGTGGTTGTGTTCGTTCGGTCACCGCTTTACGATCTAGAGCAGGGGTCGGCAAACTCCAGCCCACGGGCCAAATCCGGCCCGCCTCTGTTTCTCATCCGGCCCGCGAACTAATATTGTTTTTGACATGACAAAATCAAATTTATACAAACACATAATTTAAAATCGATTTTTGTTTATCACAACGAAGTGTGTTTGAGTTGAATTTAAAACAAATTTGTTTGTTACATTGTGAGTCTCCAATTGGAATAATAATCCAAATAGCAATATATGGTAAAAACCGATCACAGAGTCTGTGGTGGGGTACAGAACTAAACACTAGGATCTTGCTATAGGTGTCTGTCCCAGCGTATTATGTCTATTTTCATGCCATTACGTCCTGCGCCAAGGAAATATTAATTCGGATTGCTATCTGTGCAGATAATAATGTAGGCATTAGAGCACGTATACACTCCTATCAAAAGATCTTACTGAGACTAGTAAAACGGTGCTTCGAAGTCCTTGAATATCTGGTGAGCACCAACCTGATCATTGAAAGTTTACTACTTTGCCTTAACCCCTAGCGGGGCATAGCGCGTCAACTACTCCTGCGCGCCATCGTACTCTGTTCTGGGCAATGGGGCGCAACTCCCCAAAAGACTTACCCAGTACCTGACACTCCTTTGCCACAGATCGACGCCATGTGATTCGAGGACCCCCTCTTGGTCGGCCTTGGTTGGAAATGGGGTTCCATTTCATGGCATGCAAAGCAATGCAGTTATCACTCTTCCGCAATGTGTGACCTATCCACTGCCATTTTCGCCTGCGTATCAATTCGTGATTGGCATCTGACCCGTACGCCTACTTAGCTCTTCATTTGATATTGTTTCGGGCCAGAAAATTCTTAAAATTCGACGAAGACATGAGTTGACGAAAACTTGCAGCTTTCTGGTAACTCCTACGGAAACTTTCCATGTACTGCTCCCATACAAAAGCACTGATAGTACCAGGGAGCGAAACAGGCCCAGCTTGGTCTTGATGCTGAGATAACTGCCCTGCCAGATTTTGGACATCATGCCGTATGCGCGTTTAGCCTGGTTGATACGACGAGCGATGTCCTGCTCCGTACCACCATTTTCGGCAACAATGCTACCCAGGTAGACGAAGTTGTCCACCTTCTCCACGGTTGCCCATTAATATTGATGGCAATAGGTGTCCGATTTCTTTTTCGCAACGGCGGGCTAAGAACCTTGGTCTTGTTGGTATTAATCTTTAGCCCAACCTTGCTTGCCTCCCTCTCGAGATCTAACGCCATTGCGGACAGATCCATGATTTTGTGGGAGAGTAGGCATGTGTCGTCAGCGTAGTCAAGATGTTGTAGATAAGATGTCAAAGTCCATTGAATTCCTCTGTCGAGTCCGGATAGGGCTGCATGCAACACATCGCCGATCACTATGAGGAATAGGATCGGTGAGAGGATGCACCCCTGCCGAACTCCATTGCGAATCTCAAAGTCCCCCGACACCTTACCTTTATGCAGAACGCGACATTTCGCGCCGTCACAGGTTGCCTTAATAATAGCCACAAGCTTCTCAGGGATGCCTCTTCTGCCCAAGGCCGCCCATATAGAATCCCGGTTCACACTATCGAAAGCCTTTTCGAAATCGATGAAAAGCAAGTGAAGCGGAGAATCGTATTCAGCGCATTGCTCGATGATGATTCGCAAGGTGTTAATGTGATCGACACAGGAGAATCCGGATCGAAAACCAGCCTGCTCTTCATCAATTGTGCTTTCTAAGTGGGCCTTCAGTCTTTCCAGGACGATTTTAGCTATTATCTTGGCAACGGCAGGAAGCACACAAATGCCTCTCCAATTATTACAGTCTGTGAGGCTACCCTTCTTTGGAAGTTTGATGATCAAACCTTCCTTCCACTCAGTGGGAAAGGTCTCTGTATTCCACGCTTTATCAACAAGTGGATGCAGCAAATCGGCAGTTACGCTTGGCGCTGCTTGATAAAGTTCGGCAGGGATGCCGCCAAGTCCGGCGGCCTTTCCTCGTTTTAGTGCAATAATTGCAGTGACTATTTCCTCTTTAGTCGGGGCAGTGGACCGTATACGCACATTTTGATGGTTAGCTAAATTATCTATATGAGGGGGAACTTCACCAGAGGTTACACGGTTCAAGACCGCGGAGAAGTGTTCTTTCCACCGCCTCATTTGATCTTCTTCCAAGATAAGTAGCTTTCCAAATTCAGACTTATTAAAATAGAGGAAATTTGGGAGACAAAAAGGATTTATCCCGTAAGGGCACGAACTTCAGTCCACAGTGTTTCGACTGGCAACGCAAGCTTCCAATTTTCAGTGAAATATAATTCTTTGCAGGAAAATTGAATATCAACCAGGCCACTCTGTACTGCTTGCAGGATGACGCATTTGACTATTCACTACTCCAGATCCGGTGACGAAATTGATGCGTGTGATGCGATTAAATGAATTTAAACTCGCATCGATTTCGTCCAATTCCAGGTAACGAAGCAAATACGTTTTTCGATGGCATTTGTGATGTAAAATAGTAATACAACTGTGCCTAATTCGACAGCTTTAGCTAGATGGACTGGTGATAGTTTTTGGTAATTGGTTTTTGTTATGAATTTAATATTTAAAAAGAAACTAAAGTGTTTCCTGAAATTAACGATATTATTTGAGTATCGGTCTGGAAATGCTCATGAACTTTATTGAATCTTACAGCCTGGTATATAGTAGCTCAGTTTTTCTTACATGACTATCTAGTGCAATTCAGTTCAACGACATGTTAACCTGAAACATCAATGGGAATGGAACATTTCGCTTCCGTCACCCTGTATGCGACGGTTTAAACACAACATATTTTCAATTTGTCTAGCAATATTAGCCTGCTGAGATTCACATTTTACTACGGTCTCCTCTGTCAAGAATTTCAATCGCTGAAATAGATTTCCACTTTAGGCAATACGGTTTTTCGTCATTCGGCCTTAAGCTTTGGTTATGATGCAGATATATATTACATACTAAGGGGGAATTCACTCAGGACTCACCCTCAATAAAAACAATGCAAAAAATAAGGAAATTACTTGAATTTTCTTTAATTTTGGCACGAAGAAAATAACCGCTTCTATCTAGCGGTTACATTGCTCATAATTTCGATTCAATTTCGTCTACATCTAGTTATATCAGAAATTATATCTTATCTGTTTCGTTACTTCGAACTGACGAAATTGATACAGGTTTGCGGTCATTTGCAGAAACACATATCGATTTCGTCATTGGATCTGGGCGTAATATACACGATACGGCTAACGGCTAGAGCTGCTGGCACACGGTAAGCAGCTTCATTTCGAATTTTCAATCTGGCCCGCTGAGCTTAAAATTTTAAAAATCTGGCCCTTTTCAGAAAAAGTTTGCCGACCCCTGATCTAGAGAATGAAGGTTTGACCCTCGGCGCCAACAAAACCTCCCTGTGGCTATCACTGTAGCATATAGAGTATAGAGTGAGCGTTCTAGACCTGTGTACTGAGGGTTTCAACCCCTTAAGCCGCTAAGCGAGCGAAGCCCACTCAAGCGTAAAATCATCTCAACTACTATGCGTCGCCCGTGGAAGTAGGAATATTCCCCGGAACCTATCCGAATCGATCATACAATGTATACTTCACGGAAACCGCAATTTCTTCCGCTATTCGATTACCGTACAATTTCGTTCAAAGGTACCTAATTCTGACTAACGTTTCAACCCTGTGAATCGAATGTACATATTAAAATGGACCAAGTCATTATTTTATCTACTCGTATAGCATAGCAGCCCATCGTGCTCGAATATCTCTTCCCAAGGTCACTTCAACAACCCATCGCAATCTCCACTGACACCTGAAAGATCATATGCATTTAAAATTTATCTTATTCCATCAACCATAAAATTCCGAGTGTAATAACTGCAGCACCTCGCGGCTGCTATCAAATTAAAAAGAACCGTCCTCGACGTCCTATGCATCGAATTGCTCCTTCGCTTCCTTCCGGGACTCATGAAGCCCCGCACAACAACAATCCCGAGAAAAAAAAATGAATTGCTCTGATGTGTGTTGACTTCCCCTGTAATTAATTTCAGATTTTTGTGGATTGTAATTTTATAAAGCGCCGCGTCACACAATTGTTGTAACCGCACGAACACGAGCGCGGTGCGGTGTGACGCCCGGAAACGATGCAAACAAATCTTTATGCAGACAAAATTGCCTTTGTAACGACTTGGACGGACGGTGAACATACAAGGCCCCTGACCCAAACCCGAAGGATCTCCTCGACAAGGATAGTGTTCCTCTGGTCCGTGCCACGGAGCGCGGAACCGGAGGAAATGTAAACGGCGGCATCAAAACGACAGCAAATCGATCCCAAATGGGCGTGGATTACATCAAATGAGAAAGAGGCTGAGAGTTTAGTGTTCGGAAAGGTGCAAAAATCTAAAAGGAGCAGCAATTATGGCATCCAGCGAAAGAATGGAATGGCTATAGATGACACACATAAAAAAGGTGTGTGCGTATGGTGACTCCGTATGGGTCGCTCCCGAGGCGATTACGGACGTGCGACAGAGACATAAAATCGTCTGACCGCGTGTAAAGCCCATGACGAGGGCGACATACACATCCACTTGACGATGGGATGCCCAGGCCATGATATTTTTCGGTTCGACTACACACAGCTAATTGCTGCGATAAGCAATTTATGGCCGCCAGGTGGAAGCGGGACGGCCGTATGTTGTGTGCGGAAGAGACGGACCCGCTGGTGAATGCTTGGACTGGTGGGAAGTGTGAACGGAATGGCGAGAGTGTGTCAAAGGTGAACCGGTGGGAGTGTGAGAGTGATAGTGAATGGGCGAATGAGACAGAGTTTCGTGTGTGACTCCGATAAGAGTGGATTCGCTTTGGTTGTGTGCATGGGAGCCATGAAATTTGGGAAATGGTTGTTTTGAGTATGCGTGGGATTGAGCTTTATCTCTTCCCGAATGGCTTGGAGACGATTTTTGTAATGCAAAATGTGCAGTTGGAAAGAGATCATAAGATATGTACGATAAAAATAAAATATATATGAATGGTTCAGGTTATAAAAGTGAAAAGCCCATAGAGTTGGTCGTTGTCGAGGCGGGCAAGGGGGCCGGCTTGCACTTGTGTCGAGCCCAATTCGCCTGTTGTTCGGGCGAAACAGAGTCGGGCGGATACGTGTGAACCGGGCGTTCGAGCGAAATAGCGAGCGCCGGGCTCGTTGAATATGCTCCGCGCGCGCCTGAATCATCCATGGTCGTTACAAAGCCATTAGAATGCCTCTTGCTCGTGGGTATGAATGCAATTTGGCCAGAGACCTGCCACTCGTTTTCGTTTTTTTTGTGTGACTAGGTTAGCTATAATTTTTTTTATTATATTATGATTTAGTTTTTACGATTATTTTATTATTAGCGACACTTTATCGAAATTTTGATTGTTTGTTTACATTCTGTGTGGCTGGTCGGAGCGAGTGAGCGGTGAATTGCGTAAATTTGATACGTTTTTTGGGATGTTTGGATTTTATTACTTTTGGCATTCATTTATTCTTTTTGGAACTGGTTTTCTATGCATGGTCTGGACGATAGACCGCGGAATTGCCGTTGAATTTTTCTTCTGCTTTGAGTTAAAAACCGAACGGTGCAGAAATTCTTCAATAAAGGTTGTATGTATGAACGAAATTCCAATGTGCAGTAAAAGTGTAAAATGTATGTATATCTTAGCAGCCAGAAGAAATCTTATTTGAAAGATCGATACATGTATCTATAGTTCAGGGCTCGAAAGAATCTTGTTCTTGTGACAGCGCCAAGCAGAATTCCAACAAACACATGAATGCCGGTCGCGGCGACGAATGGGACAACTATCGTGACGTGCCGTGGCATGTGGCCTTGGTGCGAAAGGAATGGCAAATCCAACGTGTGTATGCCTTCGCCTTGCGTGCGTGTGTGCAGACGCGATTTCGGAGTCCATCGAGAGAGAAAGATAGAGAGCCAACACCATGATGGATTTTCAGCCCCGTCCTCAGCTGCTTGTTCGGGACTTCTTCTTCTTCGATATCGTGGAGCAGCTCCTTGTATTGCCTTCTTATTGCAGTCCAAGCAATCCTCGACTTTGTTGTTGTTGTCTTGTATTTTGTGTGTACGAAAAATCATATATATCAGTGGTGTATATTTGTACACACTACACATCGCGAGACACCGCATACGAATCCAACGAAACTGAATCGAATCGCAGAGCACCATCACATAATACCCCCCCGGTCCGAACTCGTCCATCCGTCGCGTACCGTACAGATAGATAGATACGGTAGATGAAAACGGAGAGAAAATCGCGTAGCTTTTGTATTGTGCCATAAACGAACTACTTCTCATAACGCAAACAGCTTCGGACTACTACGATCGAGAAAATTTTTATACTTAAATTTTTATTATATTTATACCACCATGCTTTCTGTGATGAGACACAAAGCATAAAAACTCATCAAAAAAGTGACAATAGAGTGTGAATTCACGGCGCTCGCTTTTGGTGGTGTTTTGATTTATTCTGGCGGCAAATATACCGAGAAAAAAGAAAACACGGAACGTTTTTTTTATTATTATTATTCCGTCATTAGAGATAAAATTTTGCGTTTCCGTAGTGTGAATTATTATTAATTACTATTATTCAAATATAAAAACATTAATAAAAGCGACAAGTGTGGATTATATCTTGATTTTTACAATTGATATAAACAAAATAACAGTAAATTAAAGAGAGAATAAAACAACATCGATCGGTTTCTTGATCTTACATTTTTGCTCGTTCCGAACCGAAGTAGGAGAGGAGAAAAAAACTACGAAATCATTAAAAACTCATTCATCCGCGTTCAGAGTCGGTACAGAGACACTCACGCGGGCACGGACACATCGCGCACTTTGGCACTCCAGATGACGTATTATAATCGTAATAATAAAAACAGATAATAAAAAAGTATATAAAAGGTCGCCATTAAACTACTGTTTACCATAAAATTAGATAAACTATCTGCCGGTAACATAACAATAAAAAAAGAGACGATAATGACAACGTGAGGAATGTCCCGGTGAATCGTCTCGTCTAGTGCGGATGATAAAACTCTCTTTCGATAGTGTTCTATTGTGATTTAATGTACATAATAATTGTGTATTTTCGCTCGAAAGGAAGAGTTTCGGTTTTTACTTCCCCAATCATTGATTGTATGTACTCCAGTGAATTTGAGCCGACTTAATTTTATCGCACCCTGATTCCTAATCGGTCATTGTCGCGTGTTTTTCTTGTGTGTCATAGACCCTCCGCGTAAGAGTCCTGTCT
Organism: Chloromyia formosa; assembly: GCA_964017055.1. Classification (NCBI taxonomy): domain Eukaryota; kingdom Metazoa; phylum Arthropoda; class Insecta; order Diptera; family Stratiomyidae; genus Chloromyia; species Chloromyia formosa. Next base: position 1,965,319 of record OZ024813.1, on the reverse strand, counting down.
TCAGTCAACGGTATTTGCACCTGAGTGTGATTCGATTGACCATGGGTTTCGTCTAAGAAACATTTTCTAAATCCAGTGCGCATTCGGGTTTTGTTTGATAGTGTCTTATCGCGGATCGGAAAGGTAAAGCCAATTGCGGAGACTTTCGTAGATTGCATGTGCGTGCAGTATTTGCTGAATTGCGCTTAGTTTATTTAAATATTTTATTTGCTGGTTTTTGGTTCATTCGTACAGCTCGCTCCTAACTAATTAACAAGAAGTGTGTTCAAATCGTCTATTGGAATCGCGTGTGTGTTCTTTTTTTCTGCATGTTTTGGTTCCGTTTTATTTTCGGTGTGTTCTTCCAAATGAAATAAACTCTACCAAAACTACAGTTGAGTGCTCCCGTTTTTTGTTTGTTTTTGATATCTTAAAAGAAAAGAGAAAATTATAATCGTCTTTGAACTTGAAAAAAAGAAATTCGAATATAACCGTACATACCGCACCCGTAAAAAATGAAGAGGCCAATTATGTTTGCATTGGAAACTGTCATTCTGTAAATCTGTATAACTATGTGCAATGTCAAAGTTTGTTTTCGATAGTATGCTACCAAAGTATCCACAATTTCAACCGTTTATCAGTTCACATCATCACTTAACGTCAAACGCTCAAATCCATTCGCATTCGCCATCAATAGCATCATCGGCTTCGCAACATTCTATATTGCAACATCATCATCATTCGACGACAACCGCCAATTCGGAAGGTAGTCCGTTAACAGGTTCTGAAGGTAGTCCGAATACACCGCCTACAGCCGCTTCAGCCGCCGCAACGATCGCAGCACAAGCAGCCGCCTCCAAAATGTATCCGTACGTATCGAATCACGCCACAACGCATTCTAGTCTGTCCGGTATGCCGGGATTTTCTGGATTGGAAGACAAATCATGCAGGTAAGAATATATTATCCTCCTTTACTTATACTATATTAAGGTACACATAGCAGCGTTTTCAAATGACCCATTTCACCACCATCTTTATACGGGGCTTGCATACATATCTTCAATGAAACAAAAGACAGAATGTCAAGGTTCAAGTCTTCGCAAAAAAATGGGCAAAAATGTTGCGTATTATTATCGTTGTATCTTTTTGAAAATTATTATGTCTAGATTGCTCGGAAATGTTCATGCAGAATCTGATAAGACACGAGTCGCGAAGGTTTCCCAAGAAGAATGGAAAAAATATGGGTAGATCGTTTGCTTCCAGTAAGACTTTCCGGTAACTCGGCTGAATCACTTGGTAAGAAACGATTCACCTTGAAAAGTTCAGATCGCTAATAATTCGTTGGTAATGGGAAGTCGTTGCCGACGGATTTTTTCGAACTATGTTTTGAATACGTTATTAATGTAGTAAGAAGGGTGCATTGGATGGAGTTGTGAGATAATTTTTTTTTTCGTTTTTATTATTAACATTTAGTTAAAATAATTTATACGTTTGAGACGAGATTATTTTATACGTCATTAATTAACGTATAGGTAGTACTCCTTTTTCAATGCTTTAACTGAATTTGCGAATCCCTATCTGCTGTATTTTGATTCTTTCCATGCACACCGCCGCTCAACTGAATAAGTTCAGGATTTCTGCAAAAGTAAAATGGCTTTATTTGCTCATATGTATTAAAAACGTAATATGTATAGTATTTTTGTCTTTTCAACTGTGTTTTATTATTCCCGACGCGTTTCGCTCCCGAGCATCTTCAGAGGAATATTCCTCTTCCTTCCTTTATTTGTTAGTGAAATAAATTTTCGTGTATTGAGCGATCAATTGTTAATAAAACAGGAGAGTTTGTCAATTCAAACACACAATCAGCCCTATTGCTAAGATCAATTTATCAACCGATTGACATTTGACAAACTTGTCAATGGAAACTGATAATGGTATTGTGAAGAACAGTTGATGAAAATTCGAGCTACGAGGGTAAGGTAAAAAGTATTTTTCTACATAATTTCTCTTTACTTCAACACACTTGGTCCAGCGTTTCTGCAACATCAGTATTCCTTCCCGGAAGTGAGAGTCTGGAAGGCTGTGAAAATATTCATCTACCGCCCTCTCTGCTTCTTCATTGTATGCGAAGCGCTTCCAAGAAACAAATTTCTTCAAGTTTGGGTACAGATGGAAGTATGAGGGTTCAAAATCAGGAAAATAAGGGGGATGGTCGAGCAAATCGTACCCCAAATCCCGCAGTTTTCCCCATCGCTAACGCACATTTGTGTATAGATGCGCTGTCCTGGTGAAAGATGATTTTTTTTCTTCTTAAGGTCAGGCCCCTTCTCGCGAATTTTGGCATCCTGCTGCTGGTCAAGAAGTTTAGAGCAATATTCGCCTATTATTGTTCTGCATTTTTCAAGGTAATCCATTTATTTTTCGCGTCCAAAACACACGTTTTGTTTTTGGCGTGTATTGGTAAACCCAAGTCTCATCCATGATGCCAAATCGCCGCACAAAATCGGTCGGATCCCGATTGAATCGGTGCAAAGATTGCTGCGAAAATCGTGTGCGCATTTGCTAATCGGCATTCTGCGAATGCGGCACCCATCTTGCGCAGAGCTTTCGCAACTCTTATGCTTTGTGCAAGATATTTCGCACCCTTTCTTCCGATATCCCCACAGCCTCAGCAATATCACTCACTTTCATTCGCCTAACGTCCAACACAATATCATGCACTTTTTCGATGGTTTCCGGTGTGGTTGCAGTTTTTAACCGTCATTCATGTGGGTCGTCTTCGAGGGACGTGCAACCACGTTTAAATTCAACTGCCCATTTTTTAACGGTTCACATCAAAGGAGCAGAGTCCCCGTAAACTTTTGGTAACTTCGGATGAATTTCCTTAGGGGTTAATCCATCCAAAACGAAGAATTGTATGACCGGACGATATTCAAATTTCTCCATTTTAATGAAAAACACGTAAGACGTCTGCTGCAAAAAATCGTGTAAACGAACTACTTGAGAGAACAAGTTGAAACTTGTCATACAAACTAATGACACGAGCACCCAGGCAGGAAATATAATTTTTTTCTAATTGTAACGGTATTTCTGTGTCTCAATGTCTGATTAAACTGCCGGTTAGCTATCTGGGACACTAAATTAAGGCTGAGCGCACGTTGATTGCGTTCGACCGTCGCGTTCGCGTGTTTTTTGACTAACAGATTGAATCCTTGCTAGTGTGACACTCCATCAGTTTGATAAATACTCGGGGATAATCGTATCAAAAAACTGGGTTGGCTATTGTCCTTTACAACAGATAATTGGGCAAAAAATGAGCAACGAAACAAACGATCGGACAGTATAAGACATATATCAGTACACATTTTTTACTTAATTGCTTGTTTAAATACACAATAGTTAACACAATTGGTGAAAACCGCCGAGTCTCTGTCAAACTAACGGAGTGCCATTGTAGCAAAGATGCAATCTGTTTGACAGAAAACACAGCCATCTAACCAGAGTTGTATGCAGAGGGACACCTCAGCGAGGCGTCATCTCCCCACTACTATGGCTAGTGATCATCAACAAAATCCTATCAAGGCTTGATAGGGAAGGGATTAAAGTGACAGCGTACGCGAATGATGTGGCAATAGTGGTGTCAGAAATGTGCCTCTCCGTGATAAGTCAAATTATAAAAAGGGCTCTGGATATGGTGAGCGCCCGGGCCGCAAGCTGTGGACTGGGAGTTAACCCAGGCAAGACAGAACTGATGCTATTTACCACCAAAATTAAAGTACCGCATTTTACCCTCCCTAAACTAAACGGTCAGCTACTCCAACTATCACCCAGCGCAAAGTATCTAGGTGTCATTTTAGATGCAAAGCTCAGCTGGAAGTTAAATATTGAAAAACTTGGCAGGGTGCAAAAGACGGCATGTCTTGGCGCCACAGGTGCCATGCGAACTTGTCCGAGGGAAGCGCTAAACGTGATCCTGCATCTTCCGCCAATAGATCTATTTATTGAACAGCTGGCGGCGGGCAGTGCAGTCAGGCTCAGAGTCTCGGGAGCCTGGACTGCCAAGCCGTACGGCCATAGCAACATCCTCAGCCGGTTGCCACGAGATGTGGTCAACGTAAAAACAGACAGAAGCTTCTCTGCCAAATTCCCCACCAGGACTAAATGGAAGGGGGACGTGGTGGTGAAGGACTTTTAAAATGGACTGCGGCGTCGATGCAGGGATCTTTTCTGAAGCACTGAATATCTCGGAAAATTATCGCCTCCCGGACTTTGCCAGCATTTTCCAGGCGGAAACTCTCGCAATTATGAAGGTGTGTCTCAGTCTCAGAGATATACCAGATAACCAGAACATCGCCATTTCCTCAGATAGCCAGGCCGCTATCAAGGCACTGAACTCAGTGAGTACTTCCGCCAAACTGGTCAACCGGTGTAGGGAAGAGTTACCTCGCCTTGGCAGACGGCTCAACATCACCCTGCTCTGGGTCCCTAGTCATAGAGACATTGAGGGAAACGAAAAAACCGACGAGGTGGCCAGGAGGAGGGCCGTCCTAGAAAGCTCTCATGCGGAATCTGCTTGCATTTCGTTGAGGACTGTTAAGAGCAAGATCTGCTCTCACTACCGCAGTGTTGCGGATTCCAAATGGCGGAATCTGCCCACCTGCGCCGTATCAAGGAAGATATGACCCTCCTATGACAGAAGGAAAACATCTGAGCTATTGATCAAGTCTCGTAGAGATGTCACCCGGCTCACGGCGGTCATTACAGGACATTGGCCAATCGGAGAACATACAATAAGGCTTCGCATCCTTTATAATCCGCATTGCCACAGCTGTGGTTATGAGGATGAGAAATAAACACTCACTCACTTCCTCTGCGAATGGCCGGCCCTTGCTAGGGCCAGACATCGGGCATTGGGTGAGGCCTTTCTGTTTAACCTGGGGGATGTGTCGAGGGTGAAGATCGGGGAGCTGCTATGCTTCCTGAACTCCTCCGGTTGGATCTAGGCATCCTTGCATCCCTTGTTAGTTCAACCATCTTCTTATAACCGATTTTGCCGAGGTTTGTGGTTACAAAACGGCGCATTTGCGCTAACTGTACTGACCGTACTCTTGGCACGTCAATTTCCGTAATTAATGCCGTAGCTTAAAGAAATATTTAAAAAGAATGTATTAAAATTCTTTTTAAATGTTTCTTTAAGCTATTTTTTCCCCTAGGATTTTTCAGTACACAGCTTATTGGGACATAATTGAATCCCACTTACATTTGAAATATAACGTAGAATGAAATTTTCGTTAGCTACGATTCCAAAGGCGTTTTTTAATTTTGCGTTGGCTGATTCAATTTATTTCCCCAAAAATTTACTACCGTCATTTTTAACGATTATTTCGTTTGTTCTGTTCTCATAATTCCGTTTTTATTGCAACATTTATCATTTTTATAACTATTTCTGTGGCATATGTGGTTTATTTGAATAAAAATGCCCATTTTTGTCACACAAATGTTTCTGTTTAAGCCGCTCACAAGCTTGCCATAATTTCATAAATTTTTGGCAAGTAAGCAATTTCCAAGTCAAAGTTTAAAGAAATATAACAAAATATGCATGCAATGATTAAACATTCATGATATGTACAGCTTTTTGGTTATGAGAAATGTTTTAAATTCACACAAATATCAGCGACATGGACTTTTCGTTGGCGTTGTTGTAAATTAATCTGACAGCGGTTAAAATATTCATAATAAAATCATATCATTTTTTGTCGTCATATTATACTTTATGAAACTCAGCCAATTGCTCTTTTCTTGGGTTTGCCAGTATGATACAAAAATTATATCTTTGGACGGTCCCATATATAAAAATATGTATAATGGACGGGCATAATAGTCCGATGCACGATGTACGTTAGTTCGTTTGTCCGGTCACGTCCCGTGTTCTGATCTTAACCAAATTTGATATGTTGGTTCATTGTGTGACCCTGAGCACAAATCGGTGACCACTAATGAAAAAAAAAAACAATTTTTCGACTTTCTCTCGATAAAAAGTTTCGACCTCGGAGTTTTCTTTATAGTTATTCCATGACCCCAGGAATCGATTGGTATAAAATGTTGTCGCCAGGATAACTGTCGAACAGAAGTCGTAGGCGAAGTGAAACTTTCGCAATTGATAGATGTCAGTGAGAAGCCAGCTGCTATTGAAATCCAGCAGTATCGATAAAGCGATTAAGAAGTTACCGCTATATAGGTATATCGGCAAAAGTTTCTAAACCTAATAACTCTATAACGGAAAAAGCTAGCTAGACCATCAATTTCATAGAACGGTCGAAATGAGGAAACTGATGGAAGCCCGGTTGTGGTCGTGCGCGATCACGTGTGGCGAGCTTTAAGCACGACACACATGGCGAATCAAATGTTTCGCGACCAGCATCGAACCACGTTGAAATCAATAGAACAGTGGACATGAGCCATGAGGAGTTTCCTTTCCTGCAGTTATATTGATTTTTACATGGTTCGATAGTGATCGCGAACATTGGCTCACCATGTGTGTCGAGCTTAGCGATTCGTGTGTGGCAATCATATGAAAGTGACGTCTCGTTCGGAGGTTGTTCTGAACCATTCAGTTTGCTAGTGTGTGGCGATAATTAAAATTGATTGTTAGTCACTTTACTCGGATTCAGTTTACTCGGATCTGTTGGCCGGATCAAACTTGGTCGTCAATCTTAAATCTGCACACAGACTTGTGGGGTCTACAATGGTCGCAGTGCCTGGCAGAATCAAAATTGACTCACACAAGCTTACCGTGGAACTGCTGGGCTTGTGCAGAAATAGGGTGAGAATTATTTGTAAATTTTTCAAAATATTCGACCCTGAGGAATCTCCTTTACCCTTGTATTGTCTCTGACCCCAGTTTTCCCTTCTGCGAGGGCGATGATGATGTCTTCCAGCATCTTCTGCAAGTGCGGGGCTTTTTTTCGTCGCCGCTTGGAGTGTATCGGTGATGCCGTCCCTCAAGTGGGTCTCAGTTTACTAAACAGATTTGCTGGCCGGATCAAACTTGGTCGTCAACACGCACACTTCTGGGGTCCAGTCGAAGCAGTGCAAAGTAAAAAATATTTCGCTCCTTTTAACACCAGCTGCTGTATAATGCACTTTTTCTATCTATTCGGAAAATTAATACTCCTGGAATACACCGCACGATAAGTGCTTAAAAAATAATACCTATAGCTGTTGCAAAAAACAATGTGGTTACAAAAAATACACAACCAAAAGCAAAAATTAGTTACTATCCCAATGGGTGGTGTAAGTATTTATAGGTATATCATATACGCTCTATTCTTCTTCCGAAACACAAATTTTCATATCAGTCAGGCAGCAGGTTGGTGTATACTAAATTTGTATAAATAATTTGTTTTGCCCGTTTTAATGGATAACTTTTCATCGGATCGGAAGATTTTGAAATTCACCTAATGGCGTAAAAAAAACTTCCACACAGAAAATATTTTATTTACACCGAAAGGAAGCGTCACAATGGCACATCGAATCGGTGAATTTTCGCTTGGTAATTTTTAACTGTGTAGTCGCAGTGCTTGTAAACCTTCCGGGTTATCTATCTACCTTACCAGTCTTTCAAGTTGATTTAATAGGAAATAAGAGGGAATCCAGTGCAGGCCCCCTAATATAAGCTCATCGACTGGCGAGCGAGAAGGCCATTTCAGAACAATGGATGATGTGCTTAAAGAACTAAAATTTCTGCAATTAAAAAAAAACATCACATTTATCGCCAGTACCTCTCTACGAAACAGGGACACTAGGTTATTGATAAAATATTATCCTCTTTTAATTGGCAATTTTCATTTCGAGCCATGTCGATCTGCGCAGCACTACACATAAATAATTCTATCAAGATAATATCGATATTGAGTGCATTTTGATGTCGCCAATCGCCATGGACGAACATGGATTGTGATTCAATCGTAAGTAGTATTTAGTACCAATGTAGCATGAGGCACATATACACAAAATGTCAATCGACTACGCCTACATAACAATCTGGGTCTGGGTGTACTGCATGCTTTATTCCAAAGCAATATTTTTCGAATCGCAAGTTATTAAGAAAACAAGTAAGAAATAAATTGAGTAGATGTAGTGATAGCAGTAGCACTACAGCGATCCTGAAAATGTAAATCAAGGTTATGATGTTTCAGTTTCTTGGACTTAACAGAGGACAGAATTGTGGAGGAAAGGTCTTAATCAGTGGCGGATCTGGCAATTGAGTTCGGAGGGGCCAAGAGTTTATTTGCTATCTGGAGAGCTTAGGGTATGTCCCCACTTACTCAGCTTTCGGTCTACAAAGGGCATTCAAAGAAAATAAAAAATACACTCTTCCGTGTACTGGTCATTGCGGTTACAGGGAATGCTATGCAATGCCCAGTGAAATCTCCCACAGCAGCTTTGATGTGTTCCTTTTTCAATGACAACAGTTTGACGGTGCAATTAGGATCCAATCTGGGCCACAACAACTTTATTGAAGAGTGCGTTTTAACATTTTTCCATTAGGAGTGGTCTTGCTAATCGCAAATTTGAAATCAGCAGTAGTTGTGTAAATGTTGCTAAGATTTGTACAGCATCGCTTGTTGCATCCTGCCAGGCGAGCTCGCCTGCTCTGAAGTACCAGCAAAACTACTGTAAACCCGAATCCAACATAAAACCAGAGACCGAAGCGTGTATACCCTAGACTTGTGCAGACCTAGTGGTGATACCAAAAGTACCAATTGGTAACGATCATATGCATTAAAAGTGAGTTTCCTATATGACCAGTTTATAGAAGAGGTTGGCAATCATTCAGGAGGATCTTGACCATTATCAAAATCAATGAACTAACCCATTCTACAAATATTTGTTGAATTTTTCAAGTGGCTAGCTTCATTCTATCGGAAGTTATTGCTTATTTGAAGTTTCACCTGCAGGGGAGGTAGGGATTCCTTGGGTCGGATCTTGCTCATCATTGCCACCAACAAATAAGATCATGCTACAAACATTTAAACAAAGTTTCAAGACTCTAGCTTCACTCTATCGAAAGTTATCGCTTATTAGAAGTTTAATTTGTAGGGGAAGTATGGGTTTCGTTGGTCGGATTTTACATATTTTCAATATTAGCCAACAGGATCCTATTGCAAACATTTGACCAAAATTTTAAGACGCTAGCATTATTTTGACGTAAGTTATCGCTTATTTTAAGTTTCATTTCTAGGGGAGGTAGGGGTTCCTTAGGTCGGATCTAACCCATCTTGAATGCCAACTAACCCAATGTCACTTCAAACATTTGACCAAAACTTCAAGTCGCTGGCTTGATTCTGTCAAAAGTTATCGCTTATTTGAAGTTGCATTTGTAGGGGAGGTAGGGGTTGCTTGATTATGATCTTGCCCATTTTCAATACCAACCTAGTAGATCTTACTAACAACATTCTGACAAATTTTCAACTCGCTAGTGTCATTCTATCGAAAGTTATCGTAATTAAAATAATATTTAATTTTTTGAAATTTGTAGGGGAGGTAGGCGTTCCTTTGATCTGATTATGCCCAACTTACTAGAACTCAAGCAGCTTCTCAACCCAGGGTTACATGTAAAAAACCAAGTGTCTACATCAATTCGTTCAAGAGTTATAGACAAAAAACCTGAAAAGTAGGGTAGTACGGGGCTCTTTGTAAGAAAATTACCGTTAGTTTTCAACTGATCAATTTTATTTTTCCAGGAGAGTAAAAGATTATCCTCACGAGCAATTTACAAAAGCTAGAGCTTTTCATGTTTATTTAATCAGGAGTTATAGATACATTAAATTATTTTACATATGTAGGGGAGGTAGGCGTTCTCTTAGCCCGATCACGCCCATTTGCAATACCAATCAACTAGATCATACTTCCAATATTTGACAAAAATTTCAAGGCTCTAGCTTCATTCTTTCGGAAGTTATCGTGCGAACGGACAGATAGACGGACAGACGGACAGACAGACAGACAGACAGACAGACAGACAGACAGACATGGCTTAATCGAATCAGGAGGTGACCCTGATCATTTATATATATACATTGCCATACCTCCGGAGCCTCCTTTAAGGTGTTACATATTTCCGTCGTGACAAAAACAATATACCCTATACTAAAAGTCTAGGGTATAAAAATCGTAAATAACGCACTCATCTCCGCAAACATTGAGCAATATTTCGCCAGAATACAACGGAGTCACACTCGTATTGGAGAATTTCATTACAGCTTGCTGGTCGGTGAAAATTATCTCTAGCCAGGGCAGATCTTCCGTTATTACCGTACCGTACCCTTGGTCTGAAAAATATTGTAGTACTCAATGAGACTGAAATACAGATTAGGGTTGTGCCCGTTAGAGAAAACTCCGACCTGTAATCCTTCATCCATCTTGGAAGCCCCTTTAGAGATTTCAGTTATAATAAGACAACAGAAGCGTATTCTTTTCCCAATAACTATGTCGTTTTATCGGACTGGCAAAATGCTTTTAAAGTGCATAATTGCTCAAAATAGCAGAGTGTCTAGAGCCTGAACTAAACCACCGCCCAGTGCCATGGAGTCGAAGGATAGTATTTTCGACCATCGATTTACCCAAAATATCAAGACGCAGCACATTAAACAGCATGATTCAGACAAAAGAAGGTGTAGTACTAAGAGCACCACAAAAAGCAACGCAGCCTCTGTGCTCAGAGCAGTCCACCAGACAACTTTCTCAAACACGATAGTAAAACAGCTGCACAGAAATTTCACTTTATCATCTAAAACAAGGCTTGTCCCATACAGACTCGACTGAAAGTGTGCTATACTCGTGAAGAGAACAAGCTCTGCTCTGCTCGGATTAACCTTTACCCCACAGTTATCAAATTGTTTGTTGTGTTGAGAGCATTCTGCAATATCCCACTAAGAATACCAGAAAATTTACCAAATAGAGCAATGTCTTTCATGTTTAAATTTTTAATTTACTGGATATTGATAACTAGAGTCCCAAAAAAGGGAAAAAGCACTCCACCTCGGGGGGTATCCCTGCTCACAAGTTTTCGTTCAGACTGTGCTCTCGGACAAGTGTGCCAACACAAGCATTTTGAGCCTCATTAAGCAAACTCGAAAGGGAACGCGTAGTGTATCCCACCTTGTCGGGTTTCTTTTACGTTCGCTGTCATTTTTATAAATAATTTGCGAGTATTTCCTCGAATTTGTAGGGGACCGAGGCCCAAATGCACCCTCCCCCCCCCTCTGGGTCAGCCACTGGTCTTAATAAAATGTTACAAGACAAAACTCTCAGTATTGAAATATGGCTGAGGTGCTGTCGAAAATGTTAAATGTACCAATAACAAGCTACCCTTCGGCTAGCTTGCTGAAGGTATGATACCCTTCACGCGTTATGAGTTATGGTGTATTTGCCACTTTGAAATTAGTAGTAAAACTTGTTCCGATTTCATTGTTCCTATGAGAGGTATATGAAATAGTAAGCCGATTTAAATGAAAGTATGAAGTATGGTCTGGTAGTCAATATGATTGAATAATATGAAATTTGGTAAAGATATCTTCAGAAATAAAAAAGTTTTTCTGATAAAAACTTGCTTTTGGAACGATCGTTCCTATGATAGCTATATGATAAAGTCGTCCAATTTCAACCAAATTCGGGAATGTGATTTAGCTATAAATACTATTGATTTCTGTGAAGTTTCAAAAATATATCTTTGGAAATAAAAAAGTTTTTCTGGCAAAGACGAATTTTTGGACCGGTCGTGGTTCCGACATATATACTGCGTGTAGTAAAAAGAATGCTCTGTACAAAATTTCAGCTTGATAGCTTAAAAACTGAGGGAATAGTTTGCATAGAAACAGACGGACAGACGGACAAAGCTTAATCGACTCGTCTTATCATACTGACCAAGAATATAAGTATATAGTTTATATAGTCGGAGATGCTTCCTTCTGTGCGTTGCAAACTTCATGACAAAGTTAATATACCTTATCACTTCTGTAAAGGGTATAAAAAGACTGTATCTAGCCTCTGAGAGGATATACTAAGCAATTATCACTTTAATTTCGTAGAATTCGGAGTATGATGGAGATCAGTTGATGTTACCATTGTATTAAAGTTTCCTGCAAGGTATAAATGCGAATTGTCTTTCAGTGAAAATTGGAAGTTTGGGTGACTTGGTTTCATTCGTCCCGTGAGTGGTGTGAAGCTACAATACAGACGGATACTAAGTTGATATGCAGAATGAAACCAAGTCAAACACACTTCCAATTTTCACTGAAACATTAGCTGATTGCTTCTTCTTTATTCATTTACATTTAAAATGTTCAATTTAAAATGACCATTATGTAAGATTAATTTATCCTACAGCGTCTACCATTACGCGGTGATATACGACTGTCAATTAGCAATTAGAACGAATTGAATACTATTGTCTTGTAACAATTGTGTCTCCTCTTTGTAAGATTTTCCATAAACATGCTATAAACGTCACCATTATTCCGAGAATCTATTTTGTGTTAGTCAAAATTTGCTGAGTTTTTATTCAAATATATTCAAAGGCAAATCCAAAATTCACCTAATTCTATATTTCTTTCTAACTAGCACTTCCAAGCAGTTGTACAAACTTTTATATCCTAAACTTAAATTCACACGATATAAAAGCAACTAGCAACTCGTTTAATAATAATTAACCAATTGAAAAGCTCTGCTGTTTCCATAATTCACCAGCACGGACTTGGTAGTTTTTCTTTAGGAATATTATTTTAACTACACATTTTTTTTATTAGTCTGTCCAATCGTTAACACTGCTTAGGAGAGCAGCACTGAAATTTAAAAATGTAAATTAAATGCAAATCATTCATACACGTTTGCGATTTGAGAGTGAAAAATGCTGGTAGAGAAACGTCATTTTTACCTTGAATAATTATTCAAAATCCTCATTTATTTAAGTCGTTTAACACATAAAGAAAACGTTAAATTCCCATTAAGTTGTCTTTTGTGGGGAATAACTATGTTTTATGTCTGGTTTTTATCATAGATGTGTAGTTAGAATTTTGACATAAGGTAGTGTGTGTATTGGAAGAGGATTAGGTGTAATATATTAAATACGATAAATTCGGTCTTTTTTGTTTTTAAATGGATTTTTGTTTGTTATTGCAAATAGTCTTGCATTTTTGTGTAGTTCCTGTTCACATATATTCTATTCAAATGTTTTTAACCGCCTTGATTCCTCCAGGAGCATTGGCGCGTCAACATCTCTTGCATTTCTATGCCTAGTTGGCGTTTCGATAGCATATCTACTTTTCGGACGTGCAAGTTGCTAGCATGTACTTTTCTGTTTCTATTCATGTCGTTTTCCATAAATGCCTAAAATTTGGACGATAATATCCTTAAAGATGAATCCATTCTTCGTTTCGCTCCCTAACATTTTTCTCACACCCGCTTCGCTCCGTAAAAGTTTTTTATAGTTTTTTTTTTCAATTTTGCTAAACACACGGAACCATCTTTAATTTGTTCAAAGTCAAAATTCAAATTAGCCCCACAGACAACTATGAATAATAATTCATTAATTAGTGTTTCACTTTGCAATTCCGAGTTATAATTCATTTCGGGAAGTCATTTCAGTTTTTATATTTTTATAACTTGTGAGAATGGACGAAATTTGTTAGATTGCATCGATACATGTATGCAGTATTAGATACGCGGTTAAGCTGTCAGAATGTTAAATATGTATAAATTATTTCTTTGTACGGCTATACGATTCTGAACCGTAAAAATATGTAATTAGGAATTTTGTGAATTTTTAATTCTCCTCTTAAGCACGTTTAATGAGTTTGTATATCACTGTCTAAATGCTAATATGTTTATATTAATGTTTTAATCAAATTTTTAATTATGAGCTAGTTTCATTTAGAATATGGCCTAAAATGTTTTACATGAAATTACAATATGATTGGAAATTAGATTAAAACATTAATTTAAACGAATTAAATTCATATTTTTGGCGGTTATGTTTATATTTTCATCGGTTTACATGATTTTAATGACGACAACAAATGCGTATGTTTGTATTATTAGCATTTTTGTGTAATAAAAGCCAATTTTTCTTTTCATACAAATCATATTAAGTATATACATACATAGATTTATTGCAGGCGATGGTATTAGTTTTTGTATTCATCAGCAAACTTATGTTGTGTTAAAACCAGCTCGAGGAATGTACTCATACGTACGAAAGAAGTAAATCATAACCCGAATTGCTAAACAGTGCAATGCGTACTTTAGAAGGTTATACGAAACACTCGACCATGTCTAAACACTATATAATAAATTAGGACAACTACGATAATGAAGAGGGAGATTATTCTGTTCAGTACTCAATTTAAGGTATACAAATATATAAAAATGTGATAATAAATATAGGTGAATGCACACAGTACTTTGTTCATTGGCTCAATTCCTCCACAAATCGGATCTACGATCCTTCCTTGTCATACAACTTCTCCCACTTCTCTGCACATGTACATCAATCTAGTGATCATCCTGACTATAGCATAAAACGAAAATAATTGATCTGCTACTCCTCACCCAAACATATGTATGTATTTCCGCACCGATAAATTCAAAAATTCTTGAAATTCCCCCTCAGCTAAATGGAGTGGCTAGCCAATCTAGTGAAATATGCTAACGGAGCAGAATATTCTAAAATCATTTATTTGGAAAATTTATAGTTAATACCTATTAATAGCACGCGACCAAAGCAAAATTGTGTGTATGTGTGATGATGTGTTTTTCGGTAAAAGAACAGCTTAATGAACAATATCACATTATATGCAAGGACGTCGCGTCGTTGAGTATGATCATCATGTTTCTCGCTCTACTTAATTCAAGTAAATGCATTTACTTGACTATATGCAAATATGGTTTTTCATCAGTAAATGTTCTTGATATAAATCAGATATTAGAAAAATTTTAATTTCTAGTCTTTGCTTTTCCTGTCTTGAAATACTCGTATCTTAGAACATAGAGGCATGGAATGAGCTTGTCCTGTATGTCTCTGGCTCCAACATTTGGCGAATAAGTCGACAGTCAGCCTACTCGGTTGTTGTTTGATATTGACATTTGTTGACTGTTCTATCGAATTGTGCATGAATAAAGGTCAATTCTTGTAAGATTATCGACAGTCAGCCTACTCAGTTGGCGTTTCGGTATTGACATAATGTTGACCGCACTGTCGAATTGTGCATAAACAAACGTCAATTCTTGTCAATATTTAAATTTTATAATTACTAAACAGTCTACTGAGTTAGCTGACTGTCGACCACATGTCGACTTAGTACTCAGATTTTGGAGCCACCGTTTCTATGGAGACATACAGGACAAGCTCATTCCATGCCTCTATGTTCTAAGTATAAATCGAACAGAACAAAATTTGCTATACAAATTATTTTTATTGGCTATTCTCTCTCATTTGCCGTTATTTATATATTTATACAGAGTAATATTTAATAGGTTCTCCCCTACCTATAAATTTAGTTCTAGAAGCAAATCAAATAGGTGGTATTTTTAGAAATTCTGAAATTTAAATCAATCTCTCACCGTTATAAATCACGAAATGCCGACGCCAATTCAGCTATCGGTGGGTTATCGCAACCAAAGTTCGGAATGGATTTTTATTAATAAAAAAACCCATTCTGAACTTCGGTTATACGATACGATAGACACCTGACGCAGTGAAGTCAGAGGAACTAATTTTTGATGCGCGTTCATTCGGGATAATTTCTGAGTTTATGTAGAATAAGGGGGGGGGGGGGGGGGGGGGGTACTTAACATCAGCCTTTCGTATCAGGTGTAAAAGTTACAGGGTTATGTATGTCGAAATTTTGGCGATTTTTTTAATTAAATTGTAATATGAGTTTATCTCCAGCTCCTTTGCTTCCAGTGGTTCTTTTGCGTGCAACTTTTTGAGTTATATAACTGTAACTCTTTAACAGTCCTTTGGACTGTACCTAATTAGCATCTACCAATTGGGCAACAACACACACGCTTCGGTATATCTGTACAGTATACCGGAACGCATATGGCCGGCCTTACTAATACCGATAAATTAGACAAGTTTCGATCCGCTAGCTATCTCCGTTATAGAGCTTATTTAGCTTAAAAAAATTTACCGTTATACGGCTGTAGCTTATGAATTAATAAAGTTTACTGGAATTAAATAGAAGTCTATTCCTTACTAACGGCCATCTATTAGGCTAGTTTCAACTAGCTAGCTTTTGCTGAAATTCAGTATGATGTTAGCTCCCACTAACGCAAACAAATTTGACCAAGATTTACCCCGCTAGCTTCTTCCATTTGCTACCGCTCGGAACCGTAGTTACAGCAGATGGTGGAGCGGATGCTGATGTACTGTGTCGCATCAATAAGGCTCGGGCAGCTTTCTTTTTTGGCAAAACAAAAAACATCTCCAGACGCACCAAACTCAGGATCTTCGAAACCAATGTAAAATCTGTGCTTCTTTATGGCTGTTCAACTTGGAATTGGAAGGTGACCAGGGCGATAACAACTAGATTGCAAACTTTCGTGAACCAGTGTCTACGGCGCATCCTACACATATGCTGGTCGGAGGTCATTTCTAACGACGACCTCCTCTTCATTACTGGCCAAGACAGGATAGACACCTCCATAAAAAGGCGAAAGTGGCAACACTTCAAAAAGGGCTGGAAAACATTGCTAAATAGGCCCTCGATTGGAACCCACAGGGAACTGATACAAGTCGCCGCGTTGAACGACCTAGAAACACATGGAGAAGATCAGTTGAGGTCGAGGCTAAATCAATAGGCAAATCGTGGAGTCAGTTGAAGGCGATGGCGGCAAACAGGACGAGGTGGAAAGTCGTCGTGGTTAATGCTCTATGCCCCACAATTGGTTAACAGAATCCAGAGAGAGCTTCTTTGGTTATAGAAGAATTTTACTTACAAAATTTCGTCGTTATAGCTGTAACTTTTTAACCGTTGGATAGGTATTGCAGAATTTCAATGGCTGCCGGCTCCTCATTGAATTCTATGAACTGGACAAGTATCGCTCTGGTTGCCTCTTCCGTTCGATAGTTATCGTGGTAACAACATTTTGCGGTTATATGTAGTAGATGAACCGGTTGATTTTAACAGGAGGCTTCTACAGATTTGGCTATTATTTTTTTGTGTCATTTCTATTTGTTGACGGTGGATAACATCCTTCGGTGCTCAACCGAAATTTTCAACTTACAACGATGTTGTAGTAGAGCATGAAATTTTCTGTATAATGTTTTAACGGGAGTTCTTCATGAAAACCTTCATGAATTGTTTGATTTTAAAAGGAGAAACCGAGTTGCATAAATAGCATCGAAATTGCTTTTGTAGAAACTTGCAAATGATAAAATTTCGAATTCATTTAATTTATTTCAGACTTTTCTACATTCTTTTTTCTAAATTCCGCGAGGTTTGTTCTGTTTGATTTTAAAAGGGAACTTCTACAAAATTTAAATACATTTAAAGCTTCAGTTTTTCCTGCCCAGTACATTACAGGTATTTTGGTTTCAATTTTGATGCTCTTTACAGTTTTTTCTTCTCCTGTAAAATTACATAATTTCTAGAAGTCCTCTTTTAAAATTTACCAATTCATATAAATTTAAGAAACACTAAAAAAAATTTAATGATGCCAATCGATTGTTGGGGCTATGAAATATAAAGAAAATCAACTATGAGGTCGAAACTCCTTATCACTCCCTTGATATGGTCGAATAACTGATTTTTTTTTAATCGTTAAAAAAATTATCGCCATTTTTTCCGTCTTCAATAGTATTTGAATTACATAGTATGTGTTTTTTGGCTATAGCTGAAACTTCACCGAAAATTTTTGGTGGCAAGCCTGATATTATTTATATGCCTCAGAAGAGGTAGCTTTTTTGAAGCCTAGCCTACTTTTAGTAGCTCTGAATCGTTATTATATTTACAGTATCGACCACCACTTTTAGCTACAAAGCTAGATCTCTATACTTTGCCAACTGGTAAGAAATATTTTATTTTATAAAGTTATGTAAAGATATATACATAAATTCTTGAAATTCATTTAAACTCGAGGATTTGTGATAATAAATTATTACGGTTGAATGCATATGCAAATTTATCATGTTAACATGATTTTCAAAAATCTAATATGTAATATTGAAAGATTGAAAGTGTAGCGAAAACTTTGACGATTCAAAGACAAATATTTGATTGGAAGTTACAATACAAATAAATTAAATATTTCGCATTATCATAATCTGAGAGTCACTTCACTTCTATTTCATTTTTGTAATAACTTCCTATACGCACTAATAAGCTGTTTTAAAAAGATATATTCTATACTAGAATATTATTTGCAATAAATTTTCTTTCCACCTTTTTCCAAACATACATAAATCAAATATATAGGTACATACCTTTCAATTTTGCTACATTGTTGATGCAATATAAATTCTGACTGATTGATATTCATCTGGAATTTTGCATACCATAGACTTTTTTTTAGATCGTTTGGCAATCTATAGATTGAAATATACATCTTCCGCACACACACATTTAATGTTTATTATGGTAGACAAAATAGAGAGCCTCTGTTTAGAATTAAGAGCGCCTGCAAAGTTTCATTTTACATTATACACAAAGATCTGATGACGAGACATCGTTCTATATTCAGATGCAAATCGCTTCGATATTGCAATATTGATTGGCGATGATTGGCATAAATTCAATTACAAATACTCTGATGAGAAAATGCATAGGTCGCATAACTAAAGAATATGGTTCGACTTCAAAGAGGATACTTTGCAAATTTTGACTTCAACCTCTAAACTTCTTCATTAGTTTTATGTAAAATAGCATTCATTATTCATTTGAGTTGGCTTGACTTTTTGAACAGTTTGTTAGTTTTTTTTTTAAGATCATATTAGTATTAGTACATGTTATACGCTTTCGATACTTTGGGATTTTTCCAATATCTGAATTAGTTTGGGGAATGAATCGAGCGTATGGCAGCTTTTATACGGAGTCGATGAGCCCACAATGCTTTGCGAACTCACCAAAAGTGCAGAGTTGATTCAAAACTTTCACTTGGATGAGTCAATGAGTCGCTCACTGGCTTATGGACTCCTGGACTCACCGACCGAAGGCTTTAACATGGGCTCTAATAGAAGTTTTGACACGACCGGCGTTTCACGGGCTTACCAAACTTTTTTCCTTTTTTTTGTGTTAAATACGAAAGAGAAATTGTTGTTGAACTCATCGACTGATAACTTTCAGACGACCGGTGTCTGAACAACAACAAACACATTGTTTGGCCTTCTTTCGCGCCAATTTTACACTTGGATTGGTAAATTGGAGCGATGATTCCAGTCTCGATCGACTCAAAATTTAAATTAACCCTCTGTGTATTAGGTGAGGCATGTATGACACATCTTATCTTGAGCTCTATTGCTTACAAATTGAATAAAAAAAACGGCATCTTTCACTTTTAGCTTTTTATATCCTAGACTTTCTAAGTATAGGGTATATTGTTTTTGCCACGACGAAAATATGTAACACCTTAAATAAGGCTCCGGAGGTATAGCAGTCTCTCTCTCAATTGCCCTAACCCCTTGTGGGGCATAGCGCGTCAACTATTCCATGTGGCCCAGTTGACGTTTCGACGGCATAAACTGGTTTCGGAGAATGCAGTTGCCAGCATGCATCTCCTGCACACCCATGACCACGAACATCGTCGTGGACGAGATTCGAACCCGAAACGCCGGTAGTCAAACATGAGACTGATGCCACAACACACTGCGCTACCGGTCGCCCACATTTGTTCATTTATTAATTGCCTTGTACCCTCCAGGGGCATGGGCGCGTCAACATTTCCAGCATTTCTATGCCTTTTATATGTATATATATATATAAATGATCAAGGTCACCTCCTGATTCGATTTAGCCATGTCTGTCTATCCGTTCGCACGATAACTTTCGACAAAATGAAGCTAGAGCCTTGAAATTTTGGTCAAATGTTGGCAGTATGATTTAGCTGGTTAATATGATGGTATGGGCATGATCAGGTCAAGAGAACGCCTACCTCTCCTACATATGTAAATTAATTAAATGTATCTATAATTCCCGCTTGAATTAACGTGAAAAGCTCTAGCTTTAGTAGATGGCTCGGGAGGGTATTTTTATACCCTCCTGGAAAAATAAAGTCGATCAGATTGAAACTAACGGTACTTTTTGTACAAAGAACCCCGTACTACCCCACTTTTCACGTTTTTTGTCTATAACTCTTGAACCAATTGACGCAAACACGTGATTTTTGGCATGTAACCTTCAGACAAGAAGCTGCTTCAGTTTTAGTAAGATGGGGTCAATCGGGCCAAAGGAACGCCTACTTCCCCTACAAATTTCGAAAAATGAAATATTACTAATGACACCACCGAGCTGAAAATTTGGTAGAATGTTGGTAATAGGATCTAGTAAGATGGTATTGAAAATAGGCAAAATCCGACAAAAGCAGCCTACCTCCACTACAAATGATACTTCGAATATGCGATAATTTCGATAGAATAAATCTAGCAAGTTGAAATGTTGGTCAAATGTTTGTAAAAGAATCCAGTTGACAGGTTTTGAAAATGGTCATGATCGGGCCAAAAGGACGCCCGCCATCCCTACAAATCATATCTCAAATGATATCTCAAATAGAATGGAGCTAGCGACTTGAAATTTTGGTTTCAGGTGTGGACGAAGCATAAGAGGACATCGCTTCTGTCAATTTTCGCTGTAATTCAACGCTGGCCTAATTAACAGACCTGACTGCAAAATTCATAAATTCACAAACTGTATCATTTCCTTTTAACTTGCCGATCACCCGGATAACTATAAGTTAAAGCGAACATTTTCAAATATACCAATCATACTTGCTCATATACATTAAATTAAACATAATCACTTAATTGATAATTGCTGTTTATAAAACCAGTAACCTGTAATAAATAATTTTACAGTAAATATTCAGCGAAAAACGGTTTTCATCTTTGTATGCTTTAGCGGATGGTCAACTAATTGGAGGGCAAATGACTTGAGAACATCAATTGAGGACCTGACATGTCAGGCGGCTTCCGCCTTTTTATCACTTAATTTCCATTTGTAAACGCATCGAACATATGACAAAAAATGTTAATTTCGTCATTTAAGTATTATTATCGATAGAATGTCCCAATTGCAATTTCACCATGTGAAATGTAAATAAAACAAACAGTTTTAAGGGAATTAAAACATTTTTATTTATTCTGTAGTCTGACTTATTACAATCACGTGTGAAACAAAAATGTCTCCCAAATGTTCACCGCGGCTATTGCGGTTGGAGTCCTTCTCTATTTGTATTTTGGATGCCATTCAGGCATAATTGGGGCTCAATTTCGTTAATGTGACGTCTTATCTCGTCCTTTAGCTCTGGAACGGTTGATGGTTTGTTGGCGTACACCTTCGCCACTCGTAAATTTGTCAATTTGATTCGAAAATTGATCAATTTGGCTCGTACATGTCAACTTAAAGGAAAAATAATATCTTTTAGAGGAAGACGTACCTATTTTAGCCCATCCTGAATGTGTACGAATGGCCAAGGTATTTTGCAGGCAGTGGCATAGTCCTCTGTAGAAAATATTTTTAGTATCGCCCACAGAACTGACTGTCGGTATTTACCCTTCAAAAAGAGTTTCTTCAGAATGATTTCCCACCGGCGGGAGAATGCGCGAAGCAGAGGCGTCTGATGAGACGCGCTTCGCACTTGCGGTCAAAACCGCCGGACGCGGACACACTCTTTTGGGTTGATTCATTTAATTGTTGATGTACCAAATCAGGGAGGGGTTACTGTTACTGTGACTATATGTTGACAATATCGCATATCACAAAAGATTACTTAGTTTAGACTGCCTATTTTTAGTAAAACTGTTACCTTCGTCCCTCTAACGTTAACTAATTGCTATCTACAAAAATTATTTATGCCTTTTAAATTAATGAGAACTTTTCAATTACTTTCAGGTACACAGACAGTGTTATGAATAGTTATCAGTCAATGGGTGTACCGGGTGGTGCATCGAGTTTTGCCCAATTTTATCATCAAGCTGCATCCGCCGTATCAGCTGCATCAGGTGCCATAGGTGTTGGAGTCGATTCACTGGGTAATGCATGCACACAACCATCATCAGGAGTAGTATCAACAGCGGGCACAGGTCAATCAATTGCCGACTCGCTTCCGCGATATCCTTGGATGGCTCTAACTGGTGAGTGCTGAGTTTTTTCTAAGTTAAGAGAGAAGAGAAATTTCATTATGTATCGGAGTTAAAATGGATTGTGGAATGTTTTTCAAATGTTGGTCTGAAGCACTAGGATTCTATTTTCCCTATGCTGAATAAGTTCAGTACATCGTACTTGATTTTTTCGTCTTCTGCTGTACAATTACAAAATTTCCACCCAAATTAACATATATTTGTAGTATCATCTAAATAAAAACGACTCATCCAAGTTTAGCACTAAAAAACATCATAAGTGTAATATATGTGTCGTATGACCAATAAGTCAAATCATTGTGGGTCGTAATTTCCGTCAAGAATTCACTTGGCTTTGATCGTAAAGTTAATAAACTGACAACAACTATTATCATATCTACAATAAATTTCGTAGTAAATAAATCTCTGTGTAAGACGTTAATGTATTTTAAGTATATTAGCTTTTTGGTCGAGCATGTATTGGTGAATTGTTTGACCCAGATTTTTGGATTCCGAGTTCATGGTTTGTGAAGAAGGCACACAATTTTCTGTTCTAGGGAAGTCCTCCCACCTTTATCGATGATTTGACGCAGAACTGCTTTATATCACCCTCATAGTACAGTACCTAGATCCTACACCTACATATTACCTAGTCAGAGGCACGTGTTGTTTTAGGTACTCGAAACAATCAGTAACATATTTATAAGGCATAAGCGTATAGGAATAGATTTCTCATAATTCTGACTTTCGTCAGGTAAACAAGGTGAAATTCGACTGCTATAGGCGGAGGTATGCTAGCATGTCATGCTAAGGACCTAAGTAAAGGCCTCATTGCTATTGATAATTGTTTGTATAATTTGATTATAGTCCCTCATTTGTATTTGTTGTTTTTTTTGTTACCCAGAGAACCTAAAATGGTTTTTTACTAGACGATTCAAAAAGAAGTGACAGGCAAATGATGTATCATGTCATTTCTTTTCACATTCTCGTATTAGACATTTCAATTTCGCAACCAAGGTCGACTTTCATTCACATCAATTCACAAAATGATAATATATATTCATTTTGACACTTTTATTGTCGTCGACATATGAATATTAAAATTTATTTTGAGTATCTTGTATGGCAACGAACTTTTAAAAAGATAATGCTGACGCTTTGAGTAGGCAGTTTTATTTGGTAAAAGTTCGTAAAAAAATGTAAATCAGACATTGTTCTATTTTTTGTTCTGATAGTTGTGTAAAATAACTTTTTTGTAGGTTCTTCCGATAGTTGTGTAGAAATGGAATTTTGAACCTACGCAATCCGTCTAACACAGTGATTCCCAAAGTGGTGCAGGTGGACCCCCAGGGGTCCACGGGAGACTCGACGGGGGTCTACGTTGGCGTGGAAAAAAAATGGGGGTTCACAAGTTGTAAGTGGGGGTCCACGAAAATTTATCTGGATTCGATAGCAAAGAGGTTTTAAAAACTGTTCTGCACAAACCTCCGTTTGACGTACTCAAAAGAATTCCTTTGTGTAACAACACTGTACAAAGAGGTATTGATGAAATGAGCTCTGGTATTGGAAGCTTGTGTTATTATCTGCAAACAACTAATTTTTCTATTCAACTGGGCGAATCAACTTTACCTGGTAATGAAGCATTATTATTGACATATGTTCGATTTGTTATGGACGAAGAAATCCACGAAGAGCTGCTATTCGCGAAAACTTTGGAGACGGACACTAAAGGCGAATCAATATTTAATGTCCTGAGTGATTTTTTTAAGGAAAAATCGATTTCATTTACAAACATTATTTCGGTTGCAGCAGATGGAGCTCCTGCCATGTTCGGGCGATATCGTGGGTTTACAAGCCATCTTAAAAGAATTATACCAGGAGTAACTGCAATTCACTGTATCATCCACCGACAACACCTGGTAGCGAAAAATTTGAGTGATAGATTGCACCAAACGCTTCAGATTGTGATTAAAGCAGTTAACAAAATAAGAAGCAACGCGTTGAATACCCGTTTATTTGCACAACTGTGCGACGAAAATGATGAAGACTTCCAACGATTGCTCTTATATACTGAAGTACGCTGGTTGTCGAAAGGTGCATGTTTAACCAGATTTTACTCACTTTTTAAATCAGTTTTACAGTTTCTGGAAAGTAAAGATCCAGATTTAAGAGAAAACCTGATCAAATTGAAAGCAGACATTGGGTATTTGACAGATTTGTTCAAAAAATTTAATGACATTAACTTGCAGTTACAAGGAGACAGCCTAAATTTAATAAAAACACAGGGTGTAATTTCGGCTTTTCTTGGAAAATTGAAATTTATGAAGCAAAATATTAGTCGACGCGAATTCTCCCAGTTTGCAAACTTGTCACAGGCAGAATGTCTTGATGAGGATATTCAGGCATACGTTCAACACTTAAATGCCCTGCATGATGACTTCAAAAATAGATTTAAAGATATTCTGACATGGAAATACTACCATGGATCATAAATCCATTTGATGAAACTGAAGTGGTCAATGTGGTATTACAAGAGGAGCTACTCAAACTTAGCACTAATGAGGAGCTGAAGGTGAAATTTAAAAAAGGCTATCAAACATTTTGGCTGCAGGCAGAAATACCCGAAAAATATCCTGGCCCGTGGGATATTGCGAGAAAACTTTTGATAGCGTTTCCCTCGTCATACCATGTCGAAAAAAGTTTTAGTGTCGTCACAAACCTATTAACAAAAAAAGGAGCAGATTAAACATCACAGAACGGGGAGATTTGCGATTATTCCTTACAAAACTAAAACCAAATATTGATAATTTGCAGTCAATCCATCAAGTATGAACATCCCTCCCATTAAAATTATAACTATTTTTGTAAAATAATCGTATTGCATTGTTGAACTTACGGCACGTTATTAATGTTTAATTTTAATTCTATTAAGTATGTAATCGTATTATATATATTGTATATATTATATATATATATATATATATTATATATATGTATGTATAAATAGAATACAAGAAAATATACTATAGGTATTTTCATTTTTACCACTCCGAATTTAAGGTAGAAACATAGCCACGACGCAAATTTCCATCCTTTTGGGAATATAGTAGAAATGTAGCAGCAGGGGGTCCACCGAAACCAGTAAAATTTTGAAAGTGGTTTACGAGAGAAAAAAGTTTGGGAACCTCTGGTCTAACATCTAGGTTCTTAGTTCTTATAGGAGGTTTCCAGTGTTGTCACAATCTGCTGGTCGCTTGAACTGTTTAGTTTAACATTAGGCGTCTGCTTTCATACTCCAGTGAAGAGCCGGTGTCGCGATGTGGGTTGGATAGGTAATGTTACATGCACTGGAAACTCGGGTATGGGTAATTATCCATACTAGGGATGCAACGGATATCCGCATCTGCAATTGCGGATTATTGATAAAGATCCTCTGCAGTGGTGGAGGAATAATACTCAAATCGAAATACTATACAGTATCCTGCGAAAATACCTATCAGCTCCACCTAGCAGCGTACCAAGCGAGCAACTTTTCAATGGGGCTGGATTAACTTACGACGAGCTCAGAAGTCTTTTGAAAGAAGAAAAAGCTTGTAAATTACTTTTCCTGAAATATAATTTACCTTTCCTTTTTTGGTTTATTGCGACAAATATACCACTCTTTAAATGATGTTATCTCGAAAACTATTTCAGATACGAAAAAAAGTGTTAATAACATTTTTTATAAATTTACTTTTGGTCTTTAATTTTGTCTAAGAACGTTTATCGACACGATAAAGCGTTTTGAAATATTGTCCGAAAACCAACAAAAATGGTTATTTCATATTGTTTTGCACATTTTTCCCAAAGGTTATCTCGAAAACTATTTCAGTTGCGTAAAAAAAAATGTTTGCCATTTTTTGTGGATTTGTTGTGGTCTTTCATCTGGCCTCAAACTTTTTCGCTGAGATTAACCGTTTTCGAAATATTTTCAAAAAACCATGAAAGTGTTTTTTTTTTATTCGTGCTTTCTTGTTATTATGTACGAGTATCTCGAAATCTATTTGACACACGAAAAAGATTAATATAAGATTTTTAAAAGTTTCCTGGTAACCTTTCATTTTGTCGTCTAAAATTTTTATGCTTCTTTTAACCGTTTTCAAAATATTTGAAAGAAAAAAAAACCAGAAACCTAAAAGGGTCCTTTTTTCGTAGTTTTTCCGAGATCCTTCCGAAAGTTCACTTCATATTTACGAGCACTTTTGGTAGAATCTTCGCTGAACCCCACTACAAAAATAGAAAATATCCTGGATACACGAACAAGTTCTTTAGGCGACGCGACAGCCATCGACATCCATAGAACATGTATGGCGCTTATCATGCCGTCGCTCTGGTATGTTCCAAGTGGGACTACACTCATTAGAATTGTTAAGAATAATCCCTTGGAGGGGGCTCAAAAAAAGCGTGTTCGCCGGTTTCGACCGCTGATGCGATGCGTGTCTCATCAGACGCCTCTGCTTCGCGCCTATATAAGGCAATACAACATCGACTTGGTTGTTCCCGGTCACGCCTCTTCCACTGGTGCGATGCGCCATCCGGACTATTTTGCAGTTTATTAGTGTTAAAAATTCGTGACTGTATCATTCAGGATGAGCTTTCTTCTATAAATTCGGGATGGTGTTCAGCAACCTAACTATGGAGTCTAATTATAGCCGCTTTCGTTTCACTGGACTTCGATCTCAGACCGAAAAGAACGCCACGTCTCTGCGACGAGCGAACTTAAACAGCCACAGCGGTACTTCGCCATCGTGGGGTCGAATTGCGGACTCAATAGACTCGTACATTTAGATGGGGGCGAAATAGGTTGACGTTCAACCAATTTGCTTTCAACTCTGATTCAATGAGATTATATACGAGACCTCGATTAAAACTGGTCTGTCGTTTTGTATAAAAATGGTCTGAGATCCGGTGAACCGAAAGCGGCTATTGGCACACCTGCAAGACTGACGTTTAACTTAAGTACGGATTGAGACGGACGATGTAAGGTTACAATGGGAATCAATTCTGGGATCAAGGCCGGACATACGTGGATTCAGTATTGCATTCATGCTTCCGCCATTTAGTAACTCATTACTTTTCAAAAGGAGAGAGAGAGTACACAACCCG
Organism: Chloromyia formosa; assembly: GCA_964017055.1. Classification (NCBI taxonomy): domain Eukaryota; kingdom Metazoa; phylum Arthropoda; class Insecta; order Diptera; family Stratiomyidae; genus Chloromyia; species Chloromyia formosa. The sequence continues at coordinate 1,937,862 of OZ024813.1, read as the reverse complement.
AGACTAACCGACATGCTGAAACATCAGACTGACTCCTCCATGCACTGAGCTACCCACGTGTTAGTTCTCCATTTGCCTAACACCAGAAACTACGGAGTCGTAATCGTCTGGAACAATTATAAATCCTTAGAGATGAAATACTCGTATGTACATGGTGAAGATTTGACATTTAGTGTAATATTCAAAACAACAGTAATTTTCGAAGTGCATATTTCTAAAAAAAAAAATTAATTATACTGTTTTGGGGCTTTATAGTGAGCTTAATAGTGGAATGCGGCTTCTCTTTGTCCTCTGCTCTTACTTATTATATACTCTGTAGACTCGTTAGAATAAAAACTGATAAAAAGCCACCTGAACTATCGCCCTAATAATTTTTCTTTTAATTTTTATTCTGCTGTCCCTACCATTGGATATCCACTACTCTACGCTCGTCTTTTCAACGCCACTGTATAGTTTCTCAGTTATGTGGTAAGTCGTAATAATTTCTTTAGCGATATATTCGTTGTGCTTGTCTTCCAAAGCTTCATCTTCTCTTACCTTTTCTATATGTGTACTATGCATCCCCAAAAAATTCATCTCTGTTCTCCTACAGAAACCTAGGCGCCATTTAATGTTTACCAGGAATTTCTAAACAAATTTTTCTAATTGTCATTAACCCATTAGTGACTTCCTTCGCAATTGATTTCACTATACAGTCAAATGGCGTACAGAACGGGATGTTTAAAATGACTTCTTCGGTCCTTTTGAAGAATCCCGCGCGTGTATGCAAACGAGCTCTGAATTGGAATTTTCAAAACGATTAAGCCGCCAATTGTTATTGTTGCATGCCGAACGAAAAAAAAACGAAAATCTTCACCAGTTTGTCTGCTTTATCAATTTTGATCAAGGCAAGTACAAATCTGCGTCCAAGCCATTTTTTTTCAATTGCGCGCCCTCTTCATTACTTTATAATTTTCGAACGAAAAGAAAATTTATATTTTTTCGTTGTTTAGACAACCGATTGAAATACACTTTATTGCCGGAAGTTTATCTTTGTGTTCATTTTTTTCCCCAAAAAAAAATTTTGTTTAACTAATTTTTGAATTATCTGTGAAAATATTCTCCAGTGCACTGAATGCGCGCATATGCGTACTACGTATGGTATGTGCTTTTGTACGCAGTACGATGCAGTCAGTTTGTCTATCAAAGAAAACGAAAACCTCTTTTTTAAGTTCTCGCTTCACGGTCATATCTCCTCAAGATTCTTGATCTCCCAAGATCTCCTATGCATCTTCGGTGGATCACCGAAGTGTAGATACAAAAAATTTAATTTGACTTTTCCATGTTTTTCACAACACACATCTGTACACACTTTTTTCGGGTGGAATTGATTGTAATTACCCTATAAGGCGATAAGTGACGATTTTATTGCAATTTATGATCAAAATACACTCTTGTTTGTGTGTGGATGCAGCAAGGTTTGTTTTGTACTCATTGAAGTGAGTGGTTCTTGTTTGTTTTCCAAAAGATTTCAAAGGACTTGCTTCATATTTAGTTTGGTTTTTTTCGGTTTTGCCCGGAGATGATGATCAAATGAAAATACTACATATATGTACACAATTGGAAATTCGGTATTTCGGAGAATAGGCTCTCTGGAGTGGATCGAGTGGCGGCAATGATTCTGGAATGGATTTGAACAGTCCCAATTGCTTAGATTTATTTTTAAATCACTTTGACTTGTGGTAGCAGGGCTTATGTAACCGGCTTGCAATGGTGGCAACAAATGTCACTAATTTCGAAAGGAAAAAATGCAAATCTAGATTAATGTTGTAAATGTATGATAAATCTTGAAGATTTAGGTGTAGATTGGCTCAAATCTCGAGACTTATCCAAATCCGGTATATCCGGTAGTGTGCAGGGGAGATAAGGTCGTACAGCATAGATCCGTGTCGTTCTTTTCTTCACCCGTGTTTGGTCTGAGACCGGAACTCAAGCGGAACGAACGCGGCTATTGTCCCCGATAGCGTTAGTAGGAGAACTGTCACAAGAAAATTGTTCTTTAAGCGACTTTTTAGGCTGGAATATTCAGAATTCGCTGCAGAAAATGCTCCTTATTTCTGCTATTATGCACAAAATGGCAATTTTGTACAATTACATGGAAAAAATTTATGTTTAAAGGTGTCAAGCTGAACCAAGTACTTTCTCAATTTTTCCCTAAATTCCCCTTTCACTATTTTGTTCTGTATCGTTGAATTCAAAGAACTTAAATCCGATCTCGATTCTCTTTACTGTGCCGGCTCATAAGCTCTGACTTTTTCTATTGAGTCGTTCAAAAAGAAGCGAAATAGTATTCAAAATTTTAATTTCAATTAAATAGGAATCAAGAGAGTATTCAAAATTTTCGGGGTACTGTAGCTATGCAGGGGGTAACAATTATTTATATACGGTGTTCAGCGCTGATCGCTCAGCTAGGGTAGCTGCACTGTCGTCGCAGGGGCTGCTCCTAGGAACACAGTTCTTAAGCATTGTAAACTGCGAACAAGATTTTTGGCTTGGCTCTCATTTTGTATACCCGCTGGTATGTGCAATGAATAGACCTGTTCGGTCCCAAGATTTCAACAGCGGTTTGAAGTTTTTGTGAAAATCGGTTTTGCTAACGGTCAACCGGATCTAAAAAAACCGGCTCAGGGTTAAAAACCGACTCATAAAGATTCGAGTCTTCGAAAATCGACTCATTGAGAATCGAGTCTTCAGAACCCGTTTCGTAGAGAAGCATCCGGTTAATCATTAAAAACTGACTCACTAAAAGCCGACGGAGTAAGAAACTCATTATCAAATGGGATAATGAGTACCTTCCATTTCTGGTATTTTTTCCCAATTTGACGTGAAGTGAAGAGCGAAATAAGCAAAAATGTTTCGTGTGATATCATTGATACATATGACATAACTTGGCATGAGTATTGTCCATTTTACCGTTTATCATATGAATATGTAAATTTTCTAAAAGCAAGTTAATAATAGTACATATAGCATGGTACACTCCCGGCCACTTGAATAGGGACAACCGCTTCCAGAACTGTTTTGCTTTCTGACTTTAGAAACTGGGGATTTTGAATAAAGCAATTCTTGAAGCGGCTGTCCATATTCAAGTGGTCGGAAGTGTATATATGGCATTAATTTAATTTAGTATTTAACTATATTACCAGCAATTTATTTTATTGCCTACTTTACTCCTCACTTCCTCGTAGCTACTTTAAATTGAGAAAAGATACAAGAAATTGAAAGTATACATTATCCCATTTGATATGACGCTCGACATGCCTGCCATTTTCGGCCGATATATAAGATTTTTAGTTTATATTTGGATTTTTTTTATGCTTGGATTGTTGATATTAATCGGGTTCTTAGAAGAGAACCACGTTTCTGATTCGATGCAGTTAATCGCAGTGAATAAGAGAAAATGTAGTTCTGTATCTATAAATGCTCGCGCCCACAGCAAAGTTTTTTGTTTACAGAAAAACTAAATAGTTTAGTCAGAAAAATATTGTAAAATACATGGCGACAACAAACTAAACTATTTAGTAATCGCTGTGTGCACGGTCTCATAAAACATCGTGTGTTCTATTTTTCTGACTAAACTATTTAGTTTTTCTGCGAACTGAAAAGATTGCCGTGGGCACGAGTGCTAAGTGAAAGAGATTTGCAGTATCTGGTCTGAACGTATTAAGATCGTCCAATGAATCGCGCCGTGTATGCGTCTATTGTTTTGTTAACAATATTTGGAGAGTTCTATATGATTTTAATCGGCCAATATTTTATGACGATCCGTTGATCGATGGATCGATCCCCTTGTGTATTTTTGGTTTTATGCCAATTCATAGAAAAAGTTTGGTCTTTACAACACACACACCTTTTTTTCTTTTACGAACGCAAGAGTTTTTTTTTCTCCTACAAGCTATGTTACCCATACGGTGATCACTGCGACCGAAAAATGGTCTATTGGCAAAAGGCCCTGCACTATCCCAAAGGCCAGCAAGTCCTTTGTGGGGGTGTTCACAGTTGCTTCTCCAAGAATCAATCTCCTATATCGAGCAATCGCTGAGCATTTGCAGAGAAGGTGTATAGTTGACTCGATATGTCCTCTAGGCATAGCCGAGACTCCGTCTCGCGAAACAGTCTCATAATATTGAGGTGATATCTCGCCCAGTTGTGTTCCGAAATGTAACCAACAAGCAGTCTCAAGTCCGCCCCACTCAAACGGGTGGCGTCGTTAAGATTTACTACTACTACTACTATCTACTACTATCTGACCATTGCCTAACAGGTAACAGGTGTTCTGGCTGAGCCCCAGCCTAGGCTACAGTAGGGATCCGGTCCGCTGAATCGCGTGGACGAGCCCTTCCTAGCAAGTTCATCCGCAGCTTCGTTAACACCAATGCCTTTATGATTCGGAACCCAATAAAGAGATACTCGTTTGGTGGCTGCGAGAAGAATAGAGAAACATTTTTTACCAGCCTCGAAGAGAGTTTATGAGATGAAAGCGCTTTAATATCCGTCTGACTATAGGTGCAGATAGAAATGTGAACGCCACGATCATTCTGAGCTAGAATGTTCCTCGCGCAAGCCTCAATAGCATAAATCTCAGTTTGGAAGATGCTGGGGCAAACACCCTAGCGATTGAGATCCTGGTGTTTGGTGCAAAGACACCAGCACCGACTCCTTATTCCGTTTTCGACCCATCTGTAAACCATATTAAACAACTGGGATCTGGGCAGGGATCGCCATTTTCCAATTCCGTACGTACTGGTATGAGGATCGAATATTTACATACATGCAATATATGTAGGTCATTTATTATTTGATACTTCTACCTTCTTATCGCAACAGTTTTGTCTTATGTCCGAACCAGATTGAACGCAGAAAGCATCGGCAGCAACAACAACAATGGCCAGATCTATTTTTGCCGCTGTTGCTGCCGATGCGTTCAACCTAGATCGATTAAGGGAAATCCATGCTTTCTAGCTTGACATTTCGCGGCTGCTGCAGCACTCTGCATTCAATCTGGTTCGGGTAGTATTCTTCACATAAAATATACCTATAATGTTAGCTTAGAATACACCTCTAACGCCTGTACTATTTAGAATACACGAGTCTTGACTGTCATGCAAAGACGAAATATCAATTTTTCTACCAGGTCATCTGATAAACATAAAGACATTCATATGTTTTATGTAAGTCAAAATTATTTTAATTCAATTTAATCTTCCAATAACCCTCAAGTCAAATCTAAAACATTCTCTTGAATAATTTCGTCCTGTACTGTACTACCCACATACCCGTAAAATACTCGGTTTTTTGATCACGAGTCGCTTCACAGCTCGATTTTTTTTACCTGGTCGATTAATAAGTCGGTTTTTAATGACTATCGGTTTTTGAAGATTCCATTCTTAATGACCCGATTTTTGAAGAACGGTTTTTTTGTGCTCATGAGCCGGTCGGCTTTTGAAGACTCGGTTCTTAATGAGTCGGGTTTTAACTCTGTTTTTGATCTATGAGCCAGTCGGTTTACAATGAGTCGATTTCTGATGTATTTAATAAATCGGTTTTAAACTCTTTTTTTTTTCTCTACCCATGAGCCTTTTTTTTAATGATTCGGTTCATATGAAACCGGTACGTCTGAATCTCAGGTTTGAGTGTTTTCACAGTGCGCCATGCTCACATTGAACAACCGGCAGCTACGGCACTCTGCCAACTCTGCTGACTTTTTCGGTCATTTTGCTCAGTAATTCGTAAAGAACGACGTTCATGTGCTTCTACAGACCTCTGTAGAACAGCTTTCAAACTCTCTACTAAATTTTTCCGTCTCATCCTCAATTCGCATAAGTCGATAAAAATATCTGATCGACTAACGTACTAATAAAACCACACCACTACATAAAAACCATATTCATTGATTAAGCAGTTTTATATAAATTCTAATCAATGGTCTCCATCTAGCTAAGTTCTAAAACCTAAAATCAATTTACAAAAGATGATCCGACAAAACAGCGTTATCTCGAATTAAATGCTAATCAGCTCTTTTCCAACAAACATCCATATCCAATCCGACAATATCCCAGAAACGTTTGTTTATAAAAATATTTATATTGTTTTTCGATCTTTTTCGTCGTTTCGTTTCAGCAGACTGGATGAGTAGTCCGTTTGAGCGTGTTGTATGCGGCGATTTCAATGGTAAGTACATAATTATTTTATTATCTCTGAAAATTCCTTACAGGGCATTTCGCCTTCCGACCCATAACACACTATACACACACCCAAATACACAGATTACTCACGAAATTCCGGTAATCCTTTTGGAATATCGTCACCCCCGGGCGAGCACCATAAATCACGTTGATGGTCAAAATCCCTTAGTGGCACAGTCATTTCTAAACAGTCATATTTTATGGTATTTGAAGAAAAGGAGTAAAAAAAGAAAATATACGCAATTCAAGAAAACTTTCTAAAAAATGTCAAGTCGTTCTATGTTTATTGCATGGTTATTGTGCGACAATGTTGGACACGGATATTTTCACGGTGGAGAGGTACAACACGATGACAGAAGAAGAAGGTTCGTTCTTTCGCTTAACCCTTGACGAAGATAATTTCTCCTTGATGATGGTGTGCACATGACATTTTGACTCTTTTCTGTTGGACAATGCTGGATGAGGCAACTTTCACCTTATAAAAAAACATACCATTGACTTTGAGACTTTCACTCTTTCATTCGTCTAGCCTTGGCTTTGTGTGTTCTCTCGGCTTCGGCTATTTTTTTATGGATTCTTGTCGAATGTAGAATTTCGAATTGTATCTTTTCTATCTATGTAATTCATTGAACCTATCTATACCTCTTACCCTATGAGCCTCGCCTTGTATCAACTACGAAAGGTATTTGAAGAAAAAACATCACGTAACATTCGAGTATATGTGCCCACATTATAGGCGTCGCATGTTAAGCGGCCATTAATGACGGATCAGGTTCTCCAGGGTACAAGATGAATCAAAGAAATGGAATTTACATACGAGCATATCTTCCACACTATTTTATTCGATTCTGATTCGGTATTAGAATAGAAGATATACATACGTATACATATTTCCAATAGATATTGGATTGGTTTCTACATTAAGTGTCGTTATGGTTATTTATGAGTTTGTATCGAATATTTTTTGTTGGCCAAGGCGTATAGCCCGAACATGACCATAATTTTCGATTAATTCAGAAGCTTGATTGTAGTTATATGTTATAGTGATTTGGCTATAAACAGGTTCTTATTTTCACCTCAAATTAATATGGCCGTAGTTCGGCTTATATCACAAAGAAGGGGATTGAATGGATAAATTTGCGCTTCGTGACATGATTCTTAGGTCGAGAAATAGTGGGTTTCGATTTCTTTGTTAACAATTGAATCGGCTGATAGATTTATATATTATTGGATAACTTTTATGCAAGATGCAAATACATGCATTTAGTAATATGTGTTTGACATTTTCGAGACAAAACACTAATTTTAAATTTAATTGTTCGAAACCTTTTATTACGAACAATACATTATTGGGTAGTCTTTCTTTTTTTTATTTTCTTTTGATCAGATTTCAATACCCTATTTTTATATGAAATGAGCGGGCTTTAATGAGTATATTAGCTCTGGTCTATTCTGAGCTTAATGCCACACAGTAACCCGTTCAGTGGTTTGTATTGCAAATTTATTTTTGGTATATTCCTATATCAGGCATCGTGGTTCACGCTTTGGTTAATAGTGGGTTTACCGCTGTGGGATATAGAGCGAGCTCAGCGATTGTTCTAGGGCGGTATACTGAGAGCTGTAACCCTTTAAACCACGGAGAAATCCACTCAAATTAAAACCCAGTGTTGGTCAACGACGCGAACCGCACTATGCTTCGCATAGTAGAAATGCGCCTTGGTTTTTCTTTCGAGATTCTACTGACAGCTCATTTCGTACTTTTGACGACTTTTAAATTAATTTTGTCTAAAACATAACATAAGAAATTGATTTTTTTTTTCAGAATTTTTTCGAGTACGAGACGAGACTTACATTATGTATTTTCGACTGTACTAAAATCCATTTATCAAGAAATTAGTTTTCGTCTTTTCAAAACAATTTATTATTTTTACTTCAAATCAAAGCCAATTAAATTTCATACAATTTGAGATAAATTCTAATACGATGCGCACTTATCCCGGTATTTGGGAAAATACATCACAAAAAAAAAAGATTTTTCACACTTTGCGGGAATAAAAGTCCAAAAACAGAGCATGGTATTTAATAGCTACATAGTTACAGTCGACTCTGGATAATTACCATCTCAATAAATTGAATTTATCGATAAATTAAAATTATTTTTAAGAACTCTTGGTAAATTAAAAAAAACCGCAAAAAAACTCTACGCACTTAGGTACACTCGTTAAATAAAGCGGCTACTTGCCTGCGAACGTTTTATAAATTGTAGTGAATGGAATTGAATTTTGAAATTTAGATTTCTATCTAAATGCATATATTACACTCATACCTCTTTATACGGCGCCTCTTTTTTACGTTGTTTCGCTGAATTGAATTGTGTCGTAGCTTCGATTTAGTATGGCCGATGTAGTATGGCCAAAATGTGTGAGGTTCCCCATTATTTGTACAAAGCGGAAAAGAAAGCAAAAGACACTGATTCTGTGCCCGAGATTTGTCAAACAATTAATGGGTTTGAGGATTTGAACGAACGCGATGTGCTCAATTTGATGAATTCTGAAAGTAGACCCTTAACAAACGAAGCACTGCTGCAGTAACATCAGCACAGGCATGTACAAGAACCACCTACGCAAAAGACATTAACATCGAACTATTTAAATGAAGCTCTAATCTCTTCGAGCAGGGAATACAAATTCTTTTTCAATCCGACCCCGACGAAGAACGCAGCGCTAAAGTGACACGAGTCATAAACAAGTTAGTTTTTTTTTGATATCTTTAGATTTGTTTCCACATTTAAGTTTTTGTAATGACATGAATTGTTTGCCTGTATTTTTATTATAAAGAACATGTTTTTTTTTTGGATTTAAATTCAATGTAAACTTGTAAACTACTGCGGCTGCCACAATTTGCACAAACTCGGCCTAATGGACGAGCATATACCAAAGATTAAACATTACTAAGATACCTCACTTAGTACGATTTAATTTTTAGAACGGGATGCACTCATGTTTAATCTTTGCCAATAATTCAAAGGTAAATTCCCTTAAGAGAGATAGAGACGGCAACACTTCAGTAATGGCAACTGCCTATAAAGTTTCAATGTGTGAGTAACATGACTGTTAGTTGGCATTACCCCTTTGTGTACGCATATGGGAACCTACACATACGCAACTACTAGTCAGTCGCGTTAATTTGTGTGAAGTAGGTTATCTTCCTTATGGTTAATCTTTGCATATACTCCGATGTATGCTCTATGTGCGTTATTTCGTTTGCCCTGGCAATTCCCGTATTCTGGTCGTAACCAAATTTTATATGTTAGCTCCTTGTGTGACCCTGAGTACAAAAAGGAGACCGGTTATGGACTGGACTAACAGTATATTCTGTTGCGTTAGGTATAATCGAAAAATTGTCCCGGATCTCAAAACTTCGGAATTTTGTTTTCCTTTGATAATCACATTTTTGTCTAACTTGACTGGGATGGTTTCAGATAAGTTGTAATTGTAATTGTATTGTAATTGTATTGTAAATTAGTGGCATTTTTTTCTGCATACTTAAACTCGCTTTTAATTCAATTGAATTCTGTTTCAGTGATTCCTTCGTATTGCCCTGAGTTTCATATTGAATCCAATATCGAAAATCATTTCAAAGCAATTTTTTTTTCTTTTAAAAACTCTGATGGTTTTGACAAATTTCCGACGGTCATTTTCCTATAATCACCTTCTCTCTTCACCACATTCAACTTAACGACTGTAGTAAAATGACACGATTTTACAATCATTATTCTCATTATCGTCACCACTATCATCGCCTCACCGCCATCTCATTACCTCAGGCCCACCAGCAACCACGCTCATCATAGGCTTCAAAAACAATTAGTCCGTCACCAAAAATGTGTGTGACTGTGCACATTCGGGCGTGTACAAAACGTATTGTTTGTAGGGTATTTCGTAGGCAAAAGTCATCATCCTCATCAGCTGGCATAGGAAAAATTGGATCTTGAAAATGGACATGATGTTACATTTTGACCATCACATCGTTAAAATTTATGGTGCATTGAAAGAGCTATTATCGCAAGTGTTAATGGTGCTATAAAACTTACGGAAAAATGAAAGAAAAGAAGATAAAAAAAATACGGAAATAACATGCAGAACCACACAATGTTTATATTGTATGTTCCTTTCAATCATTTCTGTTGCGACGTTTGGTCAGCCGTTTTGGGTAAACGTTGGACGACTAGCAGACGGATTTTGGTGTCTTTTACGGGCTTTGACGAGTGGAACAAAATACTCGTGTTTATTTATTGAAAATGAATGACTGGAGAATTTCCAAATCTGAGTTTTTGGCCGGCAAAAATTCAATGTCTTTTGTTTTTGTCATTGCGAATTGAAAAAAAAAAATATAAAAAAAAGAAATTATGAAACAAATTTCATTATCGATCCAAGACCGAGCTGCCTGCAGAAGGAAACTGAGATTATACCGCCAGAACGGGCGAAGTGCCAACACCACGGGCAGAGCAACGCGAAGTCGCAGAGTGGTATGAAATGGCAAGGAAGAAGAAGAAACAAATTTCATTATGTATGATGTATTTAATACATAGAATGCCGGTGTATTAAAAAACTTCACTTAGCTTCGTTTACTTACCACTTAGCCAGCAATTTAATTTTTTACGTCATTTGACACACAAAACTGAATTGCGTGACAAGTGATGTGTTAAATTAAGAAAGACAAATATAAAACCAGTGCCAAGCTGAAACAATAGCTGCGTTTTTTTTTGGCAGTCCAGATAAAGTACAGAGCAACCAGCTCTATCCAGAACAATTTTGCTTTAGCCAGACGTCAATTCGTCGATTGGCATCTGATCCTTACGCCGACTAAGCTCTTCATATGATATTGCTTCGGGCCAGAAAATTCTTAAAATTCGAGGAAGACACGAGTTATCGGAAACATGCAATTTTCTGGTAACCTTTACGGAGACTTTCCATATGCTGCTCCCATACGACAGTACAGACAGTACCAGGGAGCGAAATAAGCCCAGCTTGGTCTTAATATTGAGATAACTGCATTGTCAGATTTTAGACAGCATGCCGAATATGATATATGATGATACGACGGCCGATGTCCTGCTCCGTACCTCCTTTTTCGGCAGCAAAGCCTAACCCCTTGTGGGACATAGCACGTGAACTGTACCATGTGGCCCAGTTGACGTTTCGTCGGCATAAACTGGTTTCGGAGAATGCAGTTGCCAGCATGCACATTCTGCACATCCATGGCCACGAACGTCGTCGTGGACAGGACTCGAACCCGAAATGACGGAGTCAAACATGAAACTGATGCCTCAACACACTGCGCTACCGGTCGCCCCTGTTGTGTGAGGCGTAATAATAAGCACCAACATCTCCCGACTTGTCGCAGGTAGGTGGCTAACTGGGAGCAGGAGGGGCATGCTGGCAACGTGCATCGTCCAAAACTGGTTTATGTCAACAAAACGTCCCCTAACCCACATGGAATAGTTGACTCACTACTCCCCACTAGGACTAAGGCAAATGAGTATGTAGACGAATTGTACCACCTTTTCCACAAGCTGTCCTTTGATGATTTGTTCTTTTTCGCAACGGCGGGCTTAGCACCTTCGTGGTTGGTGTTAATCTTTAGCCCAACCGTACTCGCTTCCCTATTGAGGTCTAGGCCCATTGGGGTTAGATCCATGATTTTCTGGGAGAGTAGGCATATGTCGTTAGCGTAGTCAAGATATTGTAGATAAGATGTTAAGGCTCATCGAATTCCTATGTGTGGTCCGGATGGGACTGCATGCAACACATTGCCAATCATTATGAGGAATAAAATCGGTGAGAGGATGCACTCCTGCCGAACTGAACTTCGGATCTCAAAGTCCCTCGACAAGTTACCTTTATGCAAAACGCGACATTTCGAACTGTCGCATTTTGACTTAATAATAGCCACAATCTTCTCAGAGATGCCACTCCTGCGCAAAGCCGCCCATATAGGGTTCACACTGTCGAAAGTCTCAAAATGAAAAAAACCATGTGAAGCGGAGAATCGAGTTCAACGCATTGCTCGATGATGATTCGCAAGGTTTTAACGTATGAATGACACAGGAGAATCCGGATCGAAATCTGGCCTGATCTTCAACAATTATGCTGTCTAAGTACTCCTTTAACTGGACAATTTCAGATATTATTCTTGCATCGGCAAGGAGCACGCAAATGCCTCTCCAATTATTATAATCTCTAAGGCTCTCCTTCTACTCAGTTTAAAAGGTCTCTGTGTTCCACGTTTTATCAACAAGTGGGTGAAGCAACTCGGCTGTTATGCTTGGCGCTGCTTGATAAAGTTCGGCAGGAATGCCTTCGAGTCCGACGGCCTTTCCTCATTTCAGTGCAATACTTGCAGCGTCTATTTCTTCTTTAGTCGGGGCAGTTGACCGTAAACGCGCATTTTGATGGCCAGTTAAATTGTCTGACCTTCGCCAGAGGTTACACGGTTCAAAACCGGCAACCGATGGTATCGGTGGAGACGATGAAAGCTCTAGAACTCTACAAATTTTTCACCGTTGTCTTTTCGATCACCAAGGCCGCATTCAGATTTCTCATAACCATTACACCCAAAGGTGACATACCATTGGGTGTTCTGCTTTGAACGGCGTTACGTTGTTCGTAGAAAGAGTCTTTCGCCACAATATTCGCGGATTCATTTGGAGCGTAGCATAGTAAAATTGTGATGTTTCTCATCTTGGTTGTAGTCCGGATGGCGCAATGGTTAGTACGTTCGCCTTCTACGCACTATGGGCCCCGGTTCGATTCCTACTGAATGAGGTAGTTTTCGATAAAAAAGGGGATTTACTTGTCGGACTATGAGCCCACTCAGCTGTTAAATGAGTACCCATTTATGGGGTAAATAACTCGGTTGAGCGTGTTGCTGATCACAGACGTCTGCACAAGACATACCGTCACGATCTAGAAAATGAGATGATGCTAACTCATCTCGAGGCCATGGTTCAAATTGGACTGTTGTGCCAGTTATTTATTTTATTTATTTAGTTTCTAATCTTGGTCCGGAACCTGATGGTAATTGTTTTGTCAGAGACCGGATCCCAGGATAAGAGATAGCCTCGTACAGCTTTGGTTAATAGTCCTGCACCTGACTCACGACCACTACCGGTAGATTTACCGGAGTACAACACTACGGTTCGCTGTACCACCATCTTACCTCACTAACTCCTAAGATATTTAATTTATACTGCTGAAATTCATTCTCCAGTTGAAAAAAAATCTTACATTCTTAGGTAATAATCATTGATCAACATTAAAAAGGATAACTTTATGAGAACGATTCTGTAAGGTAGGACATATGTAAGTCACTGCATAAGAGAATTGTAACGCACATAAAAAACACTGAAAATCTGCAGATCGAAAGCTGTCTTATGATAAATTAAGACAAAATTACAAGCTCAATGTGTCTCATTTAAATTTCTATGAAGATGTCCGAATAAGTTATTGCGACTTGACCTGTAAAACAATTTTTTCCTGTTCTTTTCGTCGTAATTATACTTATATTTTATTTAACTGAAAATTTGTTTGCTTCATAAATTTCCAAACCCAAATTGTTTGCCTTTATTTATATAACTGTGTCATTTACCTTAGGCCAACATCCCGAAAGAGTTACAAATACCTTTTGAATCCAAAACGTGTTTAGAATAAAAGCATTTATCTTCGGTTGATTTTTAATAATGCCCAAACACTTAAAGAAAAATATTATTTTTGTTCTCGGATTTCTTATTGTCTGTTTTGACATTATTTTATGTCTATGTTCTATATACATCAACCAGTATGCATAAAGGACCCTGAAAAAAAAACTCAACTCTGGTATAGATTCACACACAGCTGAACGCCCATTGAATGTCCTTTTATAGTCGTAACGATAGAGTTCCATCCAGAGATGGCATTTAATAGAGGCCAAATTGCAGAAATCCTAAAACGAAACGAAAAAGGATAACATAGAGAAAATTCCTTCATGCATGAAAGACCATGAGGTAGGGTGATTTTGGTTGACGTTCGTATACTTTTTGATCCCATGTGGACTATATCATTCGCTCACATACTCTCTGCCGATTTCTTCGAGCAACTCTAAGAATCCCACCAACTGGAGATACATTCATACACACGGAATGTCTAAAGGGAAACCATGTTTTGTTCCTGTCCTTTTTTTCATTCCTCTCTGGGTGAAAAGGAATTCCACCTTTCTTTTGGATTTTGCTATTTCGAAGAGAGGGTCGTTATGTGAAGTGTTCACCTCGTATCTGCGCCATCGTGCATTGTTAAACGTTTTATAAAATTTTATGGGTTTTATTTCTTTATATACCTATATGTACATATACGAGTACACACATATTCCCTATGCTATATAGGTGAAATGATGCGAGATATGTGTATACATGTATGAAATAAATGACATTCCTCTTCACCTCATCTTTTACGGAACGGACTATTGGTTTTTAGCACCGTCTCAAATTGACTGCATTAAAGGAGAGGCCCATTCTTCCCGTTTGAAAGGCTATCGAATACACATCAGACCATTTGCTGGTCACAGCCTTCAGCTTTTATTAAATTCTCCTATAAACCATGGAAATATTCGAATCGATTCTTTTTTGTGGCGCGTGTTTTCTTCGTGACACATTGAGCTTTTTTCGATTGGAAATATCCCGTCGCCCACAAAACATTCACATTATGGGGATTTGATCTTCTTACTTGTGGCGGAGAAGCCTCCATTCCCATATTAGACCATGAAGAAGAAGACATGAATGCGATATTGCAATAATTGCGGTTTATGGAGAAAATCATAAATTTATTAATATAATGCTGATGTAATTCACTGGGGAGGATATATTGTGATATTTTGAAATTAAATTGATTTATTTAATTGGTTGCTGTTGTAAAGTCTGATTGTTGGTTAAATTCCGGAAAATTGAAATGACTTCTTTTTGAAACGGACGAGAGATGTTTCTGAATAATTTAAATTTTTTAAATTTATCATTGCCACATCTTGGACAATAGCACGGAAAACTATTACCCAATACAATACCCAACAATTGTGGTTATGTTTCAACGTTTAACGTCATCGTCATCGAATCTATAGTCCTTCCAGGCGTATCCTAGATAATGACATTTATGACGCAAAGATGATGATGGTTAACGAATTGATTGGATATAGTGATGATTGTGTTGTTTTATGCTTCTTTTGTGAATGACATGGTACATCTGTTTATTTTGATAGGCATCACCTTACAACAATGGATTTTCCAGAATCGCCGGATCTACCCTATAATTATTAGAGCAAATTTGTTAGCGTAGCTCTGTAAAGGTGCAAATTGGTCATTTCTTTTAATTATTTCTCAAAGGGGAGTTGGCAGGTTTTTTTGTTCGAATAAAAAGGATTGAAAGCAATACGAAATAAAGGAGTTTCTTCGAAGCACCTTTTGAGAATTTGAAGTTTTAATTAAATCGACTCGGTTCCTGCCACTTAAAACGGATGTAATGAAGACTCCGTCAAAATTTGCTACCGTCTTTGTAACTTTTATTCCTGACCGATACATTGGGATGATGAACACCTTTTCTGTTATAAGCACAAGGCTTTCGAGTTTTCAGTTTTGAGAACAGTTTTTTTCTGCGAAGCGGCTTTTGACAAATGTGCAAATACTCGTAGAATACCAATTTTTTCACTAAAACTATACCAGTGAAATGTTCCGTGAAACCTCAACGGATTTCCAGTAAACATTAAAATTCTAAATTACACCTTAAAAGTATCTTTCACAGATATCATATATCTCAGATGATATCTTATTCCCGTCGCAAATAGGTGAACATGCGTACAGATTAAAGCTGATAACTAGCGGCGGCTGTAGGGATTGCAAGCTATCAAATTCAGAGGAAACTCTAGGGCACCTTTTGTGTGAATGTCCAGCGCTCGTTAAGAAAAGATTGAAATGCCTAGGAGCCTACTTCTTCAACGACCTGTAAGGAGCTTCAGGTTTCAGCTTAAAAAGCCTTTGAAACTTAGCTAATGCGTCAGAATCCTTTGAGCTCAAAAACGATCTTCTAGTAAGAGCTAACAACGAAATATGATAAGTATCGGATGTATGTGGTATCGCTATTGACCCAAGTCGTCTATCCGGAACCGTAAGGCTGCCACCTAACTTAACCTAACCTACCCTCGAATCGTAAAAGATGAAAAATCCGTAATAAATGTTCTATCGGAATTATATTTTATAGGCGACACAATTAAGAATAGGGAAGTTTCATGATGAAGTCAGTGCCGGCCTTAACTATTTTAGCGCTTTGTTCAGCTAATAGGAAATCGATCGTGACATTTCAGATATACGCAGAATGGCCCGCTTCGAAATGTCTGTTCCGATTAAAGTTGACGTTTTGTACTATCAGAATTGGCGAATCTGTCAACATATATTCAGTTCATATGGCTGATTGAATAGTAAATGCGCTAGCCTTCACAAGGGGTTAAGGCAGCCAGTACACGGTAGCCAAAAATCGAAAACTAGTCGAAAAACCCTGGGACTATTCGGCGCTCAATGTGAGGTCAGTGTGATTTTATCAAGTTAATATCTGTTAGCAGGCGTAGGGACACCAACATGAACTATGGCGAAAATGACCGTCCGTAATAATCCATATACATATGTACATAGATACGAAACGAAAGTGTCCATTGAAAAATAAAAGAAATAAGCCATGCATGGACAGTATCGGTTTCAAATCGAACTAAATCATGTGGAAATAAAATCGAAAATAGCCATGCAGTGTCCATGGTAGAAATACCAAATTAGCAAGAGAGCGTCAATTTCTGTGCGTTACTGAGCGAGTGGAGCCCACACACACACTGTTGATTCAATATCGGACAAAGTGTGCAAGCATGGATTATTTCGTTTTTTATTTCATGGACAATTTCGGTTTGGAACGTGCTGCGATTGCTTCGCACTTAAGCGATTGAGCCCAACATATAATCCTAGGTCGCTCGAGTAACTCGCTTTTTATATTACAGCATCCTTCTCGCCCTATCATATCTACATCCACCATTTTTATTTATTTATTTTTTTTTTTTTCTGTCTAGCTTACTGGAACTTTGTCCGCTGTGGGAGTTTTAATAGTGCCTACCGATAGTTTTTTTTTATTAACACGCCAGGAAAATTAACCCCTAATCTTTAGATGCAAGCATCGTAGAAAGGCGGCTACCATGGGGCTACCGAACGCGACAATTTATTTTTTTGGATATTCATTTTTATATCTAGCAATTTCCTCAAAGCATTGGGTTACTGCAAAAAAATGTCCTTATTCTGCAATAATCAAGATCAGTGGGTTATGATATCTTATTTCAAATAAATTGTGTGGGTATTGCTAAATGTGAACGTTAACTCACCTCGACGTCTCGATGTTATCTCCTGTCGTATACGCTCGGTCACTACAAGAGAAAGAGCAATAATTTGCGGTGAGTTTTCTTTCCGACCGTTCGCATATCCGACTTCCTGTCAACATGCAACCACAGTTAATTCCACTCATCCTTTCAACTAACTAAATCGGCTCATCATAGATAAAGGGTAAAATATTAACAGATATTAGATATATAGTGCAGTTAAGTATCTTTTATTCAAATCATGCTAGGGTGTAAGAAAGGATTATAGCAAATTTCATACCCT
Source organism: Chloromyia formosa (assembly GCA_964017055.1). Lineage (NCBI taxonomy): Eukaryota > Metazoa > Arthropoda > Insecta > Diptera > Stratiomyidae > Chloromyia > Chloromyia formosa. The sequence goes on along the minus strand of OZ024813.1, from coordinate 1,919,925 downwards.
TTTGCTTATTTACTTGTCTACTTATGTACATAGCTCATCCTTCCTCCCTCGTCCGGCGCTATGATAAAATAATGAAAATGCCATAAAAATGGCGACACATCATTAAAACCCATGCTTATCGCAACCATAAATAACCCTTTCCCCACAACAACAACTCTAATTGCAAAATGAATGAAAAAGTCTACGACAAAAGGATATTTATTTATCCGCTTTCTCTACCCTTTCAAAAAAAAAATCGCCTCCGATGCATAGAGAGTGCACAGTTAGCACACTCGAAGGGTGATTCGGTTTGATGAACTTTCTCTCTCCCTTGCCCTGTCCGCATACGTCTGTATGCTCGTTTTTTTACCAGAAATCCGTAAGTAAATGTGTTTGATTTCCCGCTTAGGTGTGTTCATGCGCAAAACTGCATGTCGAAATGATGGCCGAAAAGATCAATAAAACCGTCCGCAAGTGTACGAAGAACGAAAATCCTTGGGTGGAGACTGCTGTTGGCAGGGTGGCTCAATATAGGGTGGCCATGGTAGCAGACAGCAAGGATGAATGTGAATGCATGTGACGCAAGGGTGAATGGCTGATGAGGCGAGCGAAGCGACTGACTACAGATTCCGTTCCGTGCCTGGTACCAAACCCTGTAGAATATATAATTTTTAATTGAAGGATTTGCGAGAAGGTGGTGTTGCATGAAATTGCTTGCAAAATGGATAATCCCCGGTGAATAGGCGAAATACAATTTCGCGATATACACGTATACGGATCGGAGGGTTTTTTTTGGGTCGAGGTGGCAATTGATTGGAGGAAAGTCGATTTTAATTTTAAATGAGTAATTTGGTACAGATGGTGGACGAGTTGCGGATATGGTCCCTGAGGATGTTGACTTGGGAGTAAGTCATTTATGTATAAGTCTAGAATGGAGAGAAATCGCTGGAATGAATTTCGGAGGTGGCTGCTGTAACGCCTTGTACGCACTGCGACTCTTAAATAGATTCTTTTTCTTCTCGCCAGAATCTCGCCGTTTTTAACATTTTTGTTTTCCGCGAACTACGTGATGACTAGACTAGAATGCTATTTTTTCATTAAGCTCTGTAATTGTTATAGTTTTTATCTTTTTTAAATGGTTGAGAAGTCCCAAGTCCCGACGTCGGGCTGTCGCGCCACGATGATGATGAAGTCCCAAAATAGTAGTAGTAGATCTTTCATTTTGTCTCAAAAAAGTTTTCACTAGGGTTAAACGTTTTCAAAATATTTCGAAAAAAATGGCGCTTTTGTTGTTGTTTTTTGGCTATAACTCAAATTCCACAAACCTATTTGGGGATAAGCACCCCAAAAAACATAAATAGAAAAAAAATCAAAAGTACACCACAATTTGTTTTCCGCGAACTTCGCGATAATTACACTAGAATGTTATTGTATTTTGTCATTTAGCTCTAACTGAAATTGTTATAGTTTTGATCTTTTTTCTTTTGGAGGTGCATGCTAGCAACTGCACTTCCGAAAAGTAGATATGCTATTGAAACGTCAATAAGGCATAGAAATGCTAGAAATGTTGACGCGCCCATGCCCCTGGAGGGGTCAAGGCAATTAGAGAGACAGACATATAGAAAGCCCCCCAAAAAAACTGACGTTGGTTTCCGCAGAATCTCGGAAAAAAAACTATAAAAAAAAAAAATTGGCGTACTTAGGCGCGGCGGATGTTGCGACACACGTTGGTGGGGTGATTTAGGCACTGCTCACACGGGGATACTCAAATCCTCGAGCGACTGGGCTAACCGGCGACTAAGAGATCTGGCATGTGTAATCAGACGGTGGCACTCATACCGAGATATTCCAGTCGCGGATACTCGGCAACTGCGCGACCGGAAGCTAGGAGATTCGACATGCTAGTCTCCGAGCCGCATAGTCACCCAGTCACCTGGTTGTGCATGTCGGCTGACGGAAGTGGTCATTGTGCACGGCTATTGCTTGCGGATTGGCGGAGTCGCCTTGCTTTGCGAGGATCTTGTGTGAACATATCGAGATGTTGATAAAGGTTGACGTTGTGAACGGCTGGAAAACTATGGTTTTCGGATTGCTTATGGATATGCGGGGTCGACTTGCTTGGGGTGCTACTTGTGTACAATTCGTGACTTTAGTAGCTTCCGTGTGAAGATGACGGGCGACTACAGTCTCGAGACCCCAAGTCTCCGTTTCTCAGTCGGCGAGTATTGGAGGCTTCAGTATCCCCGTGTGGGCAGTGCCGTAGAATAACGCAGAATCGGCGACTGAAGCAAAGATTATCGTAGACCCACACCACGCAGAAAATGCTTCGCTTCACGTTGGTACTTCCCAGTGATGTAACTGCCGTCGCACCTAGCGGTCAGGGACCACCAACATTGTGGTGCGCCAATAGTTACCGCACACTCCATTATGTAAGCATTATGAACCCTTAAAATGTTATTTCGTTATTTTGGTTTAAGAAAAGGGCTCTCCAGTCAAAATTTTTGTTGGGAAACCTTGAGTTCGAGGAAGTGCATGCTATAGCAACTACATGTCATACACAGAGAAAAATGATTAGCGAAATCAGCTAAATATTAGAAGTCCCGCCTAAAAAGAATGATCGTTGATCGAGTCTTAGCATCCTAATTTAATTAGGTAGTCTTCCTAGTATTTAATGGTCGTTTGAACTAGTACAAATAGTAGACAATTCAGCTATTATGTTTTGATCAAATCGAATGCTTTGTATAATCGGCTAGATTAATTTAGTTGTAATGTGGAAATTAATAGGCAATAAATCGAGTCCTAATGGTTGAATAACCCAGTTTTTTTTCTAGTATTTCCGCCGATATCGAATAGATGACAATTCTTTTTTGCCGATTGCTTATAGACAAATCGCCATCGAATTCAACTCAACAGAATTCGACTCTATTCAAGCGCTATCAAACTACGATCTTTAAATCGTAATGAAGAACATATTTCTGGTTTCTTCAAGAAATTTTGTTGAAAAAAATAATAATAATAATGGATAATATGTTCTGTTAAACCGTGAAAGTTGTTCATGGAATCTCGGTCCAAAGCAACAGGTTGCAATTAATATCTCTAAGTTAATTGCAAGATGTCATGTGTCCCCACTTGCTCTTTAGACCTAATCGCCATTCGACGTTATTATTCTTATTTTAAGAAACAGGTCGAAGTGAGTCGTAATGATCTCTGCATTCTTTGATATACCGCTATTAACACAAAAAAATCTGACGATTGGTCACGTCATTGACATTTGCAACAAATTAAAATGCCTAAACACATTCCTATATCAATTTGCTTAAAGAAACAGTCGACGAAAATGCTATCACTCTTTGTTGTCAAGGTATAGCGAAATAGCGTTCGTATTTCTTCTAGACATCGTCTGGTCTGCTATTATTGTCCAATTTAGCATGTTCACGTTTTCGTACTACATCGACAACTTCATTCAATTCTCCCCGCTAAATATAATCCGTCTTAAAAAATTGCATGAGAATTTCTTTCGCTGACGATCAAAGCCTCCAACCGGTGGCGTTTGGCGGAAGCACAAAATAAAAAAAGCGCCGCACATTTCTCTGTCCCGATCAGCTCATGCGACAATGTGGAGTCATCGTGCTAAGTATGGACGCTGTCCATCATCATCCCTCCCGGTTTTGTTTCCGTCGGCGGATCGCCTCGTTTCGTTAGCCCCCAAAAAAATCTAGATTCTGTCTCAGCGCATATTGTCGCATCTAGATTGTCCGTTACTAGCCGCAATTCGCATTGCGAGGAGAACCCAGGGTTCATACGAAAATTATTATGAACACATACCCCAGAGAGACCCAAACAAAACTGATTTAAGTCGCGCCTTAATTTATATTTCTCGGCATTTAAGCCACAGTGTACGCACGCATTATTTAAATTTAGAATTGTTTTTATAGCTTTTATAGCTCATGATGATGATTTTTATTGCGTATTAAAGTTTATTATTATTAGCAGTTGTGTAGTATTTCATTGATACGGTTGATGGCAGAGATGGCAAATTGAGTGGATCAAGCTCAAGAGCGTGGTTGAACGGATTAAGGTCGATTGGCTTGCGCTAGCTATAGGCAGCTGAGTACCGGACTCTACTAACTAATCGTTCAAAGGTGAAGAGCGGGCGATTGACCGAAAACATATTTAGCATGACTAACCACGAAGCATGCCTGTTCATGGTCAGCATGATTATTTCTTTCACTTAAGAAACCGGCCACCCGTAGCAGCCACAAATGTGAGCAGAGTGAATTTGAATTGAAATTGTGCTGGATTTTCCACTGGACTAGAAACGGAAGATCGGGTCTCGTCGGAATAGTGAATAATCCACTAATTCTAATTTTAATCACACACAGATCCATGAAAAATACTGCAAATGCTGCACGTTGCTGTTGACAGCGCTTGTCGGATGCGTTTTGCATACCATTAGCGAAATGCATGCAAAGATAATTCCAGGGAATTTTCTGAAACACATCGAGGACTTATCACACATTGCAGGCATTCTCTACGTCGACGTTTCTGCTGGTAAGGAGTGGCCTCGTACACTCGACATGAACCTGGGATGAGCCATGCACAATCCATGGCGAAAACCGGTTGCTTAGCAACAACCAGAAAATGCCGACCTCCGAAGCCATGTTTTCTTCCACTGGCCTCTTTCAAAGGATAGGTACCGTGGCAAGGGAGGAAAACAATGAATACTATGGTTGTTGTTGCCACAGCATATACCGTGCCATGCAGCAACATAGCATGGCCAGGACAGTGTCTGTCAGTGACATGTCGAAAGGATCGGGGATGGGAACTTCCTTTTGCCTGCTCGTTCTTGGGGCCCGGCTCTTGTCTTGTGCGAATGACATTAACCGACATCCCGGGATTCATGTAGAAATTTGTCTGATGATTGTGCGTCGGTGGCCCATAAGTTGTCGTTTATTTCTTGTTTGGGTTTACCGACAGTGTTGGCTTTATGCGAGGATACGTGCCGTGATGGAGTAGGCAAGCGTAGACACATTCTGGGCTCTATCATACTTAAATTAGCATTTCCACGAACAAGTGGACACGAAAAAAGCGAGTCTCATTCAAAATTGATATGCTAATGTTTGTCTTTTGCTACTAGTACAAGTTGGAAACATGTTTACGCAATCACAGTGCCGCACTCTGGCCAGACAAATTAAACAGAAAATTGTTGAATGAGTTTTAAAAGAAATTGCGGAGTGCTTGAAGATAATTGGACATTAACAAAGTTTTTGTTTGTCATTATACGAGTATAGTATGTGTATATTTTTCTCAGCAGAATTTCAGGATTGTGTTCTGGAGTAATTTTGCAGGCCCTAAAATTCACTCGACGTTATTTTCTAGGCCCCAGCAGAAATTTTTTTTTGTTATTTTCTAGGAAACATATTCACTTTCGAGGTCTCATCATTCGTTTGCAAAAAAGTAGGCTGTTTTAAATCTTGACGTGAAAATAGGAAATCTTTTGCAAATTGCAGTATTGGTAATTTATTTAAAAAAAACCAGTTCCAAATCTCAAAAGGAGCAACATCTATTTGCCATCATGTTTCTTTTTCTATTCATAACGTGACGCGTTATAATTTGATTTAAAAAATTACTTAATGGTTTTGAAAAAACATTTTTGGAATATTTTTAGTTTCCGGGACCCGGGGTAAAAAATCATTTTTCACTCGGATTTTTTGTCACTTATCACTCGCGTCATCCTAAAGCTGTCAAATTTGGAAAAAAAAATTTTTTGGTTAACTGTTGCACGCAGAGCGAGCGAAGCGAGCGTTCATGTTTGTGCGATACTAAGGGTTGCGATCCTTTAAGCGCGGAGCGAGCGTAATGACCGGAGCCCACGCAAGGGGATCTGCGAATATTTCAATTTCCCATGCTTCCAATATACCAAACATTCAGTATAAACTATAAAAAAAAAATTAAATAAAAAAAAATAAAAACTTAAAAAAAAAATTAAATTTTTTTTTTTTGCAAATTCTTGACTTTTAGAGTGACGCGAGTGAAAAGTAACAAAATCCTAGTGAAAAGTGGTTTCCCCAGCCGGGACCCCGGAAACTAAAAGTTTGCCAGCCGACCTGTGTGTGGACAGACTAACTGGACAGTTTGTTATGAAAAAACCAGGAGGCTCGTTTCCTGCATTTGTTACCTCATTTAAATTAAAACTACTCGCATTAGTCAGTATGGTATTAGGTGCTGCGAAAAATTATATTAGTATGTCATTGTTTAAGTATCTAACATATCCAAAATTCCATACTGTCACGAATGGTTTTTATGGTGTCAAATTTTGGATTTTAATTCGCATAGGTGATCAACTATATAATTATTATTCAATCTTCTATTTAGATAAGCAGGCTTGATTTAATGTTACGGCTAGCATCTGTCAAGCGTATTTTTCAAGTTTATGTGGGTACATCTACATACATACATACATAGGCACACGTATGGATAAATATAGAAAACCATAAATTTGAAAAGTTGTATCGGATTTCAAACAGCAAAAGAAAATTGCATGAATAAGCAGACCGATAGTGGTTTCATAGATTTACATATTAAGATATTGGGCCACGCATTGCTAAGCGTGTTACCAACGAAGTTGTTTATCACTACATTCATATCGTGGGACTATCTTCGAGCTCGAGGTTTACCTTAATCGGTCTAAATTACGACGATGTAAACGTTTCGGTTTAGTTAGTTTTGGCACTAACTTTTAGCTCCACTTGTGATGCAGAACTGGACTAAAGAAATGGAACTAGTTGGTGTTGCTGTCTTCGCTAATGGTGTTGTTGGTGATAATTCTATTTTATATGTTATATAAATACCTCATCCTATCCAGAAACTTTGCATTCGTTTCATCCTTTCATTGTGACGCTATAAACACGTTTTTATTAGGAGGCTACTGCCTCTTGACAAGTCACAAACCAACTACTGACATCTTTCATAATTAGTACCTCTCCGTATGGTGGATATAAACACACCACTAAGACGTACTAACACTAAAGCGATTTAAATAGCCTTTTAGTTCCACGATATAAACGTAGCCTGTGAAGTTAGTTTCTTTGGTCCCATGAGGCCATATTTGTAGAAATTGCTATGGCAACATCGATTGTCTTTCATAAATCACAAATTCCGCTTTCTGCAATAAAATATGTACATATTAGCAATTCCATCACTTATTATACGGTACATCTTTCTTGTTGGTATGAAATGAAATTCTCTGATAGGCAAATTCATTGTTGGCCCCAAAAGGCAACCCCTTGATTAAATCAAAATATCAACAGTTCATAAAGAGCTGCAGTTAAACACTGCATTACAAGATTTTTAAAACGACTATAAAATATATTATACGATCGGTTTTACGACATATATCATGTAAGTAATTACTCGACCAGTCTTCGTTTGAGGTCAGTTTTCATTAGGTCTGGTCGCATCAGACTTTCCATTAGTCTCATGTTTTCTCATATCAAATGTTGTGTGTATAGTATATGGTATATAAATGTATTACATACGCTAAACACACGTTCAGAAAACGATGTCGCGGTTGTTAGTGATGCATTCTGGCTTGGAACTTTTTTTTTTTAACTGAAGATATACTAAACAATAGCTGCTACAACAAGGAGAAGACTGAACATTAAAACTGTGCACTTCGGATAATTGCATATTGGCTACTAAGGCCATCATGCGTGTATTTGAACATCAATGTTGTAATAAAACAAATCGTTTTTATATAGACATAGGTTTGGAGTTTGGTTATAGACGATAAAACAAGCGCTTTTATGCTCCAATGCTACGCAAGATGTATGACTTCTGGAAGGCTAAGTCTCAACTTAGCCATAACACAATTTCATAAATTCAAAACATGTTTGTTTAAGGAAATTGAGCCTTTTGTTATCGTTAAGTGATTTACATTGCAGTGCAATTCTATGCCGTATGGTGAGCGTGCTGGATATTTTGCAAATCGACTGTGGGAACTTTTTGAATGCATGACTGATCAGTGGCAATTTGCGTGTGCTTTGTTAAAATGTTTACTAATTGAAAAATTTCATAAATGCGGACAGCTATACATACATATAACAACAACGCACATCTGACAACTATTCTTCGCCAATATCTTTGGCTTCCATACCAATAAAATTAATTGTAGTGCCATACAAAACAGCAGCTTAGTAAATCCTCGAAATTGCGCTTGGTGACTAATCGTTTCAACCATTGCTAATCGACAGTCTTCTGGCTACTCCAAACAGTCATTACGAAACATCTCCCTCGAAAGTTGGCCAACATTAATATAACATGCATTCCCGAGATAAACGTAAATCACATAATTCGATAAATTAGCTAACGACATTATTGTTCTCTCGAGGGATTTACATAATTGCCACTGTCGAGAAAGTTTTCGTCTATACCATCCGCCATTAGATTGCTATAGGACCCATTCCGGCCAACCACCACCAATTTCTAAGCTCCCCGTAAAATATGGACGAGGAGGGCAACTGACAACCAACCATTTATTTGCCTCCATTGGAAAATTTACTGGATGTCTTGTTTTCCAATCATACAGGAAAATTTATATCGTCGGGGTGCCAAAATTTATCTAATCCCTTAGATTACATGTACCCCAGACAATGTTTTAGTCACAACAGTCTTTTGTTCTTGACAGCGGATACACAAAAAACATGGAAGCTTAGAGTTTCAGTCATGCTCACGTCATGTGCTCTATACTGTCTCGACTACCCTTATTTTTATGCAATGAATGGGGAGGGTCGATTGGAACAAAGGGAACGGACAGGACAGAAAAAACAACGTATTTATATTAAATTTATTTAAATTTAATCAGTCTTTGATGGTATTTTAGCACACCCCTTACAAAGGATATATTTTTTGATTTTTGTTCAAGATGCTACAAGGAAACAGCCAAAACCAGTAGCAAGCAGACACAACTGTGTCACTTTCAGGTCACGACTATATCTTCTGTTTCGTAGGCGTTTGCTGGCAATTTCATGTGTTTTCGAGTGGTTCAATGATGGTAAAATGGGGTGGCACATTTGTTACTACACACTTTCTCTTCGTTACCCATAGGGATGAGACATTAGCTGGATGGTTGTTGCTGTAGGAAAATGAACGCAAAAAAAGGGAACAAGTGAAAGTATCCCATCAAATGCAGACAAATGCTAATCGTGAACTATCGCACCCTCACAAAACTTTCTTCCCCCCATTTAGGAAATTGCTATCTATGCGTACCTAGACTAACCTGCACCGATATAAAAATCACCCTCGTCAAGGAAAGACATTTGTTCACCTTTATGGCAATTTATTTTCTCTACAATTTCTTTTCTATGCAAAAAGGACCCGTTTGTCTGATGCAGAACGAAATTGTTTAGGGTGGCGAAATTTTCAACGTTGAGGTGGATGTGCACAAGCCCCGTTCGTAGAGGTTAATACAATGTTATATGTATAGCATTCATTCAAATGATTTAACGATGGTTGCAATTATTTATGTGACACTTACGGAATAAAAAAGTAAGTAGATAACTAGTACAATTTGAAAGTACCCAAAAAGTCTTATGTTGAATTGTTTAAATGTTTCAAGCAAAAATATAGTTTATTTCAGTTTTGATTTCTACTTAAGAACAACAATATTGCCAACTATGTTAGTTGGCCGTGCTCGCATAGGGAAATAATCTGAGCACTTGCGAAGAGCAGACAAGGTTTCAAATTGACTGAAATTGACACTCGAGTAAAGCATAAAATCATTGGCTAAGTTCATAACACACAGCGGAATCGCACCACGCTGTGGCAACAGTATCAAAGCGCCATTGTAACACGTTTTTGTGTTCTGAACTGCACTCGCATCTAGTCATCCATCAATTGTCAAATTTCCAGTTCAAAACTGACTACTATCGAAACATCGTATGAATATGACAGCGCGAGTGTCATTTCAGGATTGTCATCATATGCTGGCCCTAGCCAGCGGAGAAATTTTTGTGATGAAGGAAATGACATTTTTCACAGCATGTTGCGTCCATCAAAAACTCAGTGGAGAGAGTTCATAAAACAAATCGGCAACAGTATGCCAACTGTTGTGTGATATGAACTTAGCCATTGTATCATAAAATTTGTGTATGTACACGTAAAGCATAAATCATCTAAGGCCCCTTTTCTCAATGTCTGGTTAAACTGCCAGTTAGCTATCCGGGACACTAAATTTAACTATAGCGTATGCAATGCTCAAAACATGATAATGCAGCTCACAGCGCAACTATCCCGACACCTAACCTTCACGCAAAACGCGACATTTCGTGCCATCATAGCTTGCCTTAATGATAGCCATAATCTGAAAAGTAATGAAAAGAATCGAACTTAACGCATTGCTCGTTGATGATTCGTTAGGTGTTAATGTGATCGACACAGGAGAATCCGGATCGAAAGTCTGCCTAGTCTTCATCAATTGTTCTTTCTAAGTGCTTCTTTGGTCTTTCCTGACAATATCAATTGAAATTTGTTTGGTGAATCGTCAATTTGTCTTGATTAAATCGGTAATGAGTACAAATTGACGATTCATCAAATAAATTTCAACGGTTTTCATGATCATGGTCATGACTCTAATTTTTCAGATTTTTCTCCCAGACGCTTTCATCTTAAGCCTGTACTCCCAACTGAAACACCGAAAACGAGTTTGATATTTGAGAATTTCAATGCGCGTTTCAAAAAGGACATTTTCAAATTTATACAATTTTTTGAGAAAGGACAAAGCACGCACATTTTATGAGTGTACACTGTACATAAGCAAATGTGTGCTTCATGGAATATACATTGTTTGTTCGAATTCTTAACAACACTGTGCTTAATAATTTTGTAGAAATTTCTGAACACAAATTTTTGTTAAAATATTTTACAGTACGAAAAATTGTATAAACATTTTTTTGGCTGATGAAAGTACCAATTTTTGGTGGTTTTTCCCATATGGCGGCGGGAGCACCTACCTCAATGCAGTACTTACTGCACCTTTTTGTACGCTAACCTCCCTTATTTGGTTTCTATTTCTTCGGCTAATATTGCTTGTATTGAGAAAGAAATCGTTCGCTTAGCTTGAACAATTGTTAGCTTTATTTGCATGAACGTTATTCTAATATGAAATTTATTTGGTAAGTTGATACCTTGTCCAGTAAAGTAGTCAGTAATTTAACTTGAAAATTGTGTTATCTGAAAAAAAAAAAAAATAAAAAAAAATACGCCATGCACTTTCGATCATATATATATTTATCGAGCCGCTGTAATTTTTCTCCCGCAAATCAACCACATTGTGACTTGAATAAATTAAGAAATTGTCTCAATTAATTTTCTACTAATTTTATGTCATAAAACCACAAATTTCTATTAAATCAACAGCATTTATAAGCACTCCATTATAAAATGATATGAGTGGGCATCAAATTAAAATTATCTCATCAATGGCCTTGCGGTTTAGTATCGATAATGTTGTTGTTATTGTCGATAGTTGTAAAAAGAAGCTCTTCATTTGAGCTGTGACAACAATAAACCATCAATTTTCATAAAAATTTCACACAAAATTTTATTGCATCGTTTGTGATTAAGCATCATCAACGCCATCATCCCCAGCATCTATTTCACAGCAATCTAATCTTTTATAGTACCTATATACTACGAGTATATTGATTGGCTTGGAAAACATGATATGAATGGAAAACGAACTGTAAAAATCGGAATTTGTTGCATTGTTGATGCACTATAAAATCGAACTTTAAAATATTTTTAATTGATCTTTGACGAGAGGACGTTTTTTTTTCATAAAACCCAAAGGTGTTTTCTTATTTGAGTCTTTTGAATGAAATTCTGCAATTAATGCAGAGTTAGGAAGACTTTAAAAAAATTAAGGAATTTTAATGGACTTTGTAAATGGCTTTCGGTAGTATATGATCATCGCTATAATGGTACTATAAAGTTTTTATGATATTTCGTCAAATTCATTACTCATTTTATTTAGTTTTTTTTTTGTGTTTTTAAGGAAGATTTTGGGTATTTATAGCAATCTGGACAGACCCAGATGCATGCCACCTATCTACAAGTATTCTGGTGAAAAAGAAAAAAAGTGGTTGAAGATTATTGATATTTTAGTATCATTGTTTTTATATTAGCAATAATATTAAAACACGTTAAAACTAACGGACTTGCCGCGATTAAAGTAAATGGCATAGACGGCGGATGAAGGACGACCTTCACTTTTACCTTTTCGCTGAGAATTCAATTGGTTGCGTGTTTAAACATTGAAGGAAACTCGTTCTTGCAAATCAATTTAACGTTTTCCCGAGTCAAATAAACGATTTTTCGAAGCAATTGAATATTCCTGCCCTAAAGATTCGCTTTTCCATAACACCGAATTAATTTGTGCATTCTGCAGTTGTGACACTGTTGACTTTGCCTAAATAAGTTTTACATAACTCAACCAACCACTCCTGCCTAATGCATTTCATATATGACTTTTTATTTGTGAGAACAGTACTTGTATCCTAGATACAAAAACTTGTTCTCGTCTCCCCTTTAATTTTCTTTAAACAAAAATATTAAAATTTTGGAATGGATTTCGGCTCAGGGTCAAGTAAGCCTTTGAAATGAATATATTGTAGCATTGCTCAAAGTTGGAGTTCGGTTTAGTAGTATAGTCAAAACCGATAGTCGAAAAACGTCACATTTGAGGCTTTAGAGGAAAATCACACTATTTTGCTTTTCAAGCTCACATATTTTGCTTTTGTTCGGCAAGTCAAGCTTTTTGAGGCAATTAACAATGCTATAGCTCCGTAACGTTTAAAGACAGAGTATCATTTTGGTTTAAATTTTCCGCAATTAAACGGTACTATCAGCCACTAAAGTGTTTACCATCTGAATCAGAACACATGTATAGTAGCTTCTAGGTTCTAAAAACAGTTTTACTTCAACCGATGATTGCAACCAAATTACTACTTCTATTATTATTATATTCTGGGCGATAGCCGAAGCAGACCACTAACGTTTGGGTCCCGTTTCGCCCCCTCCCGGTCATCAGTGGCTTCTAACTATTGTAATTTTTCTTTTCACTATTTCTAAATATTCTTAAATGCAATTCTGTACAAAAAAAACAATCATCCAGCAGTTATACCAAACATCACCCTAAGTTAAAATGCTACGGAGTAATATGTACCATAAAATAATAGAATACGTAGCTTCTCCTACTACAAAATTATTTTATTTAAGTATATACGTATTTCGGGAGCGATTTACTCCCTTCTTCAGTACTAGCTACTAAATCATTGGCAAGGTTACATGTGCTTAAATCGGTAAAAAATTTAAAGATACAGATACAGGTAAAAAATATAAAAGTTAGATGCTACAGTTATACAATTAAATCGTAAAGGATATGAAAATATGTAACAAAGGTAAAGGTAATTAACGAAACATTAAACAGTGATTAGTGTAAAACACGGTTCTTCCGTTTTTTGGCGAGTAGTTTTATTAATTTGGATGAACAGTTTCCTTCGTCTGTGTTCATCAACTTTTTTGAATCGTTCCGCAATATTTCTAAACTCTCCCAGGCGTCCAAAGTGTAGGGTTTATTTACATGTCGTAACAATTTTAGATTTTCTTTTGTCACAGAATGTCCCTCTTCGACAATATGTATTGCCACTGCTGATCGAACCGAGTTAATTCCTCGTTTTTCTCCGCAAATCACTTCCCTCATGTGCTCCTGGAACCTCGTCGTGATGAGCCGCTTCGTCTGGCCAATGTAATGTCTATCGCAATCGCCGCAACTTATTTGATATATGCCGCTTTTTTCTCTTTCCGTTAGTGGGTCTTTCTCGCTTCCTAATCGTCTTTTCAGCGTAGCGTCTCTGCTGGATCCGACAACTTTGATGTTAAACTTTTTCATAAAAGATTTTATTTTATAAAAATTACTGGACACGGGTATACTAATCCATTTTGTTTCTTCTCTGGTGCTGGCTTGTTCGAATAATGTTGTATGTTGGTTTTTCCATATTTGGTCGTCTTTTTTCCTCATTAGTTTTTTTATTGCTTCGATGCAGTACCCGTTCTTTGCTGCTGTATCGAAGATGTATGTCCTTTCTTTTTGAAAACCTGCCTTCGTTAAGGGATACGTGAATAACCGATGCACCATTGAGTTGTATGCCGCCATTTTTTGTGTTGTGGTATGCGATGAAGTTTTAACTATCGTCCTCTGAGTCGCGGTTGGTTTTCGGTATATCTCATATTCGAGCTTCCCGCTGTTGTTTTTTATTCGCAGATCTAGGAATGGTAGTGATCGCTCTTTTTCCATTTCCATTGTAAATTCGATGTTCGGGTGAATGTCATTAATCTCGTTCAGGATGTTCTCGACCTTATCCTTTTGAACTATGGCGAAAACATCGTCGACATACCTTAGCCATACTCTCGGCATTATTCCTTTTTCCTCGATGATCGTTTCAATATAGGCCATGAACATTTCGGTCACGAGTGGTGACATTGGGTTGCCCATCGAAACTCCTTTTGTTGTTTTGTAATATTTCCCGCGGGACGTGAAGTAGCCTTCGCTCATACAAAGTGACGATAGTTTTATATAGGCTTTCACTTTCTTCCTCCATTCTGGCGTGTTTTCAAATTTGTTGAGCCAAACTTCGAGTTGATAAATGGCTTGTTTGACAGGTGTATTGGGGAATAACGCCTTAACGTCAAAAGATATTAGTACTTCGTTTTCGCTGATGTTTCCACCGTTCTGCAGCTTGCTGATCAGTTCTGTCGTGTTCCTTACCGCGTGCTTACTGTACGTATCTCCAAGAGCCATAAATTCCTGGATTAACCATTTCGCGATGTTATAGGTTGGGGAATTGGAATCAGCGATTATCTCTCTCATTTCATTCCCCTCCTTATGTATTTTCGGCTGACATCTAATCCTTGGTAGCGATGGGTTTGGCATTCTTAATTTTGTGGCTTCCTTGAAGATCGTACTGGCTTCTTTTAGGGCTCGGTCCACACGCTTTATGGAATCCGGCAGTGGGTCGTTGCGTAATTCGAAAAAGTTCCCATTACTAAGTTTTGTAGCTACTGCGTTGTCGTAGTCGGTTTTGTCCATTATAACTACATTGTTGCCTTTGTCCGCTTTGAGGTAATACACGGGCTTGTCTCTTAGCTGGCGGACTGTTGTTGCAATTTCCCAATCGGCTGTTGATTTTCGTTCGTCTGTCTTGCGAATAATTTTCGATATCCCACTTCGAATTTCTTCTTTTGTCTCGTTATGAGGCCTCTTAATTCCCGCTTCAATATTGACGACGATTTCTTCTGATGATGGGGTAGGTGATAATGCATAGCCAAGGCCATTGTTCAAAACTGTCAATTCTTTTGGGGTGAATTCAACCGATGATTTGTTCACCACGTAATTCGGTAGTATGGCCGAGGGATTCTCCTTTTTCGTGCTCTTATGTGTCAGTTGAGCCCATTTTCTGTTATGCGCTTTTCGTTTCTTGGCCACTTCGCATTCAAATGCTTTATGTATCTTCCCTAGCATTTCTTCTAGCGGTGCTCCTATTGATGTTGCGTCTTTGGCCATTTTTAGATGCGTGCTGTATGCTTTTAGGTTTCGTTTCGCTTGTTGCGCATGGAGTTCTGATATTGTTACGCTTAGGGATTGCATTTCCATGCGTTTCTTGATGTCATTATTCACACGGTAGCTGTTTTTTATGTGGATTCGGTGAGACCCACTGCCGGATTCCATAAAGCGTGTGGACCGAGCCCTAAAAGAAGCCAATACGATCTTCAAGGAAGCCACAAAATTAAGAATGCCAAACCCATCGCTACCAAGGATTAGATGTCAGCCGAAAATACATAAGGAGGGGAATGAAATGAGAGAGATAATCGCTGATTCCAATTCCCCAACCTATAACATCGCGAAATGGTTAATCCAGGAATTTATGGCTCTTGGAGATACGTACAGTAAGCACGCGGTAAGGAACACGACAGAACTGATCAGCAAGCTGCAGAACGGTGGAAACATCAGCGAAAACGAAGTACTAATATCTTTTGACGTTAAGGCGTTATTCCCCAATACACCTGTCAAACAAGCCATTTATCAACTCGAAGTTTGGCTCAACAAATTTGAAAACACGCCAGAATGGAGGAAGAAAGTGAAAGCCTATATAAAACTATCGTCACTTTGTATGAGCGAAGGCTACTTCACGTCCCGCGGGAAATATTACAAAACAACAAAAGGAGTTTCGATGGGCAACCCAATGTCACCACTCGTGACCGAAATGTTCATGGCCTATATTGAAACGATCATCGAGGAAAAAGGAATAATGCCGAGAGTATGGCTAAGGTATGTCGACGATGTTTTCGCCATAGTTCAAAAGGATAAGGTCGAGAACATCCTGAACGAGATTAATGACATTCACCCGAACATCGAATTTACAATGGAAATGGAAAAAGAGCGATCACTACCATTCCTAGATCTGCGAATAAAAAACAACAGCGGGAAGCTCGAATATGAGATATACCGAAAACCAACCGCGACTCAGAGGACGATAGTTAAAACTTCATCGCATACCACAACACAAAAAATGGCGGCATACAACTCAATGGTGCATCGGTTATTCACGTATCCCTTAACGAAGGCAGGTTTTCAAAAAGAAAGGACATACATCTTCGATACAGCAGCAAAGAACGGGTACTGCATCGAAGCAATAAAAAAACTAATGAGGAAAAAAGACGACCAAATATGGAAAAACCAACATACAACATTATTCGAACAAGCCAGCACCAGAGAAGAAACAAAATGGATTAGTATACCCGTGTCCAGTAATTTTTATAAAATAAAATCTTTTATGAAAAAGTTTAACATCAAAGTTGTCGGATCCAGCAGAGACGCTACGCTGAAAAGACGATTAGGAAGCGAGAAAGACCCACTAACGGAAAGAGAAAAAAGCGGCATATATCAAATAAGTTGCGGCGATTGCGATAGACATTACATTGGCCAGACGAAGCGGCTCATCACGACGAGGTTCCAGGAGCACATGAGGGAAGTGATTTGCGGAGAAAAACGAGGAATTAACTCGGTTCGATCAGCAGTGGCAATACATATTGTCGAAGAGGGACATTCTGTGACAAAAGAAAATCTAAAATTGTTACGACATGTAAATAAACCCTACACTTTGGACGCCTGGGAGAGTTTAGAAATATTGCGGAACGATTCAAAAAAGTTGATGAACACAGACGAAGGAAACTGTTCATCCAAATTAATAAAACTACTCGCCAAAAAACGGAAGAACCGTGTTTTACACTAATCACTGTTTAATGTTTCGTTAATTACCTTTACCTTTGTTACATATTTTCATATCCTTTACGATTTAATTGTATAACTGTAGCATCTAACTTTTATATTTTTTACCTGTATCTGTATCTTTAAATTTTTTACCGATTTAAGCACATGTAACCTTGCCAATGATTTAGTAGCTAGTACTGAAGAAGGGAGTAAATCGCTCCCGAAATACGTATATACTTAAATAAAATAATTTTGTAGTAGGAGAAGCTACGTATTCTATTATTAGATACAAACTACAAGCATCAGAAACGATAACTATGTACCATAAAATTAAATATTGTAAGCTTGGTAAAAGTAATTACTTGAAACCACCATAACTAACCTCTGATAAGGCGCATTTACGACGTTATGAGACATTAAATCCGCCACTATATTAGTCAATTATATTATATGTATTACCTTATCAAATAACCAGTACAGAGTCATACACTATACGTTATGTATTACACTATATGTATCAGTATCAGGCTTCTCCATTCTGGTTTAAGTTTATGTTTGTTATTTCCATGTCTGAACATTGTACATTCGTATAGGGTTGAAACCGATGTTTACATTTGACAATTAAAAAAAAACACTTTTTTTTCTAGAAGACCAAGATAGCAGGCAGGCTTATCAACATTTATGTGTAACAGTCAAAGAAAAAGATTTTTTTTTTTTTTTTTTTTAGTGCTTATGTTGTATCCATGAGTGCTTACTCGGCTGATAGGCTTGTGGTGGACCGCCGGATCTGAAATTATTAAAAAGGTAACACATAAGTACACATGCATAATTTACGTGGATGACCATGACCAGCTCAATAATTAATCTCGTCTTATTAATCAACAATGCTGTGAACCAGATACGCACATCTTAGAAATAGTAGGATTCACCATCACTATTTTTTTTATAAACGTGATACATGCCACCAAGGGGAGGGTCGCCATCCCACATGTGGATCCTCATGTAAACCACTTCGCTTCACCACCTGCCTGGGAGGATCGCCATCACCAGGTGTGCAAACTTCAACTTGGTTCACAACACTATTCAGCCAATTAAGGATATCATAAAGTGTCACTGGTCATCCACTGTCAAACTCTAGATCGATCACAATCCATGCATTGCAAACACCAAACACAAGCTACGTACTTAGTAAGTTATTAAACTTACTTGACAATCACGAAACTGGCACCACGACACTATGACGATCAGACACAAACTGAGCTTATCATAGACTTGTCGTCGATGCCTTACGCGTCTTACTACGCAATAAAATAGTGTTAACAAACCTTTTGTTACAATCGGCCATCCTGTGCCTAACTCGCCTCGAGTTACTGATTTTCTTTCTCCGTGTCACTCGAGAGAACCACGCCATCTTCACCACTTTCGCTTGCCGTTTCGTCCGAAATTCCACCTGGCGTGCACCACGGTCTCATGCGGTCCACTGCGACCACTCGTTCATAGGTACCCTTCTTGGTTGTACGATGAGTTCCTTGCATATCTTGGACGACATACCGATCATTAGGCAGTACCGATTTGACTACCATGGGTCCACTAAATGGGGGGACTAACTTCCGGCTAGTACTTGAAGCAGGCTCATTTTTTTCAATAAGCACAATGTCACCTTCCTTATATTTCGTCGGTATTTTTCGACGCCGGTCGAAATATTTCTTCTGCTTCTCCTGAGCTGCTTTTATTTTATGTGCCGCTATTTCTCTTTCGGCCAAAATGTCTCTGATCACTCCAGATGATTGCTGAATTTCATCCGTCAGTGCAGCGTCATCACCACCTCTCGCTTTATAACCAAATAATAACTCAAAAGGAGTTTTTCCTGTTGTTATATTCTGGGTGTTATTTATCGCAAAGTGAACACTCTGAAGATATTGGTCCCATAGTTCCTCATCGGGTGTAGCTGTCTTCAACGCGCTTAAAATTGACCGATTCAATCGCTCTACCTGTCCATTAGCTCTAGGGGTAGCAACGGCATTTTTAATGTGTTGAATGTTATTCTGATAACAGAATTCTTGGAACTTCTTCGATGTAAATGCAGTTCCCTGGTCCGTTATTATCCGCGCAGGAGCTCCACACGTCGCAAGTATTTCCTTCAGATGTTGTAAAACAAACTTTGTTTTAGTTGTTTTGGCTGCTCGTAGGAAGCAAAATTTCGTAAAAGCATCAATAAATCCTATGACGTAAGCATTTTTCTTTTTGGTTAGTGGAAATGGCCCCAAATGATCAATATGTAACGTCCTCATCGGCTCGGCCCCTTTCCAAATGGGATGTAGATAACCTTGCTTTTTTCCACCGGTGCGTTTATTGTATAAGCATTTAATGCAGCATGATAAGTATTTTTCTACGTATTGTCTCATCCGTGGGAACCAATAATGTTCGCAGAGTCGATAGAGGGTTTTCTCCACAGCAAAGTGTCCAAAATCATCGTGTGCCGCTTTCACTATTTGTTGTCTCATTCCTCTTGGAACTACCCATTGAATGCCTCGAGCTGTTATCCGGTAGACACGGCCGTCTCTCAAGGCATAATTCCGGTAAATGCCTTTCTCGTAGTCCGTTTTCGGAGGATGTGAGAGTACTTTTCGAATCTCACGAATCTTGGCATCGGTGAGTTGGCCAGCTAAGACCCAATCCGCTTGTGTAACACGCATGACAATCATTTCATTTTCCGGATTGCGGCTTAAGGCATCGACGTGTTGCATTCTATTTCCAGGGCGATATTCGACCTTGAACGTAAATTCTAGCATTTGCAGCCACCAACGAGCGACTCGTGGAATCATTTCTTTCTTTTCCTTGGTTGCTTTCAAAGCATTACAGTCTGTGATTACAGTGAATTCAATGCCCAACAAATAGGATCGAAATTTGTTTAAAGTCTCGACTACAGCCAAGGTTTCCAACTCGTAGGAATGGTAATTTGACTCCGCCCCTTTAGTCTGTCGACTGAAATATGCCACCGGATGAAGCTTTCCATCTAGTTGTTTTTGCGAAAGAATACCCGCCAATCCTAATCCACTTGCATCCGTGTGTACTTCTGTCTCAGCCGCTGGATTATAAAGCGCCAGTACCGGTTTTTGCCCCAAAATACTTTTCAGCTTGAGAAACGCCTGCTCTTCATTCTCTTCCCAATTCCAGGCTACCGATTTCTTCAATAATGTTGTCAGGGGTTTGGCTAACACGGCATAATCCTTGACAAACTGTCGAAAATAGGAGGTAAGACCAACAAATTGCCGAACGTTATGCACATTTTTGGGGGTAGGAAAATTCTCTACCGCAGATATTTTCTCTTTTCCGGGTTTGATCATTCCGTTGCTAATTTCGAATCCCAGGTAATTAACGTTGGTCATCAAAAATGAGCATTTCTGTAAATTTATGGTGACTCCTTCAGATCGAAATATCTCAAAAGCTTTCTTTATACCTTCCATGGCCTCTGAAATAGTTTCAGCATGCAGGAGAACATCATCCAGATACACTGCGGCTATGTTTTCGATTGGACTCATGAGTTTATTCATGAAGCGCTGGAATGTCCTTGGTGCGTTAGTCAAACCAAAGGGCATCCTATTGTACTCGTATTGCCCTGTCGGTGTTACGAAGGAGGTAAATTTTTTTGAGCTTTCTGCAATGGGAATCTGGTGGTATCCGGATTTAAAATCTAAGCTGGAAAAATATTTTCCTGACTGGAGTCTACTGATTTGATCATCAATTCGGGGTAGTGGGTAGTTTTCTCGTACTGTCAGTGCATTCAATTTCCGAAAATCGATACACATTCTTGCATCTCCATTTTTTTTTTTCACTAGAACGACCGGAGATGCATATTCGGAACTTGACTCCCGAATTATGTCCCCCTCTAACAACTCGTTCACGATATTTTTCAAGGTGTCCTGCTCCGCTCTAGCCATTTTATAAGGCCGACAGTAAAAGGGCTGGTCATGGTGTAGATTAATATTCATCTCCGTGGACTTGACGCATCCCAATTCGTTCGTAGAAATTGATATACAATCCCTGTATTCGGACAAAAGCCTTAAAAGTTGATCCTTATAGTGATCTCCAACGTCACCAATAACCACATCCTGTATTCTGATTTCCGATAATCTGCACTGCTCGACTCGTAACATAATCGCTTCGGTCCGTTCTGTTTCGTCACCAGGAATCAGCGGATTGGTGCCGATATTCCGGATTGAACGACGGTACTGCGTCGCCTTTCATATCCACATTTTGCGCAGCAGTGCTTCGCTGTAGCACCGCCGTCATCGCATCCGTGAATTTTTCAAGGGACCGTATTGTTGACAAAGAGTCACTGTTCCTATTTTTGCGTCGGTATCCCCGATCCGAGACTGACGAACCTGACGGAGAACGATCTCCATGACGACGATGGTGGCGGCGGGTTCTTTTTGGTTTCGGTGATCGACCCATTTCGTTAACCTTTTATTTGACAAATTTTAGTACTTGATAAACAAAGAAGACCAGTATATATAATCTTACCACAAACAAAATTATTAGTCTATTAGTCCGCAACACTACAATTTGTCTTCAAAATCAAAGTCAATACTACACACAACACAATTTAAACAAAAGATACAAGAGTCCAGAACACAATTTAAACCAATGATATGAAAGTCCACCACAATTTAAGGGAAAGATACAAAAGTCCAGAACACAATTTAAGCCAAAGTTATGAAAGTCCACAACACAATTTAAGGGAAAGATACAAAAGTCCACACTTGCACACTGATCGTAGCCAAATGCGAAGAAACGAATATTTTCCAGTTTCTCCCCACATCTAAAACTGCGTAATTTTTTCAAACAACGATTCAGTTAACTAAGTGTGAAAATTACAAAATGTATACAAACACTTGAATGATCCTAAAGGGCAAAATGGAGCTTGTTCAGCGAAACCATCAGTTGTGCCCAGAAAATTTGAAACGTAAATACACATAATTTAGGTCACATACGTTGTTACGATTCTATGGATCGTAATGACCCATTCTTCCACACAACAGACGATACCCTTTTGCTACGTAAGAAAAATGTATAAGATACAACAATAACTCAACCCGACTGCCAACCACAAACACTCAGCCGCCGATCGAGATCTTTATCCCACTTCTGATAATTTGTAACAGTCAAAGAAAAAGATTTTTTTTTTTTTTTAGTGCTTATATTGTATCCATGAGTGCTTACTCGGCTGATAGGCTTGTGGTGGACCGCCGGATCTGAAATTATTAAAAAGGTAACACATAAGTACACATGCATAATTTACGTGGATGACCATGACCAGCTCAATAATTAATCTCGTCTTATTAATCAACAATGCTGTGAACCAGATACGCACATCTTAGAAATAGTAGGATTCACCATCACTATTTTTTTTATAAACGTGATACATGCCACCAAGGGGAGGGTCGCCATCCCACATGTGGATCCTCATGTAAACCACTTCGCTTCACCACCTGCCTGGGAGGATCGCCATCACCAGGTGTGCAAACTTCAACTTGGTTCACAACACTATTCAGCCAATTAAGGATATCATAAAGTGTCACTGGTCATCCACTGTCAAACTCTAGATCGATCACAATCCATGCATTGCAAACACCAAACACAAGCTACGTACTTAGTAAGTTATTAAACTTACTTGACAATCACGAAACTGGCACCACGACACTATGACGATCAGACACAAACTGAGCTTATCATAGACTTGTCGTCGATGCCTTACGCGTCTTACTACGCAATAAAATAGTGTTAACAAACCTTTTGTTACATATGTAGGAAGCACTATAGAACAATTTATGTCAAAAAGACTAGTTTATGACACTGCGTAGTTCTCAACTGCATAAAAAAAAACGTCCATGCAGTGCCTTTCAATTGAGTGTTGATATAAGAATTGACTGATCAACCCACCAGAATAATTTTTCTTTATTGCCTTTTAAAATTTTATAAAGATACATCTATAAGAATATTTTCGGCATGAATATGTTTTGTTTTATGGATACACGATCCCCAGTTACAAAATCCCTAAACTGCAAAGTGATTTACATATATTTTGTATAGATACTAGTATTAGTGGAGCAACTTGCTTCCTTCCTCAATGGAAAGTTTTGGAAACGAGCTATTTGCTTTACTTAATAAAAGTTGACTACAAATCATCGAAAAACAAGACACTTAAATCCCCAAATACAAAATACCCCACAACTAAATGTGTACAGTGCTTTGCTTTCTTTTGTCTTTTTTTTTTAAATGCTGCAAAATTGTAACAAAACTCCTGAAGAATTTTTTTGACATGGATAAGTTGAACAATAGATTTGCAATTAATTCCTCACCCAATTGATGGCGAGAAGAACACGTAGCTCCGCAAGTGCTATGCTATGGCTGTGAACTCACAAGAACCCTAACTCAAGTCTCCGAAAACATGCTTAACACATTTGAAAGAAAGGTCCTTCGGCGAATTTTGGGAGTAGTTTGCGACCGAAATATGTAGATCGCGCATGCGGTAGAACCATGAGATGTACGACCTTTACGATGAGCTGGGATTTTCGAGAATCGTCAAACCACAACGTCTACAATGGGCACGGCGTGTACAACGAATGGATGATGACCGCATGCCTAAGAGAATATTGAAGGCACGCATCGACAAAGCAAGGCTGCGAGAAAGATCGAGAGCCCGTTGGTAAGACTCAGTAGATGAGGACGCCGAACACCTGCTGAGCTTCCAAAATTGGAGGACGCGGTCATTTGACCGAGATAACTGGAGGACAATGATCCAGGCGGCCAAGGCCCGACGTCGGGTTGTAGCGCCACGATGATGATGAACTGGTGGAAAGAGGTGTAAAAACTAGAAAAAGGATAATTCCTATTGTGCTTGAGGATTTGTGTCTGGGATTTGTATTGTACTTTAGAATTTGGGGATTCTCCAATGTGTATTTGCTCTTAATAAATTAAATGTTTAAATATAATCTAGTTGTAAAATTAAAGTTATTAAATCTTGGAAAAACGACTACAAATTGAGGCAGTTACTATTAACTCATCGTTATTTGCTACCAAAATAATTAAAGGTTCCATGACACCCGCAGGGTTCCATATTCTAGGGGGAAACACATTTTGCTCTGCAGGAAAACATGAACTACATTTGGTTTTTTTTAATTGTGCCCTTATTTCACAATATTTGTAACAACATGTTTTATTTATTAATATAATTACCCCTTCATCTCTAGAAATACATTTTTCCAGCGGATTGGAAACCTCCCATAATCATTGGAGCAAAAATCTTCTTTATTACATCCTGGTCTTTTGATATATGTATGTAAGTTTATCATTTTTAAAGTTAAGCTTTCGTTCAGAAGAAATAAATTTATTACTTGGTGTGGTAGTTTGAGCTGTCCACGTCCGTTAGAGGGGTGTTCGTTGCACAGGGGATATTTATATGCATTGATTTCCTATACCTTCTTTCCGGGACTTTCAAAACTGTCCGCAATGATGGGTGTCCGCTAGAGAGAGGTGTCCGTTAGAAGAGGTGTCACTGTAATAGGTTTCTGCTCATCGTTCGTCGTAGCACGCCATCAAGCGCTTCGCATCGCAGACATTACGATTTTGGGTTACACGAATTCTGTCAGATTCTCGTATCAACAACAAGAAACCCTCCTAGCATATTTTCTCAATTTCTTTCAAATTAATTTAAATTTATTAAACCCTACATGGTCGCCTACAATTCATGCTTTCCTCTATACAAGTAGTACAGCCTTCTCAATTTGCATAAAATTTAAAAGCTATAAACAACAAGTGACACACGTACTACAGCTTGGATGCATTTAAACGGCCATGTTGTTGCCGGAGGTTAGATAGGTTCACCATTGTTTCCATGTAGTAAATCAGCGTTTATTTTTCAATATATGCCTTGCGTATGTAAACATCATTTCATTCCATAAGAATGCGCACAGGCGACTCCTACACTGCTGATGGCGGTGACCTTTTCTCTTATAACGCTTGACTATCTGATATATTGATTTTTTCGTGCCCGGGACAACTTAAATCGGCCGGAACCTTTTATCGAAAAAACAAAACGAAAAGTGTCTATCAAAACCATTTCGGTAATAATTTCAGAATGAAAAAATGTTAATATATTTTGTCAACGACAACAGAATTTCATGTTCTGAAGATGAAAAATTGTTTCCGGACCCAGGGTGGGTCTCGCTTTGTATATTCCATTCCTCGTGGTTCGTGTCTTATCCCTTCCGTTTGCGGATGGCAGGCTGAACTTCAACTGGGTAGGCCACTAGTAAGGTAAGGTACGTATATATTGGCGAAAGAATGTCTTTCGCCCCACTGTAGAAAGTTCCGGAATAAAATATTCGTGAAAGGAAGGCAGTCAGCAAGGGGATGAAAAGGGATAACAAGAGAAAACTTATTGAAAATAAGAAAAAAACTCAAGCATTTCCGAAATTATGTGAAAGGAATACTTATGCGATAATAAGGAATACGGTTGGCTAGAAAGTGGTATCTTACAATAAAGTGTTGCATTGCAAGGGTGAGGAGATATGGTTCGATCTATACTGAAACATACACGGAACGCTATCGGACAACATCGAGAGCCCTCGGTTTCTGTAATTACATATTCTAAAAAGGTAGTCATTTTTAGCAAACGTCGACTGAATTTATATTGACTCGATTAAAAACAACAGCAACATTCGAAGCATCGCAGGACATTTTCTGATGGTTATATACACACTGTACTATGCAGATACATGTGTCTTGAATGTTTGTGTGTGGACTTCTTGTGTTTCAGAAGCATTTCGTTGTTCCTGATAAAGTGCAGACAAGAATTTTTCATTTTACTTTGAATATTGTCCGACTTCAATCTTCACGTTCCATTCGTTTTTTATTTTTTTTATCAAATATTAGAATAATAAATTGTGTCTGGTTATTGTTTTTTTTTTATTTTTATTTTTTTTTCAGTTGCACTTGCACTCTGAATTGAATCTGATTAATATGGACGATCTGTGCGTAGTCGTTTACTCGAAATGACAATAATTCAAGTGGTCAAAGATAGTGAGAAAACTTGGGCACTTTTTGTCAGTCCGAGACAAGGAAATGTGTAATTTATGTTAGAGTTATCTTATACCACAATTGCATATGAAATGAACCAGAACAGACAGAGTCAATGGCTTTTGAGATATTTGTGTAAAGTTAGGGTTGGGGAGCGTCGTAACGAAGGTGGTTAACCGTGGGTTTGAAGGTAGTAAGAAAATATTAGATAGGAAGAAATCGAACCAATCATTAAGCATCATGCCCATCGGTGTTTTCGTCACAATGGGAGACTTCTGAGCAACCAATGGGCGATCTTCCCAGACTAAACTGTCCATATCTACTTGCGTTAATTATGCTGAGCCAAATTTAAACATCCCATCTTTGCGTGCTTTATACTCAGGACATCCATTAAGATGATATTTATTTCCACACTACCTCGATTAATTGAAATTCGAAGTGTTGGGTATACTACCTTCTATTGAGAATTTCCGCTTTTCACAATTTTGCCAATTAAAATCCTCCGAATTCAAAATCCCGCTAGTTTAAAATCCTGCTGTCAGCTAAAAATCCCGCTCATTCCAAATTCGGTTTTTTTTAATTCTTTCATAATAAAGTAAGTCGTCGAAGTATCGGGCGTGCAAATTTTAAACCAATAATCAATTTTATAACGATACATTGCATATTGGATATGAGTTAAACTTTAATCAATTTTACCTATCTGGCGAGATTTCGAGTAAAAGATCTTAATTTTCTAGAGTAAGTAGGTATCCCTAATGCGACACTTAAGTCCGCCGTAGATGGTTCGGAATACCTCTCCCGAAAAACTGATCAGACCAGGCCTTCCGGACTGCCTGAATATGGCATCCACCACAGACGATCCGGATTTCCTCTCCGGAAAAACTGACCAGGCCTGACCTTGATGAGTTCCGGATCGTGTATGCCAAAATTTGGTCGGTTCAGGCGGCCGGATGTAAAATCTGATCAGGCCTGTCTTCACCGCAGACGTTGCGGAATTCCTCTGAGGAAAAACTGAGGAGGCCGGATGTAAAATCTGATCAGGCCTGGCTTCACCGCAGACGTTGCGGAATTCCGGACCCGGCAGAATTTCTAGATACACGATTCGGAATTCCTCAAGGCCACGCCGGATTAGTTTATCTGGAGCAGAATTCCGGAGCGTCTATGGCGGCCTTTATGCAAGATCGTGGATTGGGTGGCCTTGCTTTACAAACTCCCTCGACCCAAAATCCCGGCAAAGCCAGACGGGATTTTTTCTGAATTTGTTGGGGCAAGTTTCATCAATTCGTGTCTTTGTCGAGTATTAAGAATTTTCTAGCCTGAAACAAATCAAATGAAGAGCTGAGTCGGCGTATGGGTCAGATGTCAGTTGACTAATTGATTCGCAGGTGAAAATGGCAGTGGACATGTCCCATTGCAGAAGGATGATAACTGCATTGCTTAACATGCCATGAAATGGAACCCCATTTCCAATCAAGACCGTCCAAGGGAGTGTATTAAAATTTCATGGCACCGTTCTGTGGTAAAGTGTGAGTCTCTGCGTAAGACATGACGGAAGTTGCGTTCGATTGCCCAGAACAGAGTACGATGGCGCGAAGGAGTAGTTGACGCGCTA
Organism: Chloromyia formosa; assembly: GCA_964017055.1. NCBI lineage: Eukaryota > Metazoa > Arthropoda > Insecta > Diptera > Stratiomyidae > Chloromyia > Chloromyia formosa. Next base: position 1,891,927 of record OZ024813.1, on the reverse strand, counting down.
GACTGGTAGCTTAGTGCGTAGAGGCTCCATTCTGATGTCTGGCTACGGTCGTTACGGGTTCAAGCCCCGTACACGGCGTTCGTAGCCACGGATGTTTGTGTTGTCTTCCCCCTGTAGTGCGGGGCTACCAGTGCAGGGCAAGTGCACGGGAAGCGGATCATAATTTCCTCCTCGTCCTCAGAGCATCTGTAATAATCATTATATGGAAGCCTCAAACGCTTGGCATGGTTGCCCATCGGGCAATGTCCCGTAATAATCCCCACGAACTTCCGTCTCTCCAGCATCAGCAGGAGGAGTGTTTAGGATTGAAGGTTGGCCAAATCTGTTTTGCAATGTTGCAGGTACTATCATTTAGCCAACTTTGATCGAGATTCGCCTGAATTCCCGGCCACTTATCTCAGTAGTTTTATTCGGTTGAAAAAATAATGTTTAAAGCAATCTTTTTTTTGAATTTATCCTCAACTCGAATAATTTGTAAACCTGAATGAGGAAAATCAAATCGACCATGAAGGATGGAGGTGACTTAAACTTTATCCCAGCGGTGATACCAATGAAAACATCCAAAATGTGTGAAAAAACAACAAATACATAGTAGATACTAGTATATACAATAACATAATGAAATCAACCCAAAACCATACATTCATGCTCATTCAAAAACCATATATGTATCTTCCAGAACTCATTAATTAAAATTGAACGCAGACAGACCACCCTGAATTTGTTTGTTCCGTTCGATGACGATCGTGTCTCTGTTAAAAAATTTAATTGAACTTTTAATACATGCAGTTTCATTTTCGTGCACTATTCTCTCCAAGTGCTGTCTCGACTGCCTAAAATCTATATTCATTCATTTCTATCCCATTCAGCTGCTCTCTGATTTTTTTCTAGGTCTTCTGTTTCCAATTTGCGAAATTTTATTGAACATTTTGCAAATTAATCTACAACTACAATATTATACAGATAATAAAAACAAACGGAATACAAAGGCAGCATGTTTGAAGCACTCGCAAAAAAAGTCATTGAGCACAGATAGCGTTTTGCATTTAAATTGAAAAATTATAATCAAAGCAAAACAAAGCAAAAAAAAATGTCTAGTTAACTTAGACCGGACGGTCTGATTGTATATAAGAAGCGCGTATTGTATTGTATTTGCAATTAAAACTTCGATAAAAATGTTTTCGACGAACAATCAGATGCGATAAAAAATGTATTTTACTTATAATTTTAACGACGCTATGGTGGCACTTTAAAAACCTATTAGCATGTGTTGATGGAATGTATTGTTAATTAGGCGAATTTATTGATTTTAGAATGAATTTTATATTTGGTATTGTGTGAAATTCACTAAAAGACACATGCGTGTGCATATTTTGAAGGGAGTAGAACGGCTTCAAAAATGTGCAAAGGCTATTTAAAACGCTGGAAGCCTTGGTGAAAGTTACAACGAAAAAAATGTTCACTGTACCCTTCTTATTTTGCACGCCTGGTGTTTTTCTTTTTTAAGAACGTCACATCCTTTTCATCGCGATATCTCTTGCAAATGTCATGTTTCCTACACTATCAATTGTTGTACCTGCTGTTGGCCATAGAAAGTGAACCTCATATCGATCGTATCTTGCGCAATACTTCAACACCGTAAAAGTAAAAAAAAGTCACAATCCTTACGTGAATATACCCTTTCGCCAGTGCACCTTTAATATTTATGACTGAACCCTTTTGTCCTCTTCTCAGATAAAAACTGAAAGATACTTGTCACAACTTTCTAATTCTCAAATCGCCAGAGAGAAAGTCCCTAACATCCCGGAACGCATACATATGAGCTAATGTACGCATGGCTTGTTTGCAATTCGAAAGATATCCTTGACGCGTATCTTTTCTCCTTGGGAAACAAAAGACATATATTTTTCTCTCACTATTAGACGGTTCGTTAAATTTAAGAGTTGTATAATATCCGACCAATTATTTGGTCTACAACTTAATAATGAGACTTTTTTTGGAATTTTGGGCATTTATTCATAGATTTATTCATATAACTAAATTATTCAAAATATTGGCCATCAGCAGCGATAACTTTCTCCCATCTTTCGGGAAGTCTACGAATTCCGTCGCGAAAAAAATCTTGGGGTTTCGAGGCTATCCATGAATCGAGCCAGTTCTTAGTATCCTCATATGAAGTGAAGTGCTGATCAGCCAACGCATGAGTCATCGAAGCGAACAAATAGTAATCGGATGGAGCAATGTCAGGGCTATACGGCGGGTGGGGTAGCACTTCCCATTTGGTTGTTTCCAGGTACGTTTTCACGACTTGCGCAACATGAGGGCGAGCATTGTCATGCTGAAGAATTATTTTGTCGTGCCTTTCAGCAAATTGTTGCCGTTTTTCACGCAATGCTCGACTCAAACGCATCAATTGCAGTCGATAGCGCTGCCCGTCAATGGTTTCATTCGGTTTTAGCAGCTCATAATAAAGAACACCGATCTGGTCCCACCAAATGCAGAGCATAAGCTTGGAACCATGAATATTTGGCTTCGCGGTCGATGTTGATTGGTGCCCGGGCGGTCCCCATGATTTCTTTCGCTTTGGGTTATCATAATGAATCCACTTTTCATCGCCGGTCACAATACGATGCAAAAAACCCTTCCGTCTTTGCCTTTGAAGCAGTTGTTCGCACATGCAAAAGCGCCTCTCAACATCTCTTGGCTTCAACTCGTACGGAACCCAGTGGCCTTGCTTTTGGATCATTCCCAGTGATTTTAACCGCTTCGATATGGCTTGCTGAGCCACTTCCAACGAAATTGCCAACTCTTTTTGAGTTTGGCACGAATCTTCTTCGAGTAATTTCGTCAATTCTTCGTCTTCAAACTTTTTTGGCTGGCCAGGTCGCTCTTCGTCGGTAATGTCGAAATTATCATTTTTGAACCGATGAAACCACCGAAAACACTGTGCACGCGAAAAAGCATCGTCACCGTAAACTTCCACGAGCAATTTATGACTCTGAGCTGCAGTCTTCTTAGCAAAATAAAACTTCCCGCAAATGTTGTTTTTTTCGTGAATTTTCGAAACTTTCCATGGTCCGGTAAAATACGTTGTCAACAATCAACACGAAATGTTTATACTGACATTGACAGCTTATGAATACAAACTTCAAATGGTATGTATGTCAAAGATGGACTACCATTGGTTTATCGGTGTTGCCATCTCTAAAAAAAGTCTCATTATTAAGTTGTAGGCCAAATATGATTTTATTACATGAACACACTTTTATCCTTTTGCGAACGACTGGTGTTCTCATCCCTGTTTTTTTTTGCCAACGTTTTGTTTTCGCAGGTCCAAATGGCTGTCCCAGACGGAGAGGCAGGCAAACGTATACCCGTTTCCAAACGCTCGAGCTCGAAAAGGAATTCCATTTCAACCACTACTTGACACGAAGACGAAGAATTGAAATTGCCCACGCACTTTGTCTAACGGAGCGTCAAATCAAAATTTGGTTCCAGAATCGACGAATGAAATTGAAAAAGGAACTGCGTGCCGTGAAAGAAATTAATGAGCAAGTAAGTAGATGTTTTTGTTAAATTGTCGGTTGTAAGTAAAAGGAAGTTAGTTTAGTTCAGTACATATTTGGATTTCACGTGAATCGGGCAACCTGCAATATATTAGCTAAGTCAAGTAAGAAGTTAAATTGACGAGGAGGCTAATAAGAAAGGGGCTGCGCTTTATTTGTTTTAAAAATCATGAAGATAATGTGGAGATTGTGAGCTATCCGTATCGTCTCCGATGAAACCTTCTCCTTTGGTTGTTAAATTACATGTACGCAAGTAAAAAGATTTTATGCATGATCAGAGTTGTGGTAATATGTATGGTCACCACTCAGCCCACTAGAAGTTTCGGTTCACCTTGTGGGCACTACATCCCTGGTGGAGTTATAGAAACTGCTTGATGTCTTTTGTTCTTCGGCTTCAGGATCGAGAGCACCGTCATGATATAGCGAAAACAGGATAAAACTGTTCTATTTCACATTCGATAAGATACCAAACTTTTCAATGTGCGGGTACAGTATACAGTTTATACAGCTTTGACCGAAACCAGCTGTGTGGGAAACTGTTTTTTTCGAACATGTTGTTATCATTTAAATGGATTAATGATCCCATTAGCAATTAGAGAAGAGGACCGAACCCTTTGTCACACTACTTCCCTTGGCTTATTGTCGACACTGAAAGTTTTTCAAAATCTCGGAAGAGCCACCCACTTATTTCTCATAGAAGACGTCACTTGCCTAATTATTTGGTTGATTGGTTAGAGTGGCTGTTTCCTACCCAGTAGAAAATCACAAGTAGCGCTAAATGTGCGCCGTTTTGATGCCACACGCCTCATATGAGAAATAAACCGTTGTTATCAAAAACGCTCTTAAGTATTCGTCCTCAGATCCATCCTGCGGAGTTGAGAAAACGTATTATCACCCCGACACCCTTCGAGGAGATGTCGGATATATCTCGGAAGAAAGCACTGCCAACTTCTTGATGCCTGATTATTGCAAGAGACGGGCATTTGCATTAGAAATGGATCAGAGTTTCCTTCTTCTCCTCACTCCTGCGGCTCCGAACGAGTTTTCTTCAGCATGGCATTTGTTTTACGTGCATCGTGTGATGGCCATAGTTTCCTAGACGTGGCACACGTTGTCAGTGCGCTCCATCTTTCTCTAGCCCGTGTTAAGAAATAAAATAAAAAAATAAATAACTGGCGCAACAGTCCAATTTGAACCACGGCCTCGAGATGAGTTAGCATCATCTCATTTTCTAGATCGTGACGGTTTTGTGCAGAGGTATGTGATCAGCAACACGCTCAACCGAGTTATTTACCCCATAATGGGTACTCATTTAACAGCTGAGTGGGCTCATAGTCCGGCACGTAAATCCCCGGAATCGAACCGGGGCTCAGTGCGTTGAAGGCGAACGTGCTAACCGTTGCGCCATCCGGACTACTATTGTATTGTATTATGAAATGTATATATGTAAGTATATCCCTTTTTACAGCACTAAACGGCGGGTCGACAGTCACCGCGTAGGACTCGTGAGGCCCTTCTCGTTTTCCTCGGTATTCCTATGTCCTGGAACCCATAGAAGAGATACTTCGGCAGTTCAGCCAGTTTGCTGCGGCATTGTTTGACTATTTTCGATGAGATTGTTACTGATTCCAGAGCCTTAATCGCAGCCTGGCTATCTGAGAAGATGGCGACACTCCTAGGGGCTTCCGTGCTGTGCTTCAGCATCCTACACGCCTCCCTTATTGCTAGCACTTCAGCTTGAAATATGCTTGCATTGTCTGGGAAGCAAAAGGACACTGATTCTGTGAAATCCTCAAAGACGATCCCCGCACCGACTCCACAATATATTTTAGAGCCATTAGTGAATATTTTGTGGTCGTATCTCCCGGTCACCTCCTCACTCCATTCCGCTCTCGTTGGGGACCGACACCGAGGTCCTTGTTGAAGACTATTTCGGTGACGATATAATCTGTTGGCAACATGTCTCTTACTCCAGAGACTCCAGTGGATTGTTGTGCCCATATGGCTTGGAAGTCCAATATCCAGGCTCCCCCCTTAGTCTGACATGATGCTCGCGGCGTTGAATTCTATTTGTAGGTCCTTTACAAGCTATCTACCTCACTGCCTTCAGTCCTTTCCGAAATATAGCGTGTGCCTATCCAAGCGATTGAGAGTGTATATGTGCATTGCGCATATAGTGTAATTTTGGCTTAATTGGTGGTGGTGTTCCGTTTCGGATTTATTTTAAAAAATCGGTTGAAAATGGATTTGCGCGGCCTTTACCCTTGAAAATCTTAACACTTGTACACATGGTTATGTGACTTTGTTCGCAGTTTTTAGAAGGTCAAAAAGGAAGGTGTTCGCAAAAATTCAGATTGTTGTATTTCATTATGAAATTTACCCATTTTCAGGTTTTATTTGATTGGATTATTATCTTATCAATGTATGTTACTATAGTAATTTTCCTTTATATACTCTAAACGAATTTTACTAAAACTTAACCCTTTGTTTTGTCTACTCTCATTACAGGCGCGTCGCGATCGTGAAGAACAGGAAAAAATGAAAGCGCAAGAATCGATGAAATCCGCCCAACAACATCATTCAAAACCCCAAGATCATTCAATTGTGACGTCACAAAATTCCGGTCACCTACATCATTCGGTGGGACAAAATGATCTCAAGCTAGGTTTGGGTATGGGCGTTGGTGTCGGTAGCAATTTAGGAATGATGGGATCGCTTGAAAAGAGTCATGACCTTTTAAAGGCCGTTAGTAAAGTTAACACATAAACCACGCGATTTCATTCTCAGTTTAATTAAATTTTATACTATAAACAGAAATAACAAAAAAAAAAAACGGAAAAAATACAAAAATAATAAGAAAAACTGAAATTATAAGAAATTATTAATTTTAACAAAATGATAAAATTTAAAAAATTTAAAATTAAACATTAAATGTAGTAATAAGTGAGAATTATCCTATAAAAATACTATAGATACTTTTCCTCCTGGACGTAAATTAATTGATATTAAAAGATAAAGTGGAAGAGAACTATGTGGTAAGTTTAGTTTAGTAGATTTTAGTTTCATTAGTCGCAAAGAAAGTAACTATAAGTAAAATTATAGACAAAAAAAATGTGAGAAAAATTCAGAATGCGTGTCGTACTAACCAAGCGTCGATCGCGCACGAATTCTGAATGAATTTCTGATTTTTGTGTTCGCGCATATCATTTCGAAGTTATTTTTTTACTTTGATCTATGTATAATTTAATGTGTGAAACTCTATGTGAGTTTCTTGTAAATACAAAAGAAAATAAATGCCATTGGTTTATACTTAAAAAAAAAACAACTATATAATGGAAAAATACAAATTAAAAACACAAAAATAAAAACACACATATATGTAATTGGATGAAGTCCGCTGCTTATATTTTATAAGTTAAGGTCAATTTAATTTTTTACTGAGAGTTTTTAGAATGCGTTTTTAGAGAGTATAAGTATAAACGAAAATTGTGTATTTAATAGAACTGCAAAAAAGATTTGCATAAACAAGAAACATAATGTGTATCTGCCTATATAATAGCTCCCAGTGAATTTGTCGAGACAAGTAAATACATATATGTATAGATTATTATATATGCACATTAACATTCATGCCGGAGTAGAATTGGGGTGGAAAAAAGTGCAGATTGTAAAGCCCGTGAAAAAAAATCGAAAATTATATTTGAAAATAATATAAATGAGACAAAAATCTTAAAAGAATACGCTAAAATGCTATACTCATATACGTACTAGACTTAAGGACCATAAAACTGCAAATTTAAAAATTAACTTGGAAATTAATAAATGATTTCAACCCTTAACAACTTCATAGTATGACAGAACGACTTATGAGTTTTTTTACATGTTGTACCTTCCGTACTAGAGCAGATGCCGATCATCACAAAATCTTCACAAAATTTCTTTTTTTTTTTTTAATATCAGTCATTTAATGATTTTTATTGATTTTGAGTTCCAAATAAATAATCAATCTGATGCCTGTCAAACAGCATTACATTTAATAACTTTTAAAAGCAACTAACTTTTTTCCAAACGACATACTCTCCCTCATATTTGTTTTTGTTTTTGTTGTTGCATTTATTACATTTTATTTCAATAATTCGTTTAGTTGTGTTACATTAACAACAAACAAAACAGTCGTATTATACGTATAAACATTGTGTTTTTTTTTATCGTGCATAGAACGTAACGTATTTCTGTATTTTTATTGTTTTACTGACAGACAATTCGTCACTAAATGTTGCAATTTCTTTTTATTGTTTTGTTTGTATTATTTACTTCCACGTGCAAGACTACAAGTATATATTGGCGAAGTATCTGTAATTTGTTCTCATCTATTATTATTATCTAGCTATCCAATTTTGTTTCTATTTTCTTTTTACGTTTTTCTATTCTCCTAAAATTTATTTACTATGTTTTAACAAATTCGAGTATATGAAGAATAAAATAAAAAACGAAGAAGACTTAATGTATAAATAGGAAATTCCAGGAAAAAAACTATGAAAAAGAAATATTAATTTAAATGGAAAAAAATTGAAGCAACAAACAATAATTGTATTCTATGTTCATGTGATGTGTTACTATAATTTATTATTTCTTAATAATTAAGAAGCGAAATGTGAAGTAAAAAAAAACGATAATTGGGAGGAGATAAAATATACTTAATGAATAGAATATCTTTTCGAAGAGATACAAAGCACACATTTAGTTCTTTTCTTTTGTTTTTCTTTTTGTTTTATCAATGTTAACAAAAAAAAAAAAAAAAAACAAACTACAAGAACAACTGTATTGTAAGTAGCATGTAGTACAGAAGGAAGCCATTCAATCATAGTTTATAGCCGCAAAAAGTGAACAAATCATCTGATGAAAAATGAATAGTTTAAATCACATTACACGCAAAACACACAAAAATAAACCGAAAATACCGTGACACAAAAACACGAAAAAAAACCCACAAACATTGTCTTCAGTATGTCAAATTTGAAAGTAGGAGTGTAATGCGTAGAAATCCAGTGTATCGTTTTATTATTGCAAATATTAATTTTTATTATTTAAAAATTTATATAAAAAAATTGAAATATTGAATATGCTCTTTTATTTTAACTTTGGCTTTGGTCTTTTGTAGGGTTATTTGTTTTGAGTTCCATTCATTTTTTTTTTTAAATTCAGGGAGGATGTATGAAAGTCGCTCGAAAATGACCGAATGATGAGTATGAATGAAACATATCAAAGGGTGTAGAATGAGTGATTTGTGTGCGTCGTGTTCAGTCAAAAGGTACATCTGCCGTTATTGTCGAAAATGGGGCATGTGTATTCCGATATGTATGAAACTTGACTAAAAAAATGTACCATATATTCTAATGGGCACTTCAAACTAGCAAAATTTTTCTCAAATTTTTGAACAAGAAAAAAAATAAAAGCTTCAAGTTTTCGAACTTTGAACGGAGTGTGGATTTTTTTTTTGTAGAATGAAAAACGTTCCTATAACTCGGTCAACCCATTAGTACCCAGAAGTTTTTTTTTTCCGAATTTTAACACCAAATTTCCACTAAATGGTCCTTGGCAGTTCGGAAGGGGAAGTATTTGGGTGAAACTAATGTTGCCATTGGGTACTTACCACTTAAAATTTTCAAGATTTATTTTATTTATTGTGAAAGTTAGCATAACATTTGGCTGGATGAAGTGAAACGTTGCATTTGTTACATAGATATGCTGTGCGGCCCTCGCAAGTCTTGCAGCGACGATATTTTGATTCTCCTTTTATCCTATCGGAGATGGTCTGGTAAATTTCTTTGAGTTGAAGATGATGGGCCTGGCTTCGCGGATTGTGTTCCCCTTGATTTCAGCAAAAACATGGCGCACTGCCCTCTGAACTCCAGAAGATAAATGGTGTGGCCAATCTTTCGGAACAACAGCCGCCTACCTTGGACACAGCTGGTATCAATGGCCCACGCAAAAAATAGCCACCACCAAGTTTTTGTGCAAATAGTGGTTCACTAATTTCATAAAAATTTATTCGGATAAATCAATGTCCCCAAGTACTTACTATATAACGTAATGGGAAACGGGACTTTAATGTCAATTCGGCTTTTGTGTTGCCGAAATTTTTCGAATTGGCTCCAATGAAATCCAGTTGGTTAGTATAGATACAACGGCATTATCCATCCATCTAACTGCATGAAGGCTATCCGTGGCAGCAATTACATAAGAACCTCTATCTTATTTAGCAAACTGTTTTTTTTTTATAGAGAAGATTCATATGTTTTGAGACCCGATTCTCGCGCAATGTCCTGGTTCCGCCAATGCCGCATTTCAGCAGCATTTCGAGTAAATGCATAATAGTAAATAAATTGTCGAAGAACAGTTGCGTTCCTGCTGCGATCTTGCAATGCGAAGCCAGTACCAAGAAAACATCTTCGCCTAGCACAAATTCGAGAGGAACTATATTTGTAGAGGATCCACAATAGGGTTCGGCATGAAGCATGTATCCATTATGATTATTCATGCACCATTGTTTGAATCCAAATCGAATTGGTTTTCCTCAGATAAACTGTTTGGATCCATGTTTGCGATAATACGGAATAATACTATCGTCGACACTTAGTAGTCCGCAATCTGAAATTTTTTTAAAAGTTTTTATTCAATTTTTCAAAATTGGGGCGTACTCTTAGAACATACAGACATGGAATGAGTTTGTCCTCTATGTCTCCATAGAAACATTGGCTCCAATATCTGGGTAGTAAGTCGACAGGTCGTCGACAGTCAGCTAACCCTAGAACATACAGGACATGGACTGAGCTTGTCCTGTATGTCTCCGGCTCCAACATTTGGCGAATAAGTCGACAGCCAGCCTACTCAGATGTTGTTTGATACTGACATACGTTGACTGTTCTGTCGAATTGTACATAAAAAAACTTCAATTCTTGTCAGAATATCGACAGTTAGCCTACTCAGTTGGCGTTTCGGAATTGACATAATGTTGACCGCACTGTCGAATTGTGCATAAACAAACGTCAATTCATGTCAACATTTAAATTTCATAATTACTAAACACAAACAGTCTACTGAGTTAGCTGCTTAGAACATAGAGGCATAGAATGAGCTTGTCCTGTATGTCTCCATAGAAACAGTGGCTCCAAAATCTGGGTACTAAGTCGACATGTGGTCGACAGTCAGCTAACCCAGTAGACCGTTTAGAAATTATGAAATTTAAATATTGACAAGAATTGACGTTTGTTTATGCACAATTCGACAGTGCGGTCAACATATGTCAATATCAAACAGCAACCGAGTAGGCTGGCTGTCGACTTATTCGCCAAATGTTTTAGCCAAAGACATACCGGACAAGCTCAATCCATGCCTCTATGTTCTAAGCCTTTTTCTAACCATTCGGCTAATTATACAATACGAATATACCGCATGCTTGGTTTCTGAAATGTATTACCTTTACTTGGTGTATTTATTTATTCAAAAGGTAGTATAAGAGATAATATGGTTACCAAAAATGCATAACCAGAATCGAAGAAAACCACAGAAATTATCAACTGAATGCGAGGTGTAAATATTTTTATCAAATTTGCTCTATTCCTCTTCGAAACATGTATGTATCTGCAAATCACTGGATCGGTAGCTTTGTGCGTTGAGGCGTCAGTTCGATGTACTCATCCTTCCATGCGAGAGTTCAAATCCAGCTGTGGTTGTTGTCCGAGCTTTTTGTACATTTGAATAAAAACGACATATCCACTGTATGGATAATTTGTTTTCACTTTCCGGTGGATAATATTTAATTCATTCGGGCTATTTTGAAATTCGCCTATTGGTGTAAAAATATTATCCGTTCACTGAAAAAAAAAACGAATTAATGGCACACCGAATCGATGAATTTCCCCGAGGCACGAGTTGTTTTTTATTATCGTTTCCAAATGAAAACAAGCAACCACTATTTACGAGTAAATGATGTTCTCTCGACAACTATTTCAGATACGATAAAAATTATTGCAACATTTTTTTATGAATTTCCTTCCATTTCCATTTTGTCTAATTATTTTCGCTGGAGTTAACCATTTCCAAAATATATGAAATAAAGGTCCCTTTTTTGTGTTTTCTGGGATTTTTGCCGAAAGTTTACTTCACATTCATCAGAACCCTGAATTCCACATCAAAAATAGAAAATAAATGATATCTTAGAAAAATAGTAGATTTTACAACTCTGCAGTTCCAAAGCCACCCTTGGAGACTTGCCAGACTTTTCATTCTCTCATTCCTACCATCGTGAAAGTTCTAGCATTGTTATTAATGTCATAACTAAGGCTGCCAACTTATGGGGAATCTGAACTCGATTTGGGATTTTTTGGGGATGGGCACTCTGCTGAGAAATATGTATGTGGATTATTATTATTAATTACCATTAATTAATGCCAATTATCGCGCTCGGTGGCCGTGGTCGTTCGGTCACCGCTCTACGCTACTAATCTAGAGCTCGGAGTGCAAATCTCGGCGCGATCAGAAACTGCCTGTGAGTACTAATGGAACTCTCACAGTGCTCCGAGCTTGTCAGTACAAAGACGGAAAAAGTAGATATGCTATCGAAACCTCAACAAGGCATAGAAATGCTAGAGATGTTGGCGCGCCTATGCCCCTGGAGGCGTGAAGGCAATTAACAACTAACAATTAATGTCGATTACCTATGGAAATTAACTACGTCAAATTCCCAAATTTGAAAATCGCCATCTCCTCTTTACTCGTGTTGGCTTTTGCAAATGCATCCGCAGAAACCATATTCAGTGATCTTGAGAACAGAAAACTGAAATCGCATATATACAGATGCTGTGGCATCTTTAATGGTTATCAGAGAACGAATAATAAAACAAGGGGTAGCTTGAAATGTATTCTATCAAAGAAAATGTTTGATATGGGAAAAGACAATGACCAAATAATAATACATATGTATATACAAATTATCGGTTTTTTTATTGAAACTTGTGTTTTTTTCTTGAGGTAATAAGTGCGGAATCCAGACTTTATTTTAGGGTAATTTTACCTAGATTTTTCGGGGAATTTGGTAAATTGGCATTGGCAACGCTGATCGTAACAGAACCCGTCGCTGGCTCTCCAGCTACTCGAATCTGAATCTGAAATTCTTAAATACGTGACTTTGGACGGCAAGCACACTAATTTCTATTAGATCCACTCCTCGTCATCCTGTTGTCTAAAAATTTGAATGCCTATCGAAATCTACTGCATTCAGTAGGAATCGAACCGGGCCCAGTGCATGGAAGGCGAAAGTGCTGTTGCTGTTGCGTCATTCGGAATCTTTCATAATCCTTTTTAAGATTTTACCGCCACAAAAACGGCAAACTTCCAAGGATTTTTTTTTAAGAAATCAGATTTAGAAATTTTTCCAGTATTTCAGATTTACGCTCTTCTTCCAAAACTCGACTCTATATAAACTCGACCTCTGGTCGACTGTGACTTATAATTAAAACGATATTCTTCTCATGGCACACAAGGCGACTCGGGATCGGTGCGAATAGAACTCGATATCGATCTGGCTTTAGGGTGACATGGTACATACACAACAAGTCAGTCATCACCACACCGAAATCATCACCGTCAAACGTCATCAATCACCTAGCCATAGTCGCCTAGCCGTTTTTATCCAATCATCAGTCGTAAATGTTTACTCGGTTTTGTATCGGAGCAACTGCTAGTTGTGCTGCTCCTGTTCGTTGAGAGCGGTGCAGGGGAGTTGTATCCTTTTCTCAATTGACAAGCCTATAATTTTTGTGGAGGTGGAGCCGTCAAAACTACAGGATCGATGGCTTCTCCTTGAACCCTCTGATTTTTTATATTATTTCTTGCTTCAATAAAAGGGAACGAAACGTCAGAAAAGGATATCGAAGCGAATTTTAATGACGCGGAAATAATGCACACGTCGTTGTGTTTACACGAGGTGCGTTTACGATTCGATAGCATATATGTGAGAACTGAAATTATCTTTATCTTATCATGTGTTTGTCGTTGGATTCATCGACTTATCAACGGCGGTTGAGTACCCGTCGGGACCTGTCGTCAGCTAACAAGTTACGCGTTGTCGTCAACTCGTTTGCTGTTTACACGGAACAAGTATCGTATATTTGACGCGCCCCACGGCGTTACGCGCCTCGTGTATTAGAACCTTTACTCGCAAATTCTTTCGAGACCGATTGACATATGCCAAACGGTAGCTAATGGTTTCATTATTAACATATTAAATTGTTTCAGGTCAACTTTGACCGCACAGGCTATAATTAATGAAACACCACCCAAAAATTGGGTCCGACCAAAATGCACTCATTATTTCTTGATACAATCGCAAAAGCAAAAATATCTACAATACATTGAGCGCAGAGAGTTTGCTATAAAATATGGCTGGAATCTTTATGAGCAACGGTTAATTTGCAATTACCATTCCAAGAAATTCTTGGTATTTTTTTGACATATCAATCAGCTGATTTCACGAATTAAATTTATTCCAGGCCCGCATCAATTGTAGCATAGACCACCATTCATTTGATAGAGAGACTACGATACGTTTACTGCGCGCCTGGAATAATTTTAAACTCTGCTACTCTACTCTGCTGATTGATATGTCAAAAAATTGCCAAGAATTCCTTGGAATAGTAGTTGAAAAATAACCATGGATTTGCTTATGTAGATTCAACCATATTTTAACGCAAATTCTCTGCGTTCAAAATAAAAAAATTTTGGTTTTGCGATTGAGTGGGAAATTTTCGATAAATGATGAGTGCAATTTGATTAGATCCAATTTTTGGGCGGTTTTTCGTTACTTTCAGAGTTGACCTTAAACAAATTAATATGTTGGTAATGCACCATTTGCTAGTTTTTGGCATATCTCTTATCGGTTTAAAAAATATTTGCGAGGAAAAAGGTTGAATTGATTACACTATATAGTTAAATATATGAAATCTAATCATCTCTGTCCAATACTTTAAGAAACATCGGTCGTTTTGACATTTTTTACGATATTTTGGAATTAAAACAGAATAAACAATTAGTGGGTTTTTTTGAACAACGGGTTAGGGTAAGTTAACTCGTAAAGCAAAAAAACGTCCGAGGGCAAGCCACCCAGGTTAACCTTTTAAATGTCATGTCATGTCATGCCAATCAGAGTCGTTGGGTTAGCTTTCAAAATTGACCGTAGCAACAAGCAATTATGAATATGGCCGCCTAAATATTAGATAGTAGTGACGAGAAAATACAAAATTTGGAAATTGCGAATGAACTGCTTTCGGAACTTCGCACCAATTGTCAAATTAACGACGAGCATACCTATTTGGCTGGTACAATTGTACAATCTATCGAGTGCAGGTTAGCCACTCCAATGGCTCGTACAGGGTTAAGTTTTTGTTGTAATGCATGGAAATACCCTAACATGCACTCCATAGACGGTCAAAAAAACACATCTAATGTGAATATAAAAAAAAGTAAACGCGTCACAGTGCAATAATGCCACCAGACAAAATCTAAAATATGGCGATATGGAAAAAAAATCTAACCACGGATTCGAATTAAGTGTGCAGAAATCATTTTAAGAAACGTTCTTATCTTTTCGTTTAGGAAAGTTGATCTTAACTTGTAAACATGTGTCATCATCGCAATGATCACCATGTTCCTAAATGTCTTGAATTTTTGAGTCTGTCAAATGTTCATTTAGAGCTTCTAACTAGTATTGGGAGGTACTCATGTAAAAACTATCTCGTTTAATTAATTTTACGTTAAAAATGTCTCCTTATTAATATACAGCGTATATTTATACTTACTTCCATTTACATACATACTCGTACATATTTTTCATATGCCAAATAACCCAATCCAATTATTTATAGAACCTAATACGTACTAGATACATTATGAGCAATATTCTATTCACATAACCACCACCAATAAAAATCAAGAAAATGAACTAGTAGTCGACTACTTCTTATACAAATATATATTTCTTCCCTTCTAAAAAAATAATAAATAATAAACAGAATCTCCATGACGTAATGCAAGAAAAATAATAGTGATTCCAAAAAGATATCTTTAAGACAAAATTATATATACGTAAATTTGGTCAGGGTAGGTTTACAAAAATAAAAAATTACAGTTACATAACAAAACAAAAAGAAAACCATGAAAAAAAAACACACAAAAATAAATCAAACATTAATCGTTAAATTAAAAAAAAATGGTTAGTTATTGTATAAACACGTAATATGTAGTAGGTAAGTATTTAATAAAATATAAGTGTATCTCATCAGTGCAGTTAATGACTTCCAGCAGCGACTGCAGCATTCTATTTAATTTAAACGTGCATAATACATACGTAGAGCCAAATAAAAAATTAATAAATAAAAATCAAACAATTCTAGTTTTGTAAATTTTAGTTATATATACTTTAGAAAATACTTCGGTTTTTGAGCTAAAAAAAATTGTATTGTGAATTAGGATGCTTCTGAATATATGTAACTGTAAAAAGACTAGGATTACCAATTCGTTCAAAGCCACTCAATTGTGAACATGTTTGTTTTTTATTATTTTAAAATTGAAAACATTATTATATAGTCATTAGTGACATCTGAAAACCATTGTGACATGAATTGCATATACGTAATGAAGAAAATAAGCAAAACGGAAAATAGTAATCAAAAAGAAAAATATCTAATCCATAAAATGTATTTGAATAAAAACAAATAAGAAATAGTATTCTTTACTGAAAGTTATCTATATATTTCTGTGATAAGATTTTGACAGCACAGTTGAAAATTACAACAAAAATAAAGAATATAACAAAAAGTTCGTTGAGCAAAAATAAAAAGTTAAAAAATTATCAAAAAGTGAATTGAATAGATGAAACCTACTTACAAATCATACCGATCCATTTTACGAACAAAAGCTTTCTCTAAATTACAAAAATCTAATTGAGAAAAAAGGAAGGTTAATACAATCATTCGTTTAAAGATATCAAAAATTAATATACGTACATAGATTACAATCGCAGCCACGACTACAAACTAAATAGAGTTGTTGTTAAACCTTAAAAAAATACATATACCTAAATGGAAAAAAACTCATGTTAAAATCTTAACACAATGAACTCAACGTCTCGATTCCTTGAAAGATACTCTCCCATCAAAAGTTTCGTAACAGTATGGTATGCAACATATGTATATTTAATTTTACTTAAAGAAAAAAGCAAAATTAAATAAGTAATAAAGAAGTTTTAAAGCCAACACGAAATCTGCAATGATGGGAATTACAGTTATTAAAAGGAACAGACGTCACTGAAATGCACCTCGGGTGCGTTGAAAGTCAAAATTCGAAAATCTACCGGCTAGCATTGGTAAATTTTAAGAGAATTCCAGTTGAAGCAGCTTACAAAATACTGTTCTCAAAAGTAAATATCGTATTAAGAATAAAAAAAACTTAAGGCTTATTAATATTACTGTAACTTTTCTGCTGTATTATACGTACAGATTATAAGTATAAAATAAATAATATTGGAATAAATTAATCGAAGATCTTTTGTTAAAAAAAATATATAAAAATATTTTTGACAGTCGAGGAACTAAGGTGCGAGCCCCGGGCCGTGCGAAGGAAATTTGGCGCCAGGAGCGAAAATTTAATACGGCGCCCACATAAGCTGGGGAAAGGTGCTCAAACCATTTTATTCCTTTTTTCGAAAAAATCGTTGAAGGAGCGCTAATGTTTTATTGGCTCAGCTAATAACAAATTATGTGAATTCTGTCTATAAATAGTGAAAACTTTTTATAAGAAATCCATTCAGTAGTTGATAATACCGTAATAAGCAAGAAGTTGCAAATTTAGTGATAAAAAATATTGTGCGGAAAATAATACCAATATTGGTTTTGGCCCGAGAAAATTTAATTATTCGCGAGATCGGCGGAATGCCATTCTTTAGCGTATTGCGGCATTTCATAAAGTTCAGGGAAATGGGCACCGCCGACCGGGACAAAGGATCTGAACGGGTAGAAAATACTACTCCAGTAGTAGATCTCGTTTTACTATCACAAAGCCGCCGGAACAACTTCAAAAATTCATGATATTAGGAACGTTCTACTTCGAACAACGGGTAAGCAGGCAAAACGTATGCAATTGGTTCAAAAGTATGAAATTCGGGTTGGGAAGATGATAAACCCTGTCATCTTTTGGGAAAAGTTGACCACTTTCATGACCGAAAAATATTCTCACAACTTAACTTCCTTAGATTTCGGAGGGAGTGTTCAAAGGCACTTGTTGTTGAGCCTTTCTCGAGGTTCCCGCCGTAGAAGGATTCTTCCTTCACCAACGTGTAGTTTAAATTTTTAACTTTTCCGGAAAGATGTGTGTGTGTTCCCCATTAACATGCTCCTGGGCCTTCTTAACGGGAATTCGGGCATTGTAACTGGTTTCATTACGTAAGTCAGTTTTACAAGTTATTTTTCGGTGTGAGGTCGAATAAAACCTTTTGAGTAGCTGTCGGGCAAGTGCAAAGTGCTTGGCTTCAGTGATGGCAATGCACGCAAGTCTCTGGATTCTAGTCAGAGTGGTTCTACCGGCTAGGGATGTGGCTTTTCCACCAGACAATCGCACTGTATTTTACCATAGGTATGATAACCGCTTTGTAGATTCACTGAACTATGAGGGGTTCGATTCCCCATGTTCTGGCGATAAACTGTCTGCAGATTCACAAACCCAGAGCGCAGTGGGAGTTCTACTATTAGTACCAACAGGCAGAACCTCTCTTCTCTAGCTTAGTAGAGCGGTGACCGAATAAACACGGCCCCAACAACGGCCTTTTCAGAAATCGCTCTAAGGTGTTCTGCCCAGGTGCCCAGGATGACTTTTTGTCGATGTTAACTCCCAAATATTTGGTATTAGACACCTTGTGTGAAATTTTTTATCGAGAATAGTTTCCACATCATGCGTGAATGCACGCAGGGTGGAGTATTATCTTCCCTCCTGTGGTACATCGTAGTCGACAGTTGACTACGATGCACCACTGGAGGGAAGATGATGCCCAACCCTTCGCGCATCCATGCATGATATTCGCCGAGAGGGTTCATTTTCCCACCGTAGTGAAGAGCCTTCTAGAGAACAGCAAACGTTTCACCCAAACCGTGGTGGTGAGAACGGCTCCTTTAGCTCGAGATGGCACTTTCGATGGATTCGAAGGAAGAGTTGTCGAAGGATCCTTTAATGTCAAGAAGAGAACACAGTGTCGTTTCGTTACCTGACATAGCCCCCTTTTAACTGGAGAACTCAACGGGTTAATACTCGTTGAATCCAAATTTAATTATTGTTGTAATTGCGTGTTGTTGACCCAAATTAACCGCACGGGTGTATAAAAGAACGCGCATACAAATATTTGAAGTTGATTTTTTCTTACGTTAATAAGGGTTATGAGCTGTTTAAAGTAATACCATAATCGGTTTTTTTATGAGATAGGTATTTTCTCTATCAGTTAAACGTATTTACCCTAGTCGTGTACCATATGTTAATTGCATAATAACATTTTCCGATTGTATTAATTTTTTCCCAAATGACGAGTACATTCTACCCCACTCTAATATTAAAAAGTTGATTGTACAATTCAACTGAAAGCCCAAATAAATGAGATTTAATTATCCACTAACAACCACACTTAATCTCACGCCGAGCTTGAAACAGAGTACACAGCACTAGGTTTTCCCAGACATGTAATACGAGTCCATAACATAAATTGCCTATACTGCAAATACCAACATTTTATATTATACACCCTCCAGGGCGCCATTATTAAAGTCACCCCCTTAATTCGTATGAAAAAGCTCCATATGACCATACAATGTGTACCTACTACCTCGATATATGAGTTCAAGATACATGTAGTGTGCAAACATATTACGAAAACCGTAGTTACTCTGTAACACGAATGGATAGAGGAAGGTGCAATGCGCTTCCTACGTTGGGTGTTATGCAGAGGGAGCGTAGTTCCATAGTTGAATAAATTTGTTGGCAGTACATAAGGGAATGTAGCTAAAATTTAAACTAAAAAAGGAATCAAGTTACTGGTACATACTCGTAGGTATTTTCAAATGGATGCAGTTGGATGGACGAAGTTTTTGCCGCCCAAGTATTTTATATAAGAGCGTCCACGAGCATTTTAAGCGACACCGGAGGAAATTAATTTTTTTCTTCATTATATTAGTATTTTTTGTCATTGGGAATCTATGCTAAATTTGATTACATTTCTGGGATGGATATTTTTGGGAGATTGAAATTGTTCCGCTGAAACATGGCTTCGCGCAAGTTTGAACCTACTGCACTGACTGTTCGCTTATGTAGGGAGCGTGCACTCGTGGAATTTATTTACATAACGATCAGTCGTTAGACATTATTGATTACATATGTAATTATAAATTGATTTTTCATTGATTACCCAACACGTACGCATCGTGTACGCAGCTCGATTCTTTGAATAGATTCTTTTGCGTTTCGTCAGAATCTCGCCTGCTTGGTCCGATATTAACAGAATTCTGTGGCAGCAATCATCTGAACTAACGGTATATTCCGTTGTGTTCAAAGCGGAGTTACTCGCCTAAGTCTTTTCAAAGATCACTCCTTCAGGCATTTCCTGTCACTGTCGTGCCAAGACAAGGGCGAAGAGAGCAACCTCACCGAGCACCATTGCGCAAACGTAATCAGGTCTAGCTGTCGATATCTCAGCAGCCCGTATCAGCTGTTTGGAATTATCTTCCGAACAATTTTAAACTAGAGGATAAGTGACGTTTAGCGTTTATCAATAGGATAAGCTTTAACCAGATATTGAAAAACCGGCCCTGTTACTACTAAACCCCTTATATTATTTTTACAGGACAAATTTTAGCAATTAGAGCAAAGTTTTAGCTATACGATTCAATCTTTTTGGGTATTCCGCCTTGCGTGCTTTTTGAGTTATTACACTTTACAGTTAAAAAAAAGAAAATGTAAATGCCTGTAGAGCAGCTAAAGGGTTAAGGAATCGAAAACATGTTTGCTTTTATTTTTTGCTCAAAATCCCATGAGGAATCGTTTAGCGCATTGTTTATGAGGTAGTGGTCTGATTCGAACAAAATTTGGAATATAATTTCCTTGGGTTATAACATGGACCATACGATGATATTTTGATCCTGCCGCAGTTGTGCACTAGGACAATGATTATGAAATGAAACAGAAACCAAACCTGGAAGATATGTGATATGATATATCCACTATTTCGGGAAGACGAGAACAATGCACTGGAGTATTAGTCAAGGCATTTTGAGCCCTTTGGCCAGGACTAATGCCATTTCGAATCCTTTCGTTATGAAAAAAGGAAATTCTTGGCAATGAAGTGATATGGAAAGGTATTCTTGGCAGTGAAGTGATATCGACTCAAGATGGGTATCATATGACTGGGAGTGTTGAGACGAATGCACTAGACTGCTGTTGAAGATATTTTGAATCCTTTGGAGGTGACAAAAAGAACATTCTTGGCAATGAAGTGATATACGAGTATACACAAGATGAGTATAATGATTGGGTTTCAGTAAGCGAATACACTCTCAAATGCCCTAAACCCTTGTGGGGCATAGCGCGTCAACTGTTCCATGTGGCCCAGCAGACATTTCGTCGGCATAAACTAGTTTCGGAGAATACAGTTGCCAGCATGCACCTTCTGCATATCCATGGCCACAGACGTCGTCGTGGACACGATTCGAACCCGAAACGCCGGTTGTCAAACATGCAACTGATGCCTCAACACACTGCGCTACTATTCGCCCCAATTCACTAGTCTTCTATTGAAGCTATTTTGAGTCCTCTGGTCAGGAAAAGGACACTATTACATTGGCCTGGTAGATATGGATACCTATCTCCAAAATTAGGGCGCTAAGGACAAATCAAATCATAGACAAAGCAAATTTATCAATATTAAAATGTATTTGCATGGTACGAGCCTATAGTGCCGACGAACCTCATGGCTTTTTGTGTTAGTTATTTTATACGATTAATATAAGTGAAGTTTCGTGTCGTTGTTCGGAGGAATTATCGGAACCTTTTTTTTTCATTGCCTCAAATGCAAGAAGAAATCTTCGAATCGAGGTTCTTACTCGATGCTATTTCCACCGACACGCAAGTGAGGTTAGTTAAAAAACTCTTTCATCGTCACCACAGTAGCGGTAGACTACAGCTGGCTTTGGTCCTTTACCAATGCACTCATCAACTTGAAGTCCATTCATTAAATCAGGTTTTAATGAAAAGATAGGTGTGCCAAAAGTTTGATTTGAAACTAGAATCTTCTAGAATCATCACGGACTTATAGAAACTGGCCTAAAGCAAATTGTAGTGTAGCTCTGACTTCTTTTAAATTATGGTTTTTCAGGGGATGATTACAAATTTGAAGTTTGCTACCAAATTTTCTTTTTTTTTGTGGAACTTAAGTAATAGCCAAAAAACAACAAAAACATTTTTTTTTGTTCAAGAAAAATATTTTGAAAACTATCCACCCTTGCAAGAACTTTCTGAGACAAAATCAAAGATCATGAACAGCTCAACGAAAACGATTAGACCTACTTTTTCCGTATCTTTAATAGTTTTCGATATATTGTCACTTGAAAAATACATCAGGTAACGGAGATTTCCATTTTCTAGCCGTTTTCAAGTTCGGATATTTTAGGAACTATTGAAGATTCGGAAAAAGTACGTTTAACATTTTTCATTTATATATATACATATATATTCAAGATCTTTCATTTTGTCTGAAATAGACATCACCCTAAAAAACATAAACGGAAAAAAAACCTATACGTGCGAAGGTGACTTTCACATTAAATTTTAGGTAACTTATTTTATCTTCTAAAAGATTTATGTTATTTGTTTGCGGGACACTAACTTTACGATTTATTAAATGATGTTCAGATTTTTTTTCTCTGCAGTCCATTTTTAAAGAAATTTGTTTTCGCTAATATCTAGGTAACCATTTTCGCTAGGATTAGCTGTTTTTTAAATTTAAAAAAAAATCGTGATTTTGTTGTTTTTCGGCTATAGGTAACTTAAATTCGTCAATAAAAAAATCGGTAGCAAACCTCAGATTCGGAACCAGCACCTCAGAAAAACATAAACGGAAAAAAAATCAAAACTACATCACAATTTGCGTTAGGAGAACTACTTGACGACTGGGCTACTGGATAGCATGGAGATCGAACTACTATACAACTGCTACTCTCAGAAAGTTTTATATTTTAAAACCATTTCCATTTCATCAACTACCCCAATTAAAAAAACATTTTTCGTCATTGACTACCAATTTAATATTACATATGGAAAAACAGGTGTCAGAGAGTTTTATGAAAACCCCTTTTTACAGCCGGACTGAAAAAAGACACAGCGTCAAAATGGGTGACACTGACCATCTCCTCTTATTTTTTAACAGTTTAATATGTCATTTTATTGCCAATCGCGAACAATGAGCCAATATGCTAATCCTTGTGAATGATTTGCATTTGTTTCCCCATTCTTTTTTGCCGAAAAGCAAAATAATCAAATTACGACATTTACTGCCTTTCAAAATGGCTTCATATGCACATATACCCAGATCCTGTCTTCGAAGGCCACCGAAATCCTCCATTGTTTCCAACCATTTTCGCAAAAGTGTGTGAATGCAGCAACAATGCGACTTTTATAATCTACATTTATTAAAATTAACTAGACTTGTTACAAACACATGCTGCTTTTATCTGCCATAAACCTCATTCGCCATGCAATTTCATCCCATCATTGTATCTACTCACTGACTGAAGAAATTGAAATGTATAAGTTCACCTTAATAGAAACATAATTTTCGCATTTTGCATATCACGACTTATGAGCATCGGAGTGAGTTTATGTAGAGATATAAATACGTACACGCCTGTCTCGGAATCTCCAAGCCTTCAGTTTTTCCCGTTGCGCTCTGCCTGCAAAGGGGGAGAGTTGTGATGCCACAAATTTTATTTATGAATTTTATTTATGAATACTGCGATTTCATCCCTAATTTTCGAACATAAATTTCATCCAAACAAAATGCAAACAGCCACCGAAAATCCTGTCAGGAACATGCAGAGTGAAGAACACTGAGGGAGATGGGTTGCCAATTTCGGCTGTGTATTTCAAAGTCAGAACCATTGAGGATGTAATATAAATTGCACCTTCGTTCCGAATTTTTGGTCGTGTCAGAAAGCTCCCATTTTTTCCTTTAACAACCAAAATCTAGAACGGAAACACTACTTACATCAACACTCCACCCTGTGTCCTTGCGTTTCTCAAATATGGTAGCTCCATCCCGCCAACATCACTCCCGAACCTGTTCGGAACTCCACAAAAAAAAACATATTACAAACGATCCCTTATCGCCATTCTTCCATTCACATGTATTCCCGAACTCGGTCCCCGGATGCCATTGTCGAGAATGGAAAGGAAAAGGATCTGCTTTTCCGAAAAGGTCGGAGAGACCCTCTTCTTACCGTACTACTTACGGTAATATCTAAAAAATGTTGTCTGTATTTATAAGATCCGGTCGTACGTGTATAATTGTGTGCTGGTGTAGGTACCTCTACCGTATCAAGGACGAGGACGAATGTTGTGCAATGTTTCCAATGTTCTCCCAGTGCTCCTTGCCGTGCTCGTAATAAAGGGAGGGCGGGCAAGAAATGGTATATCCTTGTACGTGCCAAGAAAACGAAAACATATTTGTTCATCAGAAAACAGAAAAGGAAAATATTATGCCGAAGCTTTGTCTGGAATTAATTAAATTTAATGAAACGTTTTGCTACTGTGCGCTCGTATACATATTTCGTATTTCGTATTTTGACTGTGCAAAAGGTTAAGAACTGATAATTTATTATATAACGCTTACACAGTCGTAGACTTACTGCTGCGTCAAAGAAAAATTAATTAATGACAATAATATATTGGGTGGAGCTAATCATGTCTGGGTTCGGTTCGTGGGTTAAGTCCTTTCTGGGAGGATGATTTCGGTAACCATGTGCTACAAATGTGCAATAATTTCCGAAGGCTTCATTTAATGCTAACTTTTGTATGCTGCACTGTACGCAACAAAGTGTATGAGGAACGACAAATTAATTAATAAATGTATCAATTTTGGAAGATAAGGAAGCCAAATGATGCTAATGCGTTTTTGGTTGGCATTGTTGGTGGGGTACCGTAGTAGGTACTGATATGTTTTATTATTTCCATTACAACTATCTGCGCAAACAAAAATTTCTCTATTTTATTTATATTTTATTTATATTTAAGGGTATTGAGAGAATTATTTGCATTGATATTCGAAGAAAAAAGAAAATAATTCCTGCAAACTACACCTTTTTAGTCCCGAGCACCTTTGAAAAAAATGACGAATAAAAATAGTTGTGGTTATCATCATCATCGTGGCGCGACAGCCCGACGTCGGGCCTTGGCCGCCTGGATCATTGTCCTCCAATTATCTCGGTCACGTGACCGCGTCCTCCAATTTTGGGAGCCCAGCAGCTGCGCTAAGTTTTGGTTATCAGCGTTGCTAAATTTTTATCATGAAAACGGTTTGTTTTAGCAGGAAATATTTTTCTAAAAACAGCTAAAAACCGGCCTCAAAACTAGCCTATTTGGAAACGGCTAAAAAACGGTTAAAGAAATAGGCCCTAGGAAAACAGCTAATTTTACGGTTTAAAAATAAAGTCTAAATTGTATTATTACGGATTAAAATTTTAAGCCCCAAGAGACACTATTTTGATGATGCAGATTATATTATATGTGGCGGGTTAAGGAATAGGAAGTAGAGCAGTAGGTGTAATGACCTACCTGTAATGAACCATATTATGGTCTGTTAGTGTAATGACCTACCTGTAATGAGCCATATTATGGTCTGGTAGTGCTGCTTCCACCGGCAGATCGAAGGCGGCACCTGATGAGAACTGATCTGTTGGTGGTACGAAACCAGAGGCGGAAGGTTCCATTACATCTGGACCCTGATGAAATAGCGAGGGCATTGGAGCCATCCGCCAACCACTCTATCCTTATAGCCCCATTTTTAGGGTTTTGTAGTAAAAACAAAACCCTTATGAAATCGGTCAAATGTCTGTCCGTCCATCTGTCCGTCTGTCCATAGAATATCTTACGAACGGCTGAAGCTACATACATGAAATTTTGTAGGAATATGTAGAATTATTATATTTCGCCGGAGAAAGCGATGCGTAACAGCTAACTTTAAAGGGAGGTCCCTATAGAGGGGAAAATCAATTTCATAAAAAAATTTTCATCTGGTGTAGGCAAGTGGGGCATCATAAGAAAGGTACCACCGAGTAAATTTAGGAATCAGGGGTCTCATAAGAAGAATGCCTTGGCGAATTAAAGCTGTTATTCGAGCTCGTGGCGGCAGTACGCGCTACCAAGCAGCCGATGAAGCAGAATAAAAAATGATAAAACATTAAGAAATCATAAAATATTGCTGGATGTTGGTTTTTTATTTTGAAGAGTTTATAAAATTTAGATGAAATATACCGTTATTTTAGAAATTAATTTTCGAAAATGTTCTGTACTGTTTCCTCTCCCTACACTTACATCATAAATAGTCACCTAGGCTTCTTTATTCTCTTCAGCAGGAAGAATTTTGGACTTTTGCAAGTGGTCCTTTAATTGTTTTGCGGTGTGTATTCAGTTACTAAATTACTCACCACTCGACTAAATCACTAGCCTGGTCCGAACAAGGTTTAAGAGTCGCAGTCGAGTGGGTGTCGAGCCAATCGATGAAAGGGAGACTTAACTGTTGTCATGCGAAAAAAGAAATGCAACCCGTCAACAGAGAATGCATACTAAAAAGTTTAACCCATCGATCGACGTTGATCTGAAAACGAAGCAACTAATGTCGGAAATAAACAATTACTCATAAAATTAAATTTTTTGACTTACAAACAAATCAGACATTTCCAGTTTTGATAATTCATCAAAAATGTGTGCCAATAACTACTTAGTCGATACCATAATTTCCTGCCTCTTTCACAACATGAGTTTTTTCATCAGCCCCATGTGAAGAGTAAAAAGTATACCTTGCAATATGACACCCCACATACTCGTACATGACCACCACAATAGAAAGAAAAGATAATCACAAAGCGATACCGACCAATAAATTTGGTTGCGGTCTCAGAGATAAAACACAGAAAGGCCATTAAAATGCTTGAAAACCGAAAAGAAATGAAAGCAACAAAATCGAGTCGAATACCAATCGATGAATCGCTAGGCCATGTCCAATTCATGTTGGCGACGCTGAGAAGAAAATCACAGATCATGTATCGAAGAGTAGGTTGGTCCAGAAAACCTTAAGTCCTGCATAATTACAGACGTGTGTTTGTGTCTACCATATCTACCATGAATGCTATATTATATGAAGAAATTATGGCCGATACCACAAAACCCATATATCTTTCCACTATGGCACCTTATAATATTCTCGGGCTTACCTCACCTGACATTACCTTTTTCGTGTCTCCGTAGAAGTGTGTGCGAGACCTTTCTTTTTCTTTATTTTTTCCTACCCCGGGCAATCGAATCTTGTATCTTCTCATCTGCTCGGATTTGTGTAGGCTCTCAACGGACAAAGACTATAAGTATGTGTACTGAAAAACGGGCAAGGGATACCCATGCAGCCATATAGTCAAAGAGTTTTGAAGTCCTCTCAACATTGAAAAAGAACTCGAGCTCACCGGATAAAATATTCCGACAAGAACAAATGGCGTTCCAATGAAATTTATTGTATTTTTCTTTTTCCTCATATGTTCATTGTATTCCCTCTTTTCGTTTTTCCACGCTTTTTATTACCCACACGGAACGTAAAAGCTATAAATTTTCCTGCAAATTAATTTTTGATTCACTTGGTTTTAGGAGAATTAAAGACTTTTGCAATCGCTTTTGGTTGTTTTTTGTTTGTTTGTGGAATTGGCATTTTTGGAGTTGGAAATTTAATCGGACATTTTTAAAGTCAGCGTGGGATTAAAACTAAAACAAAGCAGCCGCGTGAGGTAAATACTATTTGGTGAAGTATCCGTTCCGTTAATAATTAATGTTTCAGCACAGGTTTGGAAATCCGTGCTTGACAATTGATATTAACGACCCTAGCCGCAGGATTGGTTAAAGTTGTCTGGTGTATGTTAAACAGACCAATTTCGTAGCTTACTGCGGTATTCGGGCAAATGCAGTACCTATAAGCGAACTTCGAAGATTCGACTTTTAATTAGAGAGCTTATTTAATTGAAGGAAGTGTTCTGAATTGGGGTCTATTTAGTGCTAATTTAGTACTAGTGCAGTCAAAAATAATAATTACACCTTCCTTTTTTTCAAAAATCATAAATCGTGTAATCGAACTAGGGCAAATGCCCGGAAGTGAGGAACATATTTTTTTTAGAAAAGATTTAGGCGAGCAACTTTCTGATTAAAACACAAAAAGTACCGTTAGACAAGTCGATAATCCAAAAAGCCGGTACAGTGTTATGCTAGTCGCGCTCGGTGGCCGTGGTCGTTCGATCACCGCTCTACGATACTAATATAGAGCTCGGAGTTCAAATCTCGGCGCGATGAAAACTGCCTGTGAGTACTAATAGAAGTCTCACAGTGCTCCGAGCTTGCCAGTATAAAGACGGCGCGGATAGGAGGTGCATGCTAGCAACTGCACTCCCGAAAAGTAGATATGCTGTCAAAACGTCCACAAGGCATAGGAATGCTAGATATGTTGTCGCGCCCATAACCTGGAGGGGTCAAGGCAATTAACACACATACCAAATTTAGTTGAGATCGGACAAGGAGAAGTACCTGGACCAATTATACGATTTTCGGGACGGTCCGAAAATATGAAAATACTTAAAAGTTCAAACATGTGGGAAAAGAAATGGGGTATGAAAGAGTAACCGAGTCTTTTGTGGTCATTTCAATTAAACATTCGGCTAAATTTTCATGATAGCACGAGACGCCCAGGAACATGTACAAAAACAGTTTCGTTTATTTTATTCTCCGAAGAAATGCATATTTTTGGTACTTAAGTAGTAATAATTGTAAAAAAAAAATATTTCCTTAACTGCAAGTAAGATTAAGTAAATATTTTTCTTACTAAAGTACGCAACTCCATCTTCTGATTGATGTTGTTGATTTTTAACTGCACAAAAAACCAGCTCAGAAAAAATTATGAAATTTGCACAAAAAATTAAGTTAGCGACTACAAATGAACATGAATAAAATTTTTGCCTGAGTTCCGACCCCTTATGTGAAGGCTGTCGATTAGTGGGAGGCATGAGCGGGAGGTGCATGATGCAGCCATTTATCTAGTGTTAGAAAAAGCCGATTTGAGAGGGGTTTACCATACTTTATGTTTTTGACTTTTGTCCAGATTTTTGGTGAAAATACTAAACTGTGCACCGGGTAGATTTCTTGGTGTAAGTTGTCATGTAAGATTTGTGGTACTACCATGGCATTCAAGCCAAAATCATCCATAATCAATTGATATGTTTGTCTTGGACCAGCGTCAATTTTTGGCTTCACGAGAGCGACTTTTCTGCGGTCGGTTACACATTCTGGTCAGCCTTTACGAGACTCGTCCTTCACAGAAAAGTGTCCAGTTTGGAATCGCAGATACCACTTGCCTTCTGGCATAGGTGTATTCACTCCATGGGCAATTTGGTATTCGATATGCATAGAGAATGGCAAATCGATTTATTTCAACCGGTGGCTCTACCGACCCTCCTTTGCCAATTTTACGTTTTCTGGTTTCCATTTTTTTTTTCAAGAATTCTGAAAATTGGTTTGTATTATACTGAAACCATAAGCTATCGATTACAATTTTTTAATTTTAAAATTCTACTAACAATAAAAAGTGGCCAACATACCGAACTTTTTTTAGTCCCTCAGTATAGAATGTGCACAATTCATAATTAACTAACAGCCAGAATTCCAATTCAGACTCATTAAAATTGAACATGACTTCATACTCGTACTCGTACATCGGTATTTAAATATTCTACTTATAATTATAATAATTAGTTGTACATACTCAATACATTGGAGACCAAACCACCTTCTCTAATCAACCCAGCACATAGCGGCGTACGTAATAGCAGGGATTACCCGGGTCCGTCCTGCGGGATTTCCCTTGCTTCCCTTCACGAACTGACCAGTCAACAACGATAGCTAGATAGCTAGCTTCCCTACCAACAAGTACACATTCGATGACGAAACAGACTACTTCAAAAATTGCATGTCTAAAATTAATTTTTACATAATTCCCTGCTAATCGTGTGTTGCGGGGCCCATGTAATGGAAATAAAAGGCAATTTAATTAAACGAGATTTTCCATAATTAACGAGCGAGTCGGGGTCTGAGGTAATGTGTCTTTAATGAAATGGCGAGATTTATGCATTTTTTATGTCACGGCTAAATTAAGTCCCGTACCAATTTAGATTTATCGCATTTCGGACGCATACGGTGGGGTTGGGAAAGCCAATTCGGACGGTAGAAAAGTTACTATGTGTAGCAATTGTTTTTAGGGTGCAATTGATATCTGAATATTTCAATGGATGCCGGATCATGTTTACGTATTTATTTAAAAGAAGAATTTAAACAAAAAATAATTAACCAAAGACATGGATGGTAGGTAGACATTAGTTTGGATTATTTAAATAGTTATGATTGGAGTTGTTCGGTTATTTTGATAACGGTGCTTCATGTGGACACACATTTGGGTCCAAAATCCGAATCAATGTCCCAATGCCCAAAATCCAAATTAAAATCCAAAATCCAAATTTCGGGGTCACATACTGCTGAGCCAATCCATCGTCATTTTAAAAGTCAAGTTCGAAAACGAACTCAATTTTCACTTATTCAATTAAATTTCACGCATCACAATTGAATTGCAAAAGTTTTGACTGAACACCTTGGCGGCCAGCGAACATGCAAAACGATTTGTTGCTATTTAACATTGGCAAAACAAAACATAAAGAAAATTCGACTCTCTTCAGTTCGGATTTCGCGCACAAGTGAAAGTCGGGTTTTGGCTCGTGGATTTTGGGCGAGTCGAATATCGAGCTTGAATCGCGGTGGATTGCGGAGCTGTCAACTTGAACCCCACACACTATGGATTTTGGATTCGACCGGGGAAATTTGGAAGTCTTAACCGTCCCGACTGCAGCAATTAGTCAGCACTTTTTTGAAAGTGCTATTTGACACCATCAAACAGTTTGCGTTTTCCTAGAGATAAAATATGATAGCCCTTCCATATTACCCCTCTAAAAAACGAGGGATTAGATATTTCGTATTCAAAAGTAGTTTTTCTCGCTTTTCATTCAACTTTTCGGGATCACTTCATCCGTAATTGCTTTCTATGATGATAACATCCGGAAGTTTGAAACAGCTTACTAATCATACACTCGTCTATTACAGTAACAATCTGGAAAGCGATCTCAAGGGTGCACTTTTCACATACTACACCTAAAAACAACCATTTTCCTTTCTTTTCTCCCATAGGGAAATGCGAAAATTACTTTCCTTGTATTAAGGTCCACACATGTCATAGTCTACTCGTACGGTACGTGGACAGAGTTGCATTGTGTATTCAATGAAGGACTCCCGGAAAACTTTCTCCGACCATTCAGAGATTCGAAATGTCGTATGAAGCAAATGTCTAAGAAAAAACAAGTTTAGCTATTAGAAGATATGGATGGGTTATGTATGAGATATGAAAGTTTCTCGCACAGTGTGTTTTGCGTGATAATTACGAATTTTGCGTAGATTCATACCCATGCTTAATTGTTGGGTAGGCAGCGTTCCAAATGGAAGAATACTCAGCGGAAACTTTTAAACAATACGTTTTGCTAATTTTGGGAAATTTATTGTTGAAGATAGTGCGTAATGATTGAACCAGATGATGGAAGTACATTTCTGTATAGGGAGGAAGAGACATGTTACCTTAAAAGGCTCGGCAACAAGGAATCGTTTGTTTTCATAGAAAGTATTGTGGGACGCTTGACTTTCGAGCATCGAATGAGTAGACATAAATTTAAAATGCCAGCGGCCGCGCCCACCTATGTTAGCCTAAGCGCACTTTAGCACTGAGCAGGTCGATTTAAACCAGACTTATTTTACATAGTGAAGTTCACACAGTCGTACGTATTTGACGATAAATCATTTATTTAAACTTTATGATTGTTTCCTTAATCTCATCCCTCTCTCTGTTGTGGTTGCTCCGAAGTAGAAAAGATTTCAGAAATAGTATTCACTCCACGTTAGTTACATGGGCTGAAAAGTCCCGGGATTTTTAGTGCAAGCAAGCTTTTTTTTGGGCAAAGTTATACTATATTTATTCCTCAACATAGTTGCCTTCGAGGGCGATACCCTTGGTATAGCAGTTTTCCAATATTTCGATGAACTTTCTGTAGTACGAAACGACCAAGCCTACGAAATACGCCTCGGCTTCCGCGATGACTTCCTCATTCGATCTGAATCTCTTTCCTTGGAACCACCGCTTGAGGTTTGGGAACAGATAATAGTCGCTGGGGGCCAAGTCCGGAGAATATGGTGGGTGAGCAACCAATTCAAATCGTAATTGGTCTAATTTGGCCATCGCTTTCAAGGACGTGTGTGACGATGCATTATCGTGATGGTATAGAACTTTTTTGTTCGCCTTACGAGGCCGTTTTTTCTTTGTTTCGTCGTTCAGTTTGTCCAATAACGCTGCACAATACCCTCCTGTGACTGTTCTTCCCTTCTGCAGGTAATTAGGCCGTGTGCGTCTCAAAAAACGTAAGGCGTATGGTATGTTTCATCCATCGTCACAAAACATCGAAAAAAGTCCGCTCGATTACGCTGCAACAACGCCAAACCGGCCGTTGAATTATCAACGCGTTGCTGCTTTTGGTCGACGGTCAGCAAACGCGCCACTCATTTCGAAAAGATCGTGAAAAATGTATCCTGTCCACTCTTTTGAGATGATCACGGCCTCAGGTAACTAGTGCAACTTCACTTTACGATCAATCAAAACGATTTGATGCACAATGCTTTATGATTTCCGCATTCGTAGCGTCTTTTGGCCTTCCAGAGCGAGGTGAGTCTTTGGTACTTGTACGACCCAATTTAAATTCACTAAACCACCGATAAACTGTAGCCTCGCTGAGAAGCTTATCAACCGCAAAGATTTTGGGATTCTGAGGCTGATTCTCGATTGATGCACTGAGAAAATTCTACATCTTTAGGTCGTCTTCACCAAGTAAGGATCTGAGTCGTAGTTTGCTCCTCGATAGGAGCGGACATCCATCACACTAGACGCCCATCTCCTGCAAATGAGGACGTGGTCAATTTGGTTGACGGTATGTGCGTCTGGAGATTTCCAGGTAGAGCTTACGACTAGATTCCTACTGCATGATTTGAGGACCTATGAATCTGATATGAAAAACAATATGAACTCGCCTTGAAAAAAATTATTAATTTGCCCAAAGTATGTATTTTCAAAATCTGAGGTACTTTCCAATGTACCTGAAATTAAGAAATTCTCCATTTTATTTACCATAACCGATAATAAAAACAATCTCTCCACTTTAACAAAAAGAATTATTATCTGCAAACATATTTCTTCCATATTGAGCGCCACTTGTCGTTGATATCTTCCAATGCTCGTCAAATTGAAACTCCCAAAGATACTGCTGCTCTATCTTCCTGCATATAAACAGTTTCAAGGAAGTTTATAAAAATGTCACTTCCTGTTAACAGTCCAAACAATCGCATGGTTAAACTTATATGAACCCAGGCATTACGAGGCAACCTTTCATGTTAAACTCAAGAGCCCATTTTATATAATTTAAAATTACGTCGATGACGATGTTGATGATGTTGACGACGTCAACAACATTCGACGCCGAATGTTGATGATGCTGCTGATGACACATTTCTCCGCAAAGGAGATTCACCGCAGCACAACTGCACCAAAATTCGTGTTTACATGTTTTCTGAGTACATAATGTCATTTTAAAGATGGCACCGTGGGTCGGTACCTTTCCTTGGGTAATGGCTGTCGGTGAAAGTAAATTACACTGGAAATTAATTGTTATTGACAGCTCGAATGAGGCATTGTGTGCCACTGACAAGGGAGTGGAGAATGTTTATCGCCATTTTCCGATCTTAATGGACGTCGTATAGCAAAATACCGAAAAAGGACATGGCCATGGTTGGCAGAGAGTACATCTTGACGGTAGCTATTGTGTTCCCTGTTGGAAGTGGTTCAAGGGTACTTTCATCTGTCGCAAGGAATGTGAGTTTTGACATTGGTACAAGTTATGGTTAGCAACATTCGCACATATTTTATCCATTTTATATGGTTTCGAATTAAATTTATTGCACTGTGGTGAAATGTTTCTACCTGAGATGTTGCCGTGGCATGTGTTAGTACAATTAATTTCTTTTACTTTCGCGAAATACTTTTTACCCTTTTCAATAACATATGACAAAACAAATGATCACCATTTATTTTAACAAAAACAGAAAAAATAAATAAACTGGAAGCATATCCAAATACACAGATACTTAGGATTGATTTTATTACACATTGGCCAGTAAAATCAAATTTTTATAGGAAAACAAAAGATCTGGAAATACATAATTTGAATCCCTTCTACAGATACTAAAATACATGGAAACTGAGTTTGCACGGTCGCAGAAGGTGAGCTTAAGTTTTGATGGCCGAATATCACAGAAATCTGAGCGCTTTTATTTTAATATTATCCGGTGTGTCGGATCAAAAAAAAATTGTAGGAGTAAATTAAAGAGGGTTGATTTCTTCGTCCAATGCACCGCTCAAAGCTGAAATTCAGGGTTCAGTAGTATAGTCAAAATCGATTGTCAAAAAACGATAATTTTTAAGGCTTTGGAGAAAAATCTCGCAATATCACTTTTCAAGCCCACAGATCTATGAAACGGATGCTCCAAATGGAAAACTTATACGTAAAAGTTGAAGATATTTTAATTTCAGGTCTGGGATTGCCTATATTTTTCGATTCGGCCTAGAGGGCCCGGAAGGTGAGGATAAGGTGGGTCAAAATCTCTTTTCTCCGGTTTTCCTTGAATATTTCAATTTTTAGTGTAGACATTGCTAAAGGAACAGGAAAAAAAATGTGTAGCTTTTAAATGTAGTACAACAGATATGGAGAATTTTATGAATATATGCTCTAAAGTCTCCGTTAATAGAGACTCCGGAAGTGTGGGAAAAGGGGGTTAAATAACATTTTTTTTATCAGTTTTCCTTGAATATTTCGGTTTTATAGTGTGAACATCGCTGTAGAACAGAAAAAAAATGGTTGGGTTTTTTTTTTTAATTTTGTAAAATGAATGAGGGCAGTCCTGGAATATATGCTCCGTAGTCCCCGTTGATAACGGATCCGGAAGTATAGGGAAATTGGCCGATGTCGATTTTGAAGCTTTCCATGAATATTAACATAGGTACAAGGACCACCTTGTATGGAAACTTGCCCTGGTTTTCATCCGTTTACCTTATATTATTTTATGGTCTAGATCTAGAGAATGATATACCATCTGACACTCGGGGGTATGATAAATTCTTTTGTAGGAAATTTTATTTACTTTTATTCGGCCTTGGGATATTTTTTTTTTGTATTTTCATTGGTTTTCAAAATAAGCAAGGAAAACTAAAAAAAGGGACTTTTGACCTCCTCACCCCTACACTTCCGGGCCCTCTATCCTAGGGTACTTTTGAGTACATATTCAGAGGACTGTCTACCAAATGCCAAATTTCAAAACAACACGATTTATTTTTCCTATATTTCGTTCCTTTCCTGCAGTATATGTAATACTCGTAGTACTAGTATGTAGCACAAGAGGCCTGTTATGTGCATTTTTTGTATGGATGATATCAAAGCGTCCAATTTTAAATGAATGTACTATTATTAAATATTACGTGATTGTTACGAAAATTGGATTTATTATTGCCCATGGTGTTGATTATCGTTGGCCATCAATATTTTCGACCCCGGATGCGTTTTGGAGATGCAGGGGTAGGGGTGTGCTAACTGTAACTATAGAAATGTGTTATTATTAACCTATTTTGAGAAGATATCAAAATTCCATAATATTTAGTTTTCCATGCTAGTTGAAAGCCACCTTCGAATTATCCCCTTTTTTTCAAAATTTGATGGACAGACAGATATTTGACCGATTTTATAAGGATTTCGTTTTTACAACAAAACTCTAAAAATAAGAACATGTCTTTGCGTTTTTAATATAAATTACTAGTTTTCATTTTTAATAACTTCAACACTAACTTAAGCCACTATCACAATAGAAGTGAATTGAATATTCTTCAACGAAAAATAAATCTAAAGGTGTGTTCACACGTCGGAAATAATTGTCCAAATTTTGAAGAAGTATTTGTCCAAAGAGATCAATCTTTCAAAGTAGTTTTATCGCTTGTTTACATGGCCTTATACAGAATGCAAATATTACCGGTTCGCACGTGCAACAAATATTTTTGCGAATATTTGCCTTTATTTACGAAATATTTGTCATTTTTTTTCCATATATTTGCCATGTGTGAACTTACCTTCAGGGTTCAATTCATTCGAAATATTAAAATATATATTAATTAATGAAAATATCATGCAAACAAAAGTATGCACAAACTTATTTTTCTCTCTTTTGTAATTTCGTTTAAATTTTATGTCAACTTATCTGACGGTCACAATTAACGAGAATTGAATTGTGTTCAACGACAAAACAGTCGACAATCCAACGGTTTAATTTTTCAAATTTTGAAAATATTTTTTCAGAATATAGTAATATAAGAAAATACAAAACGAAATTAATTATAAACTTATTTTGTGAAAATTGTTGCCTTAAGCCACTTTCATAATCAAAGACACATACACTGATTAATTTCTTGAACATATTTCCCGTCAATAAGCGCCTTCTTTGATTACCAGAGAATTACATTTAGCATTATCATATTAAAATGTATCCCACGATTATTTTGATCAATTCCAAATGCAAAAATAATTTGCATCTTACCTCATTTCAATTATTTATGGCTGCTTACAATTGCCTCGAGCAAAACGGACTTCGTGTATCTTGCAATTCACATTTGGTCAAACGTATGCAAATGTATCATATCAGTTGGCAAAAACGAACTCAGTCCAAGTGCTTCATAATCTTTACAATGACTCAGGAAAAAAGGCGGTCAAATTATTTATGTTGAAAACGCCAGGCGACAAGGTGGCCGAGATGAAAATGGATGCAAATTGGGATAGCACGAATTTTTATTTCACTTGAATTTTAATAAATTTTAATTACAGGCCAGTTGGAATTTAGCCAAACATATAAATGTACATATCATACGCTAAAATTCGATTGAAAGCCGATGCACACAAAGTTGTACTCGTAGGTGTATTGGCGGCCCCGCGATATTAATATGCAAGTATTTATGATTGGAATTGCTTATTTTAAAACATAGCAGAAAGTTATAAGTGTGCTGCTACCAAACTTCAGAATCCTATACTCACGGCAAGAGTGCTGCGGGACATACCTACTCGTACCAACTAATTATTGGAATCTTTGAGGAAGTAATTTGCGACTGGCGTAAGCAACAGTAGCAGTAAGTAAATTCAAAAAAGATACTTGCAACAATAAAAACATTTGACCGGTGTATTAATTAGTCGATCTGAATAAGCTTCGTAAATAAGTTTGATATGTTATTTGAAAGAGAGTCATCAGAGGACATGAAGGGGTGTAAAGGCTGAAGAAAGATCGATATCGGCATTGCTGAACCTAGAACTGGCAATAAACATATTTCTGTATAAGATAAACATTTAAATAAATATACATAAGAGTATTTTACGACAACTACAATTTATTATTTTTCATCCAACCCATACTAGTATGGTTCACTTACGCTGTAAGCGAAGTTTTTTTTTAATGGGGATGTGGCTTTAGTACAAGATGCGGTTTTTAGTGGCAGGCAATCTTGTTTTATTTGTATATATACCTGGCATTTCGTTGAGGTGAAATTTTATCATCCTGTTGATTCGTTCCCTCCTTCCAGTACCATTCTGTTGGCAAATGTGACGTTCTGAGGGCACCCACAATATGTTCATCCAGTTAAAGACTGGAATTATTTGTTCAGCAATCATATGAAGTTTCTTATTAATAAAAAAAAAGCATTCTGCCTCCACCAAACTTCGACGTCTGACAAATTATATACAAAAAAAAAACATAAAAATATAAGAGTAACTGGATTTCCCGCACAAGCAGGGTGAGGTGGATATGGAATAAGTTCGCTTTTCTTATGATGGTAGATGAAGGCAAT
Organism: Chloromyia formosa; assembly: GCA_964017055.1. Taxonomy (NCBI): domain Eukaryota; kingdom Metazoa; phylum Arthropoda; class Insecta; order Diptera; family Stratiomyidae; genus Chloromyia; species Chloromyia formosa. The sequence goes on along the minus strand of OZ024813.1, from coordinate 1,853,908 downwards.
TGAAGCTAAAAAGTAAAGTTTATGGCTTTATCAAAAATCTAGAAAAATGGACCAAAGTCCGAATGTAAACTAATCCAAAAATTGAAAAGATTAATATTCAATAGTTGATCACTGGTCAATATTACTTTAATAAATAATTTTTTTTTTTTTTTTTATGTTTATACCAAAGCTTAGGGGGTAACCCTTTGATGCGAGAGCACAGCGTTGGCGGTAAGGGATTAAGGTAGTGGGGAGATGGGTTGAGTTTGAATAAGGTGACGGTGTACATTCCGTTTAAATTTTTGTAGGTCATAGTTGCGGGGGAAAACAAAAGATGGTAGATCGTTCCACATTCGTGTTGTCCTAGATACAAACGAGTCATGGAATTTAGCGGTGCGACTATTGCTGAGTTCTAGAAGATGAGGATGGGCACGACTGGCTAGTCGGGTGTTACGTAAAGGAAAAGTACGCTCAGGAATGAGGTTGGCTATTTCATCAGAGCAACGGCGGTTGTAGTAGCGATAGAAGAGTGAGAGACAGCCGACACTTCGCCGGTGTTCAAGCGGTTCGATTTTAGATGTTATGGGTTCCTCGCCAATAAGCTTGAAGGCTTTCCGTTGAACTTTGTCTAACGCGGATAATGCGGTTCTACCTGCGCCTGCCCATATGTGGGAATTAAATTCAAGTCTCGGTCTTATATGAGCCTTGTAAATTTGAGCGATTCAGAAAGCCCAGACACTTCATTGCGTTTTTTGCAACGCAAAAAAATGTGGTCGGACCAATTTAGTTTACTGGAGATGTTAATACCTAGTATGTTCAGTATGGGCGAATCAGGAATGCTGACCCCATCGAAAAGAATGGGTTGGGCGGTAGGTGGAGCACATCGCTTATTGGAAAGTAGACAACATTGAGTTTTTGAGGCGTTAAACTCTACTCGATTCGCTTTCCCCCATGCAATAATTTTTGAAATGTCTTCATTTAGGGAGTCAAACATGCGATCTCTGTTGATAGATGTTGAATTTCGGCGAGAGTCAGCTACAGAGTTGAAAGAGTAAGTGTAGTCAAGGGAGCTATCGTCTGCAAAGCTATGGATTGAGTTAGAAGTCACGCTGAGAAGATCGTTGATGAAGAGAAGGAAGAGTGTTGGTGAAAGGACAGTACCTTGGGGGACCCCTGCGTTGGTGGTATGGCAATTTGATTTAACTGAATTTTCACAAAAAAAATATGTGTTTTTATTTCCTTTTTTCGTCAACATTTGGCATGAAGTATGCATTTTCAAGACTATTATAAATTATACAATAGTTATATAGTACAATAGTTATGTATATAAAAATATTGTCTATCATAAAATAACTAAATTAAATGTTTAATCTAATCTAAATATATATAAAAACGTTGGTGCATATGTTGGTGCTTTTATAACTCTTGAACCACTAAAGCTATCCACCACATATTCACACCATATGTTCGTTTGGTCCTTCGATGTGCACAACTTTTTTTTGTTGTGCCCAGTGTCACTGGAGTGGAGTTATTTACAAAATTCTCATTTAAGGTTTTTTATATGATAATTTATCGGATGTAATGTTTAATTAATCAAGTTCGTTAACTTACTTGATGAACATGGTTCCGTGTGGTCCCCTTCCATCTCGGTATCACTTGCTCTAATCAAGAGTTCAAGAGTTCCATGCAAAAGTTGTTGCTTTGAATTTTCTATCCTCTTTGGCTTAATACTTGAAATAAGGCGAAATTCACACACACGACACCGCGCTGCACGACTGCTTGAAATTTCAGTCGAGACACACAGCATCAAATGGGCGGATTCACACTCATCGCTCAGCATGCGATACGATCGGCTATGCTTGGCTATTGTGCGTGGCTGCGTCGGAGCTGAAAATGTAGCTAATCTGAATATCGCCTAAAGGGATCGAATGATGCAAGCAATGCATGAAATATATCTTCGTTAGTTGCAAACCTACTTATTTCCTGGATTTGTGATCTCTAATTGTTTGGAAATCATCGTTTCTCGCTTCGTGTGCCTCATCCGATAATTGTCCGATTGGTAATAACACTTTTTTTTTATGACTTTTTTGCTATGAATCAAAACTTTTTGGACAGTTGCGGGCATATAATACCATGGGTATTAGGACACAAAAAGCTGGGCAGTTTCTTTGCCGAAATATCCAAACTTTCTGCATGAATTTTCGTTAACAATGAAAATACTCGAACGATCACTGCAAATCTATAAATCAAACATTCGTCGAATCCAGTGATTTCGGATGTTATTTTCGGGTTTGGGAAAAATCTGCGGGCAGCATTTCCATCATTTGATATACCCTTTCTTTATTTTACTGGATCTACTATCAATTCCAATTCCGTGCGAAATTTATTTTGTATTGCCAATTTTGCCGCAGATTGCAACGCTCTTTCCTCTGGATATCTCTCTGTCTACTTTTCGAATTCCTAAGTGTAAGTACTGCGGAATCAGGACATAAAATTTACAAACGGAAACGTCACAAACACCCCCTTTAATTTTTTTTAAAGCATACAATTGCGAATAAAACAATATTACGAGTCCGCACCAACAAAATTGGAATTAGTAAGGCTCATTAGGCTATCTGCAATTTCATTCAATTGTTTCAAAGCTTTTCATTAATTGAGCACAAATAAAAAATAATTTCCAAGGACGCAGATAGCCGTTAAAAGTCGATTTAAAAATTAAAACTGAACGGATATATATTTTCGTTTCCGCACTTTTCAATCCAGCAATTTGCGGAAGTTGGACGAAATTGCTAGTTAAACTCCACAAAACAAAGTCATCGTAGACACCCCCCTTAAATAACTACTTTTTGTTAAACCACTTAATTGATAACAAAATGATATTACGGATCACTCGCCACCAGCGGACACTAGATGAGGGAGCGAGCAAAGCGAGCTCTCGCTGCTAATATATATGTATATGTTTATATAGATCCTTTGATTCGAATTTTATATTTTTTACGATCTCTATCTAAAATTTTTGTTTTATCCAAATCCATGATATGTTTATTATAAATGAATGATGTTTGACTAATGTAGTAGCGTGATTAATTTTAATGTATTAATGTAATGAATGTTTATATTCTTAGGTTTTAGGATTTTCCAGAGTGACACGAAGAATGGATGAAAAATAATAGTGAAAAGCTAATGTTAAAGGGATAGTTTTATCGCGTTATTTTATTTATATGTACATGTGTACAATGTACTTGAATAAATGGAAAACTATATTTATTTTTACGAGTAGATTCTGCCTTATTTTATTTATTATTTCCATTCAAATCCACGTATGACAGTGCCCAAGTTTGTAAACTAATTCTAATATATAAAATACTTTCATTTGATTTTGAATTTTTTTTGCGCGCTATTGTGCTATTTATTTTGGTTGTAGAATTAAATATTAAATATTTTTTTTTTATATAATTTTGTTTAATAAGTCTAAGTAATTATTAAATAAAAAAGTTGCTTGGTAGCACTAGGTAGCCTTACTGGCAATGCTTGGTGTTAAGTGGTAAGAAATAAGGCTAGTAGTCTAGGGTTAAGGTGATTGGAGATAAAACCACCCTTCTTTTTGAGCGCTTGAAGAATGCATCTAAATTTTTTAGGAAATTTTGAGAAAAAAAAATAAGAATCTTTTAAAACTCAGACATTAAATTCGCGACGATTTCAAGATAAAAATTCGTTCGGTTGTGATTGTGGACACCACGACGGAGCACTACTGTGAGATTATTCTTGATTTTGCTTCAAATTCAGCCGTAGGTAGACCAAGAGCAGATACATAAGTCCTTGTTTTTATCGAAGACTGTCGCATTCAGTAGGAATCGAACCGGGGCCCAGTGCATAGAAGGCGAACGAGAACGTGCTAGCCGCTGCGCCATCCGGATATGATAAATTTCGTAATAATGGCTAATAATGGGTTCTCAAAATATGATTTTTTTGGCATCATCCTAGCAAAAGGTGGAAATGCAAAGAATACTTTTGACGTTATCTAACGAATCCGTGACTATATCGCACTGAAATTTATTCACTTTAAGGATATTGCATAGATTAACAATCGTGCCAAATTTCATCGAAATCGGTTTAACCGTTCATAAGATATTAATTTTTGGTCACTTTCTTCATTCGTTCGAAACACTTTGCGCCGGCCCTGACAGTATGATCATAATTTCATATTTTTCCCACATGATTAAAAATCACTTGGAAATGGAATTTCATCGAGCTATGTATGCTTAACCATGGAAAGAAGAATCAAGTTCATTCACAGAACTAGATACGAAAACGCGTTTCTATAAAACTCGCTGGACACTTCCGGGCAGCAATGCATGTTAAATGTATTCTTCAGCGCAGACCAGATTATGTATTTCGATTAAGAAATTCTTCATCCCGTTTGCTAATCTACAACACAGTTATGGCTACGTTCCTAAAGCGCTAGCGCTGACAAGCGTTTAGTGCTGTATAGTAATTTGTTCCAGAAACACTTGTGCTGGGCTAAGCGCTTTCACTTTTAATGTGTAAAGAATGAGTCGCGACATGGGTCGCCCGCGGAAACTAGTGCTGATTACGTTTAGGGCGCTCGAATCGTGTGATGTTCCCCTTCTCCGCGGGATGACCACAGTCGCAAAAGCCATACTGAATATTGTATTTGATTAATGAGACAGCATGTCGTCTCTAAAATACCAATTATTCATATTTTGCTGCTCAGCAATTGTAAAGCGCTGTACTAAGAGCTGGCGTCTTAGGAACGCAGCCAATTTTAAAGCGGTTGAGGCATATTTATAAACGCCTGTCTAACCGCGCCCTTTACAATGTACATACGTATCTGCGAACTACTCGTATTCCCGCCGGCATCTAGACCGCAGTCAAATTTACTCATTTTATTCCGCTTTCTTTGACAAAGGAACCTGATCGATTAGAGAACGCCAAACAAGATTCAAAGTCACGATAAATCTAACATTTGAATTTGATTTGAAATACAAACAATATCAAATCGTCATACGTTGCAATTCCACCAATGTTGCTGTAAATAATTGGCATAGAGGCACTACGAGTATCATCCCAGTGGCGTCGGACCAAAAGCGTATCTATTTATCTATCGATTTTTCCGCAAGTTTTGCAACAAAGCAAGAAACAAAGATCGGATGCAAGGAAAACCGCACCAGATGCGCTTGTGGCCAGAAGTTCAAATCCCTGGCACATTTCAAAAGCTATCGCCAATGCACTGCACAGTTTGAATGCAACACCGAGAAATCGAAGGCCATCAAACCCACTCTCCGGTCACGAAGCTGCAGCCCACGGTCCGTTGAAAGAAAGCAAACGTTTTGCGGGAGCAGAATGGAAACGAAAGAATTTTGCACTGCGCCAGCGATGGATGCGCGCGAAAGAGACGCAACAGTTTAATAATGGCCGCCCGAATGACTAGCGGTTCAATAGGCGTGGTCGGTGCATACCGCTTGTTATCTCTTTCTCACATACGAACCGGTTTGAATTCAACCGCTTCGATGCATGGAGGAGAAAGGTGCAAGCAAGATACTTCTATCGACGGCGATCTTCTGTCTCAACCGACATGCGAGTGATTGCACATATGAAAGTATGAGATTCACATTAGAACTTTCTCCTTGTTTGACTTCTCCGTTGTTGTGATAAGAATACTTTCATCGCTTTGCTCTTTCCGATTGGAAAATTCAGAACTTGTTTACTATTCATACCGTTTTCTAATGCCGACGTACAAATGCCATTTGAAAGAATGTGTCTTAAATGAGGCGGTTGAATCTTTTGAATTTGCTGGACGCGAAGTACGTTAAGATACTTTTCGTGTGTGTTATTTTCCTTACCTGGAAACTGTTAAAACTTGTTTTGCAAGTTACAAAAGTTAGTAAACGGTACGAGACATCGTCGACGAGGCGATTTATTTTTAGATTGTCGATTGGCGCGCATTGACTAGAATAAGATACGATCGAAACTCTTTGCCCAAGGTTGAACTGACTCTTTATATTCATCATCTTCAATTAATCAATTTATTGGATTCTCTGAATGCATTCGCACCTTGGTTATTCTAATCAAATGTTTACGAATTTGATCAAACCTTTTACATTTTTTTTGGTATTTATCAAAATGATATTTGAGAGACTCTTTCCGTAGTTTAGTTAACGTTTAAAGGATGCGGAAAATGAAATTTTATCAAATTTAAATCGTTGCTTTCCGGTCAAAGGACAATGGGCAAACCTAGTCCAAATTTCCATCACCGATGGACACTAAATATGGAGTAACTTTTACTATGGTAGCATAAAATAGGTATGATACCCTTCACGCGAAGCTTGAGTCGTGTAACTTTGAAATTAGTAGTAAGACTTGTTCCGATTTCACTGTTCCTACGAGAGGTTTATGAAATGATCAGCCGATTTCAACCAAATCCAAAATGTGGATTGACAGCAAATATGATTAAACAATATGAAATTTGGTAAAGATATATTGAGAAATAAAAAAGTTTTCCTAACAAAAACTTCCTTTTGGAATGGTCATTCCTATGACAGCTGTACGATAAAGTAGTCCAATTTCAACCAAATTCAAGAATGTGATTTGGCTATTGAATAATATAAAACTCGAGAAAGATATCTTTAGAAACAAAAAAGTTTTTCACACAAACACCGACTTTTGGACAAGTCGATCCATTAAGTATTAAGTAAGACGCAGTGGTCCGATTCCGTTGGTTCCGTATATACAGCAAACATTAATGTTTAATCTTTGTATACAGCGTGCAATAGAAAGTAGGCTGTGTGCAAAATTTCAGCTCGATGGCTTCAAAACTGAGAGACTAGTTTGCATAGAAACAGACGGACAAAGCGTTATCGCCTCATCTCGTCACACTGACCAAGAATATTCAACCATACATAATTTATATGGACGGAGATGCTTCCTTCTGTGTGTTGCAAACTTCATGACAAAGTTGATGTACCCTGTCACAGTCGTGAAGGGTATAAAAAAAATAAGCTAACTGTAAAAAAATATAGCTGAAAAAAATTTTGTTCGCTTAACTCATTTGGTATTAAAGGGTTTACAGCCCAGTAAAATTCAGCCAATTAGCCCCCAAATTGGCTTAATTTTACTGGCCTTTTAATGAAAATTAGGGAAAGATTGTAATGGACGGTTTGGCGGGCATCCTAAAATGCCCGTGTGGGGACGGAGCCTTAGGTAGCATAATGACCGTGAAGGTCGGGCCGTGCAATCTGGCGAAGAAAAAGGCTCCTCAACAAGCTAAGCAGCGGCCTATGCTTGCTGTAGCTCAGTTCCGGAGACGTGGGAGGGGTTTTCGCCGCTCATTGCCCCTGTCCTTTACGTATTAACAAAAATTCATAGGTCTGGGGAAGACAACACAAACAAAGGAGGTAAAAATGGGGAATAAAAAAAAAATGAGGCGATAAGGATGGAATGGTTGGCAGATGGCTCGCTTGCCCTCGCGCTCGTATTGGGGTCCAGGTGTAATGGGCCCCTCGGCCTCTGGTTTCGTACCACCGACAGATCCTTACTCATCAGGTGCTCCTTCGATCTGCCGGTGGGAGCAGCACAACCAGATCAGAATATGGTTCATTACAAGATCTGAAAATAATTTTAATCCCTAGATACTGAATACATGGAAACTAAGTTAGCACGGTCGTAGAAGTGGACATTAACTTCTGGTGGTCGAAAATCCGAGAGATTTGAGCCCTTTTTTAATATAATCCTTGTAACTCCTAAACGGTGCCTCGGATCAAAAAATATGCATGAGGGCGTTGAATTCTGCGTTCACTGCTAAAAGTTGAAATTCCGTTCAGTAGCGTAGTCAAAATCGATAGTCAAAAAACGACAATTTTCGAGGCTTCGGAGGGAAATCACACTTTATCACCTTTCAAGCTCGTAGATCCTTACAACGGATACTCCAAATGGAAAAGCTGATTTGCAAAAGTTGAGAATAATTTGACTGTCAGCCTAACGTAGCCAATATTTTTCAATTCAGCCCATTTTTAGAGTAGTTATAAGCAAAATACAAAAATGCCCGCTCATCGATTTATGCCTTAAAAGCTCTATCTCGAAAAGTATACCAGCAAGGAGTTTTATTTTAATCTCAAATTGTAGATAAATTACTCTAGTCCAACAAAGTTTTGCGAGGTTACTTGTAAGACCAATTTAGGAGATACTGAAAAGAAACTGGACAAGCCAAACGATTAGACACCTTTTCAACTAACTCTCTCTTCTGTGGGTCTATTAGATTCACTTTCAATTCAAATGACGTGAAAGTAATAATTGTACCTCCCGACAATTTATGCATACAATCACCTCAGATTCGTCGTCTCGTTAACAAGACATGATTAGTTTGACCGTCATTTTGGGAATACACGATATCACTGACCTATCTTAAGAAAGACGACTCACGAAATGTTCAACACAACAACGTTGTCTTCCGTGACATACGACATTCCGTTCAATCAGTTGAACCATACATACGAGAAAAAGAAATTATAATCATAAATTTATTTCTGTTGGCTGGGGTCTTTAGTCTGGCATATTGATAAGTTTTCATATTAAAAGTTAAGACATTTCAGCCTACAGTAGACAGAACAGAAACTAATCATATATAAATATCTGTAAACATATAAGCATAGGCTTATAAAAATGTTATGAAATAATATTTGAGAACAGTACGACACTATGCGAACACACATTATAATTATTTTTTCACCTAAACTTTCAAATAATCAGGCTGCATTTTTGATTTTTTTTTTACGAATTTGCATCATTTTCCCTTCCGCTGAATTTGGCTTGGATTAGCAGTGGCCCACTATACTCAACTCGAACATAAGTCGTGTTCGACAGACCCGGTTCTAGTACATGTACAGACTATGCATTTGAGCACAGTGTCATTAGTTAGAGGCGCGAAATCTCCTAACTAATAAATTAGACGGTGCATTTAAAAAAAATCAAAAGGCGGCCTTAAGGTTAAGTCTACAAAAGTTTTTTTTTTATGACTAACGACATCGCGCACTTTTCCGATTACCCATTTCGAACTCACTCACTTGATAACATCACACTAGGCGCCGAGTATTTTCGGGACTTTGGGGCCATTTTTCGACTATTTTCAATGGTAACATTATTTCGCGGGATAAAAAAACAACAACCTTAAGGTAGTTTTAATGTCTAAACGCATTCGGTTTTCTGACCTTTTGAATAACGGCACCGGTTGCCCATTTCAGCTTTATTAACTAGATAAAGTCACAGTGATCCCACATTGTGTGCCGAATATTCAGTAGCTTTTTCGACCACTTTCTCGAAAATTTTTGTTCTTAAGTGAAACAAGAAAAAACAATGTGATCGCATTATTGAAGCTCGTTTTAACTCCTTGTGGGCGTAGCTCGTCAACAAACTGATCAGTCTATCTTCCGGTTATACGATTATGTAGACGGACTCCATTTTAATGGTGTGTAATAAATATAAAACTTATTGTGTTCTGAGGGTGAAGGTAAGGTCCTGCGGATCATCCTGGACGTCTAGGTGCCAAAGCCTTGTCAGTAGTAGCTTCGGCTAGCTTGCCGAAGGTATGATACCCTTCACGCGAAGCCTTCGTTGTTACTTATGGTGCATTCGCCACTTTGAAATTAGTAGTAAAACTTGTTCCGGTTTCACTGTTCCTATGAGAGTGGCAGGTATATGAAATAGTGGCCCGATTTCAACCAAATTTAGAACAAAATTTGCAAGTCAATATGATTGAATAACATGAAAGATATCTTCAGAAATAAAGAAGTTTCTCTAACAAAAACTTGCTATTGGAACGGTCGTTCCTATGACAACTATATGATAGAGAAGTCCAATTCCAACCAAATTCAGAAATGTGATTTAGCTAAAGATGTTACTGATTAGTGTGAAATTTGAAAAAGATATCTTTAGAAATAAAAAAGTTTTTGTCACAAAGACGAATTTTTGGACGGGTCGTTCCTATGGCAGCTAGAACGTAGTGGTCCGATTCCGTTGGTTCCGACATATTTACAGCGTGCAATAGAAAGAAGGCTTTGTTCAGCGCGATAGCTTTAAAACAGTTTGCATAGAGACAGACAGACAGACGGACAAAGCTTAATCGATTCGTCTCATCATACTGACCAAGAATATATATTTTATATGGTCGGAGATGTGTAATGAACCATCTGTAATGAACCATATTCTGGTCTGGTTGTGCTGCTCCCACCGGCAGATCGAAGCAACACCTGATGAGTAAGGATCTGTTGGTGGTACGAAACCAGAGGCCGAGGGTCCCATTACACCTGGACCCCAATACGAGCGCGAGGGAAAGCGAGCCATCTGCCAACCATTCCATCCTTATCGCCTCTTTTTTTTTATTCCCCATTTTTACCTCCATTGTTTGTGTTGTCTTCCCCAGGCCTATGAATTTTTGTTAATACGTAAAGGACAGGGGCAACGAGCGGCGAAAACCCCGCCCACGTCTCCCGAACTGAGCTACAGCAAGCATAGGCCGCTGCTTAGCTCGTTGAGGAGCCTTTTTCTTCGCCAGATGACACAGCCCGACCTTCACGGTCAATTAAGCTACCTTAGGCTCCGTCCCCACGGGCATTTTCGGATGCCCACCAAACCGTCCGTTACAGATTCTTCCTTCTGTGCGTTGCAAACTCGTTGATAAAGTTAATATACCTTATCACATCCGTAAAGGGTATAAAAAAATGTGCCGACAATACTTCCCCTTCCCTGCTGAAAGCTATCTACGCCACTAAGCCACAGATTAATTATTTCCATGTCGATGCATTTTTTGGATATTCTAACTGGACTAGTAAATCCAAATAAATATAATAGAAAATAATTTGAGACAGTTAATCTATCTTAATCTTAATCTAAAATTTAACAATACAAATCTTGAATACAGTGCCCTTCTCTATGTTGTGCTATTAAACTTGATGAAGTCTCACTGTATTCATGTTATCAAATGTTATCGAAAAAATGAGATTTGCATCTGGATCTCATCGTACGGTAATAAAAGAAAATATTTTCGAATAACCAAGAAGTCTGCTGACACTATGTCTACTATAAGCAAAGCAACGTCATATGTCTTACTGCCATATAACGAGGAACAGAAAATGTGTTCTGATAGGTCACGTTGCGTAACATACCCAAGTATAGTACATCAAATTGCGTGACATTTCATAATAAAAATAATTAATGTTATACTTTTTTCGATTTGAAGCGAATAAACGGTACTATGACCTATAAAATCGTTCAGGATAATTGAATTGCCTAGATCTAATATCTATTGAATAAAATTGAATTCAATTTCGTGTTACAATTTATCGATTCAAAGTCAACGAATTGTGAGCAAAGTTTGCTGTCTACTGGCAAATTCTAGAAATTCTAAAAACTGTGCTCGTCCTAGAACTTGATGCGAGCCGTGGTCGAATGCAATCTATAGAATCAAATGAACCAAGTGGAATTTTGTAACTTTTCAGTTCACTCAATTACTGCTCAATGGGTTGGTATCAACGGGTTATTCCGACATGGCCCTAATCCAAAGGAAAAAGCTACGCTTGCCTGCTTCATAATGGAGCCATTCCACTGGGAATTTCGAGGATGTTGTTTTTGTGTTTCGGGGTAATAGTACGAAATTAGTGTGAGCTGTAAGTTACTTGCATGCTTGGAAATTCAATGTCAGTTTAAGTGGAGGTGTAGTTTTTCTCCAATTCTGCAATTCTGATTTTTTGTGCGTTGCCAGTCGTCTTACAAATCCCGACTTCAGTCTATCCGTATTCCTACTGGGAAACGTTTTCACAATCACGCTATTCTCAGCCTTAGCTGCTACTACACAAAGGGCATGTGCGCCTTAGAACTAAATCGACAAAAGATGTCTTTATAGCACGCACTATTGTCAGTCTACGCTCGATGGCCCCATTCACAAGGTCGTTTAGAGCATTCAACTTACGACCGGATCTCATTCCTTTTACATAGTTGCGTCTGCCGGGGGCTCAATTTAGATTTGTTCATATTTCAGGGAAATAGTGACATTGTGTCACCCATTTACACACACCGCAACCCATACCCATCTCTCTCCGGGAATGATGCGATGGAGTAAAAACCACACGAGGATGTTGGAATTGTTGTTTTGCAAATATTTTAAATTTTCGACTTTATCGAGCATTTATCCATCCGACCATCCCCTCCAATTAGGAGGAAATCTACCCTGAAAGTTGGTTGTTTGATGGTTTTAATAAAAGCACGAACAAATAGTTGGCAAGAATCTGTTTTGTTTGTTACAGAGAACATTCCCGAAATGAGACTCTTGTTGCGTCCTTCGCCACGCAAACTTTTGTCATTTTCTCCCCGAGGAGTTTGTGCGCCTTCGTTCCGAGTGATTAACTGAGGGAAATTTATTCGATGAGTTAATGAATTTGAACCCGACAAATTTCAAATTAAGCAATTACGTAATGACAATAATTTGTCGTTCAAATGCTCATATTGTGTAGCGTAGCGTTACGTGTGAAGAAAATTTTAAAACATATGAGAATTTAATCTCAGAGGTGAGTAATTATGCGGTGATTTTTTTGTATGTGAATCGATTTCTACATTATACATATAGTTCTTATAATTGCGGGTATATGGGATTTCTATGCAAATTCCCTACTTTTTAGGATTTTGTAAAAAAAACGAAACCCTTGTAAATTTTGTCAAATGTCAATTCGTCAGTCTGTTCGTCTGTCTGTCCAGAGAATACTTGGTTTTTGGTAGGGATATAAATACCTATGCAAAGTGTAAACGGGACACTTTGCAGACACTTTGCATAGGTATATCCCTGCCAAAAAATGATGGTAAATCTTTTTATGGTTGATAGAACTGTTCATTTGTGGAAAACTGACACATGGCATAGACAGTCTGCCTTTAATAATTGCAAAATTTATATAATTCTTTGCAATTGTCAAAAAGATGGACTTTCCGAACAAAATCGAAATTTGCAACTCTCCCAATCACTTAAACCGAGATTTGACCTCACTTTTTGAAACTAGTACTTTCATATCAAACGACATTTATCTCCGGCTGCGAAAATCACCATTTTTTCAAAAATACAACTGTTCAAACTTTAGGCTGCGCGCTCGTTGGGATCCGTTCGCGTGTCGCGTTCACGTGTCTTATGTCAAACGGTTTGAGTCTATGGTTTGCAACCAAAGATGCGAATCTTTCAAATTGACAAATGCTCGGCTGTTGTCGTATCACCAAATTAAGTTCATTATTGTGTGTTACAGCCAATAATTTAGTATGAAATGTATGTTTACGCACATCCTACTACTCCCCAGTCGTTTGTTTTGCCACTCAATTCTTACCTAATTATACATTTTAAAGCACAATAATGAACTCAGTTTGTTGATACGACAATAGCCGAGCATTTGTCATATTGACAGATTCGCGTCTATGGCTGCAAACCATAAACTCAAACCGTTTGACATAAAACACGTGGACGCGGCACGCGAACGCGTGCCAATGTGCGCGCAGCCTTAAAAACATTTCAAAATTAATTTGTCATCGGAAATTTAAATGAGTATTTTGCAACGGTACTTTGAATGACAAAACTACATAGTTGATAAAACATGCCCCATTGTGTTAGCTTTCGGACGGTATATAAATTTTAAGGACGAAGATTTGAAAATTGGTGAATATTACGTATTAAAGAAAATAAAACATGGTCTGAAGATGAAACAAATTTACCTCAACCTGGACTTAACCGATAGTCTACGTTACGAATGAAAAAAAAGGAAAAAAAACGAATGTTTTTTTAATTTGGCACAATTGATTTGGAGTCCTTTGAATATATGACCCGTAGGCTCTGTTAATTGAAAGTCTTGAAGTGTAGGATAAATGGACTAAAGGTCTCTTCCCCCGTTTTTTCTTGAATATTTCGGATTTTGAGTGTAGACATCGATATCATTACAGAAAAACAAATTCGTGGAGTATTAAAATTTTGAAAAATTAATAAAAGCAATCTTCTAAATATCTGCTCCATAGTCTCCGTTGATAGGGGTTCCAGAAGTGTAAGGGAGAGGAGGTCAAAAGTCCTTTTTGTCAGTTTTTCTTGAATATTTCGAAAACTATGAGTTCTACAAGAAGATATCACACATTAGACCATAGGCATTTTGACACTATCCACACAAAAATACACCTACCGGCCTCATAGGTGTGAGTACTACTTTCATGTTGTTTTTCGTAGTGCGAATTGCAGTTATTTAATTAATCATTTTTGAAGCGGGAGGTGGGTGTCATCACATAGAGGCGAAATTAAGATCAAATTTTTTTTCCACTGGCATAGGCGTGTCGACTAATGCCTCAACACACGCTACACACTATAGATACATATTTCAGTAATTCAAAAAAATGGATCTGTCGGTTTTTACATTCACAAGGTGCCGGCGAAACCTTTATTCCTAAAAAAATAAATAATGGACTTAACCAATTTGCTGTCCCCATTGCACCAATCTCGTTTGATGCACTCTTCCCTGTATACAGTGAATTACTCCATTCGTATTCGTGGGTGAATTTACCTTTACCGCCCTTTACGAAAAACAAAAAACAAAAAAAAAAACAAAAAAATCAAAACCGTAAACAACACAACACTCGTCAAATTGTGAGGATTATATTTGTGAACTGTCAAAGTCGTTATCATAATATTGAGCGTGAGTATTGAGCGGTGGGCGCAAATATTTTTTGCTAGGCGAAATGACATTCGATTTCAACATGTTCAACTGAGCAGAAGTTGGTCGGTGTGCGCTAAGAAGGTACTTAGGCACTCCAGCGTTCGGCAACGGTTCCGCCTTCTGAACACCTCCAATGATACAATGCACACTGGGCTTAAACGATTTTTTTACGTAATTTGTAAGAACTTGTTTTTCAAGTTAGCGCCTTTGGAGTTTGTTCGAGATATAAGACAATCAACAGACAGAAAAAAATTTCCCATTTCCCGCTAAGTTCAACTTGGCGGGTATTCAAATTGGCGCTAGTTTACTGTATTACACTTTCGAAGCCATCAGATATATCTGCCGCACCTTTACATACTGCAGTAAAATTTTGACATGATTTTTGCCTTCTTGGCATTTTATTCTATTGTGGTTACTTCGAATTAGAAAAGGTTGACGAAATTAAAAAGTACTTATCCTTATCTTTTATATGACACCCGTCATGATTATAGTCAATGGAAAAAAAATTCCACCTTTTCAGACCATTCCGCTAAGGCGTGCCCGATTCGCCCTTCTCCACCTAAAACATGCATTACCGCTTGTCACCCCTGTAGCTATACCGTTGCTAACCAATTGAAGTCTTAATTTAGATTGAATGATGGCGGCACGCAAGAATATGTAGCTTCTATGTACATATACCACAATCTATTACCCAACAAACGAAGCCAATAAAATGTCCATGAATTTATCGCAAACGTATTTATCGAAGAAAAATTAACTATGGAATTTGGGTTTTTCCTTTATAGCTCATTTCATTTATCGTAGAAAACCACTAAATTAAAATTAAATATGAATGCACCTCCAAAATTTGAATTTCAACCGAAAAGAATCCCGCTAAGCCATCTTTTGCTGACTAGTATAAACTTTATCCCAGGCACTTTTCTATTAAATCTGAAAAGGAAGAAATAATTCAACAAAGTTCATATAATCTGCGTGTAACAATTTTGTGTTCAATACCAAATTGTCGTAAATTCGATCTGTGGCAAGATGCTCATTATTTAATTGAAGAAATAAATAAAACAATAATAAAATCCACAATCCACAGTGCACCCAAAACCCAAGCTGGAAACCCATTTTCTATTTTGTTCCAGTGCCACACTAAAGATGGCAGAAGTGCGCATGGTAATGCAGTTCAGCGGACAATCCATATATCCGGTCCATGAAAAAAACGTTGATATTTGAATGTTAAAGATGGCTACGAATAGAAGATCCCTATTCGTATTAGGTGATTTTTGTATGTGTATTTGGAATTACAAGTATCGATATGGTGGACATTCACGAACGTCCAAAAGCCAAATGTTCCCTGGTCGAAGCCAAAATTTTCCCGGTCGATGAACGGATTTGACGGGGAAATTTTGGATTCAACCGTAGAAAATATTGATTTTGGACGTCCGTGAATGTCCATCATTGGAAGGGCTGTGAGAAATATGTGCATTTAAGACAAAATGTATGGTTGTACATGTATTTATAAACGAAAAGAAATGCATGCTTTTGTGTTATCTGCAGACACTATACAATTTTCAGGAATGATTATCGTGGAAAATGGAAACCTGTTTCATGACCTGAAGCCTGCTGCAGAAAATGGCTTATCACTGTCAGTTGGAAGTCATAGCTATCATGTCTCTGGGCGAATGGCGGCAAGTGGCGATGGTGGCTGTCAGACAATGGCTTGGAGAGCGATTGCGGCCATCATGGCGACCAATGCGCTGGACCATTGTGTATAGCGATTATAAAAAGGAAAATTTATAAGAATGATTGGTAATATGAAAGAAAAATGCAGTTTTTATGATTAATCTTGTTTGTTGCCTTGACCCCTCCAAGAGCATGAGGGTGTCAACATCAATTGTTGAGGTTTCCATTGCATATTTTCTACCTCAGAAGAGAGAGATTAAAAGGAAATTAAATTGGGCGAGAGAAATGAAGCAATTTTGTACAAGGGAGGAAGTAGGAGGGAAATGTGAGTTTGACATCTGATGGCGCGACTATATGGACCTGGCGGGTGTTCCGGTGTAGACAGACAAAAAAAAAGTTAATTAATGTTCACAAGAGACAAGTATGAGGGGAATGTCAGTTTGACATCTCATCGTACGACTATATGCACCTGGCGGGTGTTGCGGGGAAGAAAGCAAGTATCCATCTGTTTACTTTTTACTAATTCGTATTTGGTGGAATTACTTCAGTGAATTTAGTGTTCATTTTATGCTGATGTCGTCTTCTTATATCCCTCTTAATGATTTTTTTCGCATGGAGCATTTGCTAGCCTATACCTCTTATCCGCGCCGTCTTTATACTAAAAAGCTCGACCCGCTGTTGTAATTTTATTAGTACCCACAGGCAGTTTTTTCGCGCCCAGGATCGAACCTCCGTTTCTTTGGATGTAGTATCGTAGAGCGGCGATCGAGAGCGCAAGGCCATTAAGCGCGTCAATAATGACATGGACTTTGCCAATGCTCTTTGATGATAAAGTAAAAATTATCAATTTAATTGATCTTAACTAATATCTATGAATTAAAACTAGTACTTGATTTTGCTATATGTACACAGTTAAAAATCTCGGTATTTTTTTTAAACCTGGTCTTGGACTACCACCATTTTTAATAATTTTAATTCTATAATCTAAACCCTTTCAAAGTTTACTTCTATTTTAAACCAAATTTGTAATAAATTCTAATACAATTCAAAGTTTACTTCTATCTTAAACCAATTTGTAATAAATTCTAATACAATTCAAACCTTTTTGTGTTCTTTTTGTTCTCGCATTAGTTTCTAATCTAAGTTTAATTAAAAGGTAAACCCCACAAAGTATATTTTTTGAGTCTCAAGTCTCACTATAACTACTCGCAGTCAGCTCAAAATATTATGCTGCGTGGCCGAGTGGTCTAGGTCGCAACTCTACAACACGGAGTTCACAGGTTCGATGCTGCGCCATGGCGAAAAAAGTTAAAGATTAGCTGGCTAACCTGCGATGGGCTTAATAAAGGATTTGGAAGTTTAGAAAATTGAAAAAAAAATAATGGAGAAAAAACTTAGAGGAGTTAAAAAAAACGCAGTAAAATTAATATTTTTTCATAAAATAGATTATAATATCTGTAGATTAAATTTTAAACCAACAATTTGATTAAAAAAATAATGCCAGAAAAGTTTAATATTTAAACCCGTGAAGTTTACGGAAGCAATTGTAATACTTTCATTTTATTAAAATCTAATACAATTTTGGTGTCGTCATATATGTAACCCGAATTACCATTGATAATAGACCAGGATTTTTAACTGTGTACTATACGAGTATTCAATACCCTTGCAGTGTGCAAGGGGGGCAAAAACTCCTCTTCCATAGTCCTCCGCGTGGGCGCCCCCTGGAACGGCAGTGGTCACTGACCATTGCCAACCAACGTCAAGCCGCCAGTGATGGCAGTGCGATGATTTGGTTGAGGTACCCCTGTGGTGTGGGGTGTGAAAAAAATACCACGGCCTTTCCCTTTGAGGGCCTGTCGTTAAAACCGACAATCAAAGGACAGGATGTGTATGCCAGCAACTTGCACTATCCGAGATCTTTATATGCTAACGAAACGTCAACTATGCCTCGGATAAGGACTGACTCAACGGTTACGACTTTTAGCTATCGTACAATGGCAAAGATTGGATTCTGGAATGTGCGTACTCTCCTGGACAATGGATCAGAAGGTCCCCAGAACGCACGATTTCTTCAATTAGAGAGTGAATTTCTGAGGTACAAATTAAATATCTTAGGAGTTAGTGAGATAAGATGGTGGAACAGCGGAGAATTCATCTCTCCAACGGGCAGCACTGTAATGTTGTACTCCGGTAAAGCTACCGGTAGTCGTCGTGAGTCAGGTGGGGGCTCCTTTTAACCAGAGCCGCGCGAAACTGTCTCTTATCCTGGGAACCGGTCTCTGACAGGGTCTTGACCGCCAGGTTCCGGACCAAAATGAGGAACATCTCAATAATACAATGTTATGCCCCTACTGAACCCGACAATGTCTTGGCAAAAGACTCCTTCTACGAAGAACTAAACGCCGTTCAGAGCAGAACACCTAAAGGTGACATTATAGTGGTTATGGGTGATTTGAATGCGAAAGTTGGCGCTGATAACTATGGGCTCAGACATGTGATGGGGAGACACGGTGAAAGATTTGTAGAGTTCTGCAACTTTCACAGTCTCTTCATCGGTGGTACTATGTTTGAGCATAAGGACCACCACAAAATCAGTTGGTCCTCTGTTGATCGGCGCAGAACACAAAATCAGATCGACCATTTTGCCATTAGTAAAAGATTCAAGAGTTGCCTCCTGGACGTGGGAAACAAGAAGGGTGCCGATATTGGGATGGGAAGAGACCATTATCTTATGATCGCTAATGTTCGATTGCGTATTGCAGCCGTGCGCCGCCCCAGCGACGAAAGATCCAGGCCCCGCAAATTCAACACCGCTCGACTAAAAAATCCAGCTGTCTTACAACAATATAATGACCATCTTGCGCAAAAAGCGGCTGAGATAACTAGTCACCCAGATAGTGACATAAACGAAAACTGGGATGCCATAAAAAATGCGTACATTGATAGCGCAAATACCATCCTTGGCCCAAACCCGGATTGCCGGAATAAGCCCTGGATGTCCGACGCTTCATGGCAGCGGATTGTTGAAAGAAAGGAGCTGAAAGTTCGTTTGGCTGCAGCATCAGACGACAATCGAAGCAGCATCGAACTCCTTTACCGTCAGAAAGCTCGAGAAGTTCAGCGTAGTGTGCGACGCGATAAAAGAGTTTATGCCAATTCTCTTTTAGCGTCAGCAGAAGAAGCCGCTAGAAGTAACAACTTAAATGCCGTATACGGTGTCATCAAGGAGTTACAGGTGGTCGTAATTCCTGCCAACATCCGGTGAAGGATAGTGATGGAAAGCTATCTTGGAAGAAGATCAAATGAGGCGGTGGAAAGAACACTTCGCCGCGGTCTTGAACCGTGTAACCTCTGGTGAAGTTCCCACTCGTATAGATAATTTAGCTAACCATCAAAATGTGCGTATACGGTCCACTGCCTCGACTAAAGAGGAAATAGTCACTGCAATTATTGCACTAAAACGAGGAAAGGCCGCCGGACTTGACGGCATCCCTGCCGAACTTTATCAAGCAGCGCCAAGCGTAACTGCCGATTTGCTGCACCCACTTATTGATAAAGTGTGGAATACAGAGACCTTTCCCACTGAGTGGAAGGAAGGTTTGATCATCAAACTTCCAAAGAAGGGTAGCCTCACAGACTGTAATAATTGGAGAGGCATTTGTGTGCTTCCTGCCGTTGCCAAGATAATAGCTAAAATCGTCCTGGAAAGACTAAAGGCCCACTTAGAAAGCACAATTGATGAAGAGCAGGCTGGCTTTCGATCTACATTCTCCTGTGTCGATCACATTAACACCTTGCGAATCATCATCGAGCAATGCGCTGAATACGATTCTCCGCTTCACTTGCTTTTCATCGATTTCGAAAAGGCTTTCGATAGTGTGAACCGGGATTCTATATGGGCGGCCTTGCGCAGGAGAGGCATCCCTGAGAAGCTTGTGGCTATTATTAAGGCAACCTATGACGGCGCGAAATGTCGCGTTCTGCATAAAGGTAAGGTGTCGGGGGACTTTGAGATTCGCAGTGGAGTTCGGCAGGGGTGCATCCTCTCACCGATCCTATTCCTCATTGTGATCGGCGATGTGTTGCATGCAGCCCTATCCGGACTCGACAGAGGAATTCAATGGACTTTGACATCTTATCTACAACATCTTGACTACGCTGACGACATATGCCTACTCTCCCACAAAATCATGGATCTGTCCGCAATGGCGTTAGATCTCGAGAGGGAGACAAGCAAGGTTGGGCTAAAGATTAATACCAACAAGACCAAGGTTCTTAGCCCGCCGTTGCGAAAAAGAAATCCGACACCTATTGCCATCAATATTAATGGGCAGCCTGTGGAGAAGGTGGACAACTTCGTCTACCTGGGTAGCATTGTTGCCGAAAATGGTGGTATGGAGCAGGACATCGCTCGTCGTATCAACCAGGCTAAACGCGCATACGGCATGCTGTCCAAAATCTGGCAAAGCAGTTATCTCAGCATCAAGACCAAGCTGGGCCTGTTTCGCTCCCTGGTACTATCAGTGCTTTTGTATGGGAGCAGTACATGGAAAGTTTCCGTAGGAGTTACCAGAAAGCTGCAAGTTTTCATCAACTCATGTCTTCGTCGAATTTTTAGAATTTTCTGGCCCGAAACAATATCAAATGAAGAGCTAAGTCGGCGTACGGGTCAGATGCCAATCGACGAATTGATACGCAGGCGAAAATGGCAGTGGATAGGTCACACATTGCGGAAGAGTGATAACTGCATTGCTTTGCATGCCATGAAATGGAACCCCATTTCCAACCAAGGCCGACCAAGAGGGGGTCCTTGAATCACATGGCGTCGATCTGTGGCAAAGGAGTGTCAGGTACTGGGTAAGTCTTTTGGGGAGTTGCGCCCCATTGCCCAGAACAGAGTACGATGGCGCGCAGGAGTAGTTGACGCGCTATGCCCCGCTAGGGGTTAAGGCAAAGTAGTAGTAATGTGCAAGTGCGAATTATTTTATAATGAAATTGGAATTTTTTGTGGCACTTGCTTTCACTTAACACGCCAACTAAGTACGTGTCTGTAGCTTACGAAGCGAATAATTGGTTTTCGAGTTACATTTCTGTCTCTCTCTAAATTGCCTTGAGGGCATGGGCGGGTCAACATCTCTAGCATGTCTATGCCTTGTTGACGTTTTAATAGCATATCTACTTTTCGGAAGTGCAGTTGCTAGCATGCACCTCCTATCCGTGCTGTCTTTATATTGACAAGCTTGGAGCACTGTGAAAGTTCTATTACAATAGTACTCACAAGCAGTTTTTTTTTATCGCGCCGAGATTTCTTAGATTCCACTGCCGAAAGGTATTTCTATACAGTTGACCCCTAAACTGTCATTAGAATCTCACCTCAAGTTGAGTACAGCGGTTGAATATACTCCGATTATAAGCAGGCCAAGTTCTACTTTATGCGCAGACTCTGCAGTTTATCTTTATGTTGGGGCGCCAAATATCCTACCCAATTAAAGCCTATGAAGATAAAATCTAAGAAGATTTGGGATTTTGTTTGTTGTAACCTACGGTACCGCGTGCCTATTCGATTGGCTCTCGGTTTCCTTGAATAGTTAAAATCACGCTGACCCCACATTTGGTGCCGAAGATTTTCTGTGGTAAATTTCCACTGACGCAGGATCAAAAATAGCCCTGAGGTAGCGATGCATCAGTCATCCGGCTGATGTCATCGTGGAAAAAATACTAAAAACAAAATTAAGTCACTCAACAGTTATTACTTAGAACAAGGCTCTAAAATATTAAGGACCGTCACTGATTATAAGCCACCTCAATTGAATAAATACATGTTAAGTATAAAAAGAGAAACAGTTTAATAAACTTGATCCTGTGCCTACATTGAAAATTGAAAATAAAATTTCCCCAACAGTCTTACCCGAAAATCCCCATATTCAAATGCCGCTTGCCTATTTATCATCCCATCAATAATCACCTTCATCCCATTGAAATCTCTTTGCTGGTCACTTGCTATATAAAATAAGATTTATCCCTCAATTTAATTCGGTAAATCTAAACGAACACACTTTATCGCCTAGACTTCAATAGCTATCCGTATCCAACACGTTTGTATTCTCTGCTTATCCGCACAATTCAGAATCCTTGACTGTGTGCGGGCAAGCTTAAGGGTTCGTTAAGCCTACCTCGAATTAAAGCAGATTTGCAGTTTCATAATTCACATGCTTTCTCCGGACTTAATCCTTAAATGATGCCATTTTCTAAATTGCTTGCGCTCCGAATCCTGATACCGATCCCATCCTCCTATTGTATTGGAACGAACGGACAAGAGAATCGCTTGCAAAGGACGATATGATACACAGAATATATTGTAGTATGACTATATGTTTGTATTTCTACCGTACACACATATATCGCCAATAATTGCACACATATCAGTGGAATGGTTCTTGGGCATCGAAAAATTTTCTCTTCTTTATCCTGCGTTTTTCTTGCCTTGTAAAATGTGAAGGTTGCCTGAATGTTTCTTGCGCTGCATGCGCAAGAATTTTGATTAATTTCATAAATTTATTACAAGTAGACATTTAATTTTACCAGCAACTTTAAGTCTTCCGCACACACTCACCACTGGATGTCCTGTAATTGTAAAGGAATGCCGACGCAAAAGAACGTCGTATACCCGTACATAGTCAGATACATCTAAGGGCAAAGTATGCGAACCGGGAGAGTGTGTAGTGTAACAAATTCGGGCCTTGGGAAAATTATTCACTTTTATTGTTATGGTTTTTGGAGGAGGTAATACTTTTGAATATTTAAAAGATAAATTTTACATCCCCCAGGGGTTTCTCTTCATTCGTCGGTTCGTTCCAAAGTGTGGGTACATGGAATCTTATATAAAATTGGGTCATGAAGTAAGGAACGAACCTCCATAAATATGGATAAGTGTGCGATTAAGTTCTGGGGAATACTACTAAACCGTGGGTGAATTCAAAGTGCTTTCGGATAGTTTTTAGCTGATAAAGGAAATTGTAATATTCACCTCGGAATGGATTTCGGACGGGGGTATAACAATTAAAAATGTAAATCAAGTGGATGGAGAGTTAGATGTACAAACAAATGGAACAAATTGAAACTGAATGAATGATTAGGATCCTGAGGTCTCCAGTTTTGTTAAGCCCCGAAATTGTAATTGGCAGGTTGGAGGAATGAACCAGCAACGAGAAAGGCATTCAAGGAAAGGATCGATCTCTGTTGATAACGACAGTCAACAGCTGGTTGGATTCCCAATGACCTATTGACAACTATAGAAGCAAAGTCCGTTGTTTGACATAAAACTGACAATTTCATATTAACATGAGTATGCAAAACCCGACATTTTATTGCAAACATTTAAAAGAAGAGTGGCGAGGTATTGTATACTTAACTTGCACATGTTTTACAATCACTACATATATGTTACCTATAGGCAAACTGTCTCGATTATTTTTTGTACCATATAATCATGACGTGACTTTGTTTAACTTTTTAAATTTCTTTTTATTTTGCAGCCTATTTGCTATTTTGGGATATGGTAAGCAACTATTCTACATCAATTCAACACGACTAGTTTGACGCTCCCCTCTCCAGTCTCTTTCAAACGAAAGAGGTGAATATATCTTTGATAATAGCCTTATAGTGTGTAACAGGGGAAACCTTACCAACCTTCATGTTCCTAGGTACGAAAAAATTCTGGGGTTGGGAGGAAGCTCTGGACGTCACATTGATCACCAACAGTGAAGACTTTAGAGTTGACGACTGTACTACTGGTCTCCAGTCCGAAGTATTTCTTGGATCACAGCTGGATTCTCTTTGCGCTAGATCTTAAGGTGAGGCAACCGAAGCCGTTTAGGAATCCCAGAAGAACTGACTGGAAGAAATTCAGACAGGCTATCTCCACAAAACTATCTACAACTTCGAACTTCAGCATGGAGATAGTAAAGGAGCTTGAGGTCAAGATTAAGATCTTCGAGAAGGCTATGGACTCATGGTACAAAATCTATTGCCCTTCTTAGTATAGCGAAAAATCTCTGCCCTCATGGTGGATCGAAGACCTGACTTGTCTTAGGAAATTGACAAGAGATATCTTTAATACTTGTAATAAGTACAATTATTGGCGACCTTTTGAAGACTGTCTAAATATAGATATTCATGAGAATTTTACAGTAACTGTCGACTAGGAAATTTTTGTAGACTGTATTGATCACCCTCTACTTCAACACTCATGGAGATGAGTAGGCGATGACAAAACAATGTCTAAAACTATTCAAATTAGTGTCAAATCAGTCAATGTTTTCAGGGCTGCTGGGACTAATGTTCAGAGCATTCAGCAGTGGACCGTGCTCCGACCATTTAAAAGTGATCCAACATTTGGGGAGTAAGTCGACAGTCAGCCTACTCCGTTGTCGTTTGATATTGGCATATATATGTTGACTTCTGTCGAATTGTGCATAATCAAACGTCAGTTCTTTTCAATATTTAAATTTCATAATTACTAAATGGTCTGCTGAGTCAACCGACTGTTGACCACCAGTCGACTTAGTACCCAGATATTGGAGCCACTGCTTTCTAAGGAGACATAGAGGACAAGGGCATTCCATGTACTGTATGTTCTAAGGACAAATAGCATCACCCCCGAAGCCGTTAAAGTTCAATTTGAAATGAGAGGATGAGAAGGCATGAAAACAAGGAAAATGGATTTGGAACTACCACGGCTCATTTACATTCATTAAGTTATGCCTGTAATAATAATTTGCAGCAAGCAATTATATGTATCTGCAATTTTTAGCTGCTAGTCAACATTAGTATTAGTCGGTGTAGCTGTTAATTCAAATTAACAGTTTTCCCACCACAACTTTCTATCACAGAACTTGCCCATTATTTTTGGAATATGAAAGTGTGATTTATTAGTATGACCCTTGTTGTTTAGCTCCACCTTTGTATCTAGATATGAATAATAGCACTTCTACCGTGAGTCAAAAGAAATTCTCTTCTTGCAATATATGTAAATATCTCCTCAGCACTGTTTCCTACGTTAATCCATTAAAGGAAAGAACCTTCTCCATAAGCAGGCACGCAGAAATTTTTGCACACACAAAGGACGATGTAAATTAATTTATCAGTTCGTTGAAGCCAACCAACAAAAATATCAATAAATTATAATCCCCATCGCAACCATAAATTTCAATATACCGAATTAAAATCAAAACTGAACTAGAATGAGTCTACATAATGGTCTTTTTGCCCATTAATGCGAACGCCATTCTTCGTCCGTATTTGCCGTCGGCGGATCGGATCGGCCATTTCTTTGAGTTAAATTAAATAAAAATAATTTCCATGGTAAATTTTCCCGGGTTCTGGCCGTCAGGCAAGCCGTACCGTCAGAAACAAGGATCTAGGAATTTTCTGGTCTCTGTAAAGCGATATTTATTTTGTGTTTTCGCCATTTCCCTGCCGGCCTACACAATGCGCGTCCCCATTCTAGACGGGAGACTTTGTGGCGAGCTCCCGCGATTTTTCTCACAGTCGGATTCTGGCAGTTTCCATTTACCCTATTTTTTCCGAAGGAACCCCCCACTGATTCGGCCAAAGTTTCATCTTTGCCCCGCTACGCCACCAAGACGCTTCTGGATTGTTTATTTTCCACCCTTTTTGTAAATCTTCGAAATTGTTTGTTTTCCATTTCACTTCCTTCTCGGACCCATTCTGGCGTCGTCGTCGTAGCGCATTGTCCTTATTGTTGTTGCCGCTTCAGGTTTCGGAACAATGCAAAGAAACGGATCCTTGGCATCGTTTCACGGATTCGGGCAGAGATATCACAAGCAGAGGGGCAACCCTCCATGGTGCGTTGTACGATGGGAATAAAAGGGAGTCGACGACGGACGTGTTTATGTGAGCGTAGAGACGGAAAGTTACTTTCGCAAAAGGAAATTGCTAGCATAAATCATGGGGATGATATCACCCTACTACACAATTCACCCGGTCGCACGTTTTAATGGTGGAGTTTGTGTACGGAATCGATAAATTACTGGGGGGAAAGACATTATCGCATGTTATTCAGAAGATAATTATCGACCACCGGATTCTGTTTATTTAGAAAGTGATTTACTGTCTTCAAGGGATTTTGTTCAAATGGCTGCTGTTTGCTGCCGAGAGAGAACAACGCCATCAACGCCTTCCACCATAATCAACAACTAACTCTATGGCATCGACCTCGATGGTAGTAGACAACGACCACGGCCAGTCAGAGTCTGTACCAGGGTAAACTCTTTTCACCTTGGAATGGTTGCATCCGCGACATACAAAAGTGGTAATTTCGCTGAACCCACTCCAACCGCGAGATGCTGTCCTGCGATTAAGAAGTGCAGTGCAGCCTTATGAATTTCTGAGCTTCGATTTAAATCTTGTTTATCTTGAGTTACAACGTAGGAGCTTGTGAATTATTGCCACCAAATAAATGTTTTCGCAAGAAGGCAGAGATGCCGCGCTGCTGCCTCCACACAAAATGGAGAAGACGTTGAATAAAAAGTCAGCCGCGATTCGCGTAGCTCTAAGTTTTTAATTGGATGCATGGCTCATTTGAATACTTCACAAGTAGCGGAGAACAGCCATAAGAAAATCATACAATCATAAAACAACTTTGAACGCTGCAGTCATTTGTTAGGATTTACTGTCCGCTGTTACTCTTTACCTGACCGCGTCAGCCACTAAAAGAAGTAGAGACAACGTAAACCTCTCGACGAGATGATCAAACCAAGTCGGAGGCCACCTATTTTATAAATGTTGGGGATCATTTTAATTGGCCATTTGTTTTTTTTTCTTCTTGCTTTTATATCCCAGCGCTGAGCGTTTCTTTCCGCGAAATTATGGCGCCCCTCGATTATGAATTCAAATTATTGTTCCTCCCATTCGACATGGCTGTAAATTACGGTGGAATGGTTGATTTTGGCGATTTAATCTTTTGCCTCACTGTCAGACCTTTCTTCTCGCCAGTTACGGACCATCGTGAAGAATTCATTATATTTAGCGTAAATGAAGTCATTTAAATTTAAACGATTGTTATTAAACAGTTAAATTTTTTAGTAAAATGTGTCGTTGTGTTCACAATTTTGGTTGAAACGATTGGTCTAATGGCCGAATATGAGGTGTATTAAGTGATTTGATAAGATTTGGTAGACCATGAACCGTATGCAAATTCTGATTATCAAAGATTACTCATCGCCATCATGGTTATAGTGGGCTCATTTTTTTTTCAAAGATGAATCTTCCTCTCCAAATGAAAGTGAGTGGCACTGGGAATATTTTGGAAGCTATTAATCTTGAATAATTTGTGTAAACAAATTTATTTCAAGGCAGCCCTCAATTGAGCTCTGAAGAGTATCAGCACAGAGACGCTTAAGGAATGCCCACGTTGTAGTGTCTACAGTTAGTAGCCCCCTAATCAGATACAGGATATCAGTGTATCTTTGACGATGCTATCGGCCATATTCCATTCCAACCCTTGACCTGCCCAACGATCTCCACCCATCGACCATCGATCGGCGATATGAGATTCTAGGACATGTGTGTAACTAGCTTTACTCCAGTTTGAGACAAAATCAAGACAACTAAATCGAAGTTCTAAATCTAGTTTAATAACGTAACCTACGAGGGTCCCGATCAAACCTTCACCAAAATCATTTTTCAAATTATTTTCTTTTTTTTTATTAACATAGTACACGATCGTGTATGCAGTGGAGGACACAGTAGCGTAGATAGGGATTAAGGGATCAATCCCCCCTCGGGTCTCCGATTTTAGGAAACAACTAAAATTCAGACAGCATTAGAACTCCCAACTGCTCGTGAACATTCCGATGGGCACCATTTTTAACTTCGAGCGAAGTCTAATGTTCCCGGGAGTGCTTCATTCCAGGATGATTTTTAGTTCGGCCCCTATACATATGCATGCTGTATGTTCGTTCGATTGTCTGGTCAAAGTGTTTCTCGTGGTCCGATATCAACCAAACTTCCTTGAGTGATCCTAAATGCAATCCATTGACCGGTTTTTACAATCAGGCTGTTTTGGTGCTGCTAAAGCTGCTCGTCGGGACAACAGAACCTTCTGGCGTATGAAGCAAAGTGGAGTCCAAACTTGAAAAAATATGGGCACTAATGGAATCGAGGTGGTGATTAATGGGACATGATACCAATGTTCTGAACAGAACACGGCTTAAAGGACACAATGGACCGTAAGCACAATTCTCAAATTCCCTCTGTTTTAATTTCTCCAATCTTAGTGGTTTCGTAGGGATAGTAGCACTCATCAGGTCTTGCATCTTTACAGCTATGCTATGCTATACTAATTCTGTTAGTATAAGCCGTGAAGGCGTAATTTTACTTGAAAACTCGACCGTAGAGGTCTAGATGGTGTGAAGCACTTATATTAACTCACTGAGGGGGTGGAGAGAGGGTAAGAAGCGGAGATATTTGTTCCCTGGCAATTTGACTTCATGTATTCAATGTTCTTGTAATGTGCAAGTGCGAATTGGAATTTTTTTGACTCTTGGTTTCATTCTGCACACCAACTTAGTATGCGTCTGCAGCTTAGTTCGGTAACGCACCGGGTATTTCCAGCTACTCGAAACACCGTTGTCTGCGGTTCAAGCTCCGCAACGAGACCAAATATTTATTGTTCTCAAATTCCCTCTGTTTTAATTTCTCCAAACTTAGTGGTCGTCTTGCACATGGATAGCTGCAAAGATGCAAGACCTGATGAGTGCTTCTATCCATACGAAACCACTAACCTTGGAGAAATTAAAACAGAGGGAATTTGAGAACAAATTATACGTATGCCAGTCTCCAATCTTAACAACGGCTCACTTTCTTATCTCCAAATTTCAGTTTTTAAAGAGGGATGTTTATCGACATTGAATGAGACATTTAACGATGGGATAACTATCATAATATCTTCCCAGCGAAATCATTTGTTGTTTCATTTCCATTTTTCTTTTGCTATTTTACCACAACTGCAAAGATTTCAAGACAATTTATTTGCAGATTATGCAAATAAAATGTGATTACTTTTGAGCAGCGGCAGTCTCCTATCGTTCCTTTAAAATAGATAAATTCTTCTCACAAAGCAAAAAACTCCCTCCTTACAAATATGTCATCCGAAACTAATTTTCATAATATTTGCATAGAAACAAAACACAAAAAATAAGCAATTTATTCCCTTGCCTTCGTTTTCTTTTTATAGTCATATTTCGAGGGCATTTGATATGTGTGAGAGTTTGATTTGACTAAAGCTACATACATAAGGATTGAAATTTAGACTGGACGTTGGAGTGGAGATTGTTTAGTTTTTGCTGCATTTATATATAGACATGCGTCATATAGATGTGCAGACTTGCAAAAATATATACTTACTAAGAGACAATCATGTAATTCGATTCGAATCGAATTGCTTTAGAAAGGATGAAAATGATACTATAATAGTCGCATTTTTTAACAGCCATGCCAAGCAGACCAAGTTAACACCACAAAATTACACTAACAATTTGATCTGAGCTGCTCTGGATAGAAGGTGCAAGAATTATATTCTGTTAAGTAGTCTGCCTTTTGAAATACAGGTGGCGCAGTGGTTGAAATGTTCGGGCAGTTTACAGTTTGGGGAGCACATTGAATTAATTTCCCGCAAATAAAACGCTCGTTTTGTGTAATTAATACACGGAATAGTAAACATAGCAAATTATTTTGCTGCCTAAATGAAATGTATGAAATATGTATCTGTACTGAGATTTTTACAGGATGCGGGGCAGGTAATAGAGTCTTTGTACTGCGTATGTTACGCAATGACAATCAACGAATCACGGGTCTATACCTAATTGTCAACTGTTTTTCTCACGATTAGTTTTATATGTGGTTCTCTGTCGTTTTAACAACTCCAGTGGGCTCTACGCGCTCTAATGACTAGAACACAATGTGCCGCTGTAGCTTGTAGTTGGAAGCTCAAACGTTCGAACTACGAACTTCCTTTACAAACTAACTACAAACTACAACTACACATTGTGTTCTAGCCTTAAATCCTGGTAGCTGTACTGCTAATATCATTTATAAAGAAGCTTTGTTGTAGTAAATTAAGTTACATACTACTTTGCCTTAACCCCTAGTGGAGCATTACGCATAAACTACTCCTAATCTTTATCCGAGGCATAGTTGATGTTTCGTTAGCATATTAGAGATTTCGGATGATGCAAGTTGCTGGCATACACGTCCTGTCTTTTTTCGTCGCCTTCTGCAACATGTCGGGATAGGCCGTAACATTATTCTTACACCCCATACAGCAAGAGGAGTTAAGTACATACATACGTCTATCGCTTTGTTTCCCCTCTACTTTGATTTCAGCACTAATACATATTTCTACGGACGTGTTTTCTTACTTATCCATTCTGTCATAGTCATTCATGTCGCTGGTACTGATGCGGATCGCTGGTGTAAAGAGTGCAATGGGCCTTCTCATAATCTAAGTGTGCTGAAGGGAACACAATAATAATTTCAGTGATCATCATCACGAAAAGAAAAAACGTTGCACGACATAAGTACATCACCACTTAAATTCATTCGTTATTCGTGATATACATCAATATAAACAAATTCCCTTTCAATTTGAAAACAATATTCAAATCCACGGTTCATTAAATCAAAAGCCACAGAATTGAAATTGCATCTTTATTTTTTTTTTCTTTTTAGAATTTCAATTCTATAAATGGGATGAATGTCGATTTTATTTATGTTTTAATTATTTACCCAGCAAGCATTCTACCGTGAAGCTTGTGTGGTGCCATGATACTGCATGTTAATGCTACACAAATTATAAATTAGGAGCGGCCAACGTGGGACATGTTAAGGTCTTCATTTTCTTGATGTAAAACTAAAACGGGCTGTGTTCTTGACAATAAATTTCTTCGGACAACTGGCAATGGCGGACAGTGTTATGTATTACCAATCCACGGCAGGTATACTCATGGTAATGATTCAGACATATGCGTGTCTCCTCGATACGGTCCTGATAGCAGTGGTGTCAAACATTCATTAGGTCAACACACAACAGTTTGTGACGAAGCTCTGGAAAAATAAAAAATAAAAGACCCTGAGCTAAATTGTAGCTCACTTGCAAAGTTGAATACAGAAAGCTTTAGGTTAGGTCTAATGGTAAAGCGCAAAGCTGAGCCGAGTTGAAAGAAACCGAGTCGAGCGTTTTTGTATGCAAAACTTCCTCGAGTGAACCATCTTCAGATTCTCGCTTGGAATCATGCTTTCACTCTAAAAATATCATGAAAATGTTCGGATATGAGAAGTATTCTGATCCGGAGGGGAACATTTTCATGACAGCGGCCGTACAAATTTTGCCGGAGGGGAAAGCATATGGAGGAGAATTCGAGAAATGTTAAAATCTGATTCGTTCGCAGGAACGCAGCCATTGAGAGTATGAGTGAGGTATTGAAAGGGTGATGGAATTCACATCTCAAGTCGAGCCGGTTGGAAGTGCTCATCTGCTCATCATATAGCTAGATATTCCGCAATCGACTTGCCTTGGTCAGTTGCAAAATATGGAGTCAGACAACATGCATCCGCAAACAACAGCAATGTGAGTCAGTCACTTAATCGCTTGGAATCATGCTTTCACTCTAAAAATATCATGAAAATGTTCGGATATGAGAAGTATTCTGATCCGGAGGGGAACATTTTCATGACAGCGGCCGTACAAATTTTGCCGGAGGGGAAAGCATATGGAGGAGAATTCGAGAAATGTTAAAATCTGATTCGTTCGCAGGAACGCAGCCATTGAGAGTATGAGTGAGGTATTGAAAGGGTGATGGAATTCACATCTCAAGTCGAGCCGGTTGGAAGTGCTCATCTGCTCATCATATAGCTAGATATTCCGCAATCGACTTGCCTTGGTCAGTTGCAAAATATGGAGTCAGACAACATGCATCCGCAAACAACAGCAATGTGAGTCAGTCACTTAATCGATGTGAGAATCATAATAGGCCCCCCAATCCTAATAGGTTGGCTGTCTCTGATCAACACTCACCAGCAATGGTTCTGAATTACAATATAGTAATACCTGGCGGAGGCATACTATACATACCACTGAAAAAATATGGCATAGCATTCGATTGGTTCAATCTATGTTCCTTCTCTCAAGAAAAAGGGAAACGTAAACGTATTACTGAACATGAAATGAATGTTTTCTACCCTTTTTGTCTTCACGTTACCTCTTAACTGCCATACTACTTTGGGGATTAAAACATTGTAGTAAATAACACAAATGGCTTTTCGAAACAGTAACATATCAATTTAATGCTACGATATATCAGACGAAAGGTTTGATACGGACTGCAAGGTCCGTTCCGCCTCTCTGACCCGACCAGGTGAAGTGTACGTGGATAAAAACAAAATATGATATTCTCCAGAAGATTGTTTTTCCATGGAACAGAAATTATGGGGACATTGGAAGGATACATGTTTTGAGTGAATAAGGGGATAGCGTTACTAAGCGAAGAACATTGTAGGATGAGGATAGAATGTTCATTTATTTTCAACCTCTTCCGTTTACTTGGTGGCGAAGAATTTTTATGTTTTTAGCTTCTAGAAATGTTGGTTATGTGTGGTATGAATATCGCTTTATAACGCTAAGGTTTTGGATTTATTTTATATTGGTATGCTTATAGTTTTTAAACTAACAAACTGTAAAATGAATCAAAGTGGTCACTTAAGTTTGAAGCAGTTATTCGTAAAACTTTGTAAGGAAGTTCATAAATTCTGGGCCAATAGCTCCAAATGCAAAAACACCCCAAAAGGTTTTTTTTAGTAAGACCAAAATGTTAGTACTGTCTAAAGCGGAAATTTTGTTTAATATTTCCCAGAACGGTTTCCCGTGGATCCATAAAACTTTCAACAAAAATGCACTCTGGCATATACTCGAATATCCGTACTGCCTACAGCAACAATTATACTCTGGGAAAGTTGGGGCGACTGGAAGCGCAGTGTGTTGAGGCATCAGTCTCATGTTTGATTACCGGCGTTTCGGGTTCGAATCCCGTCCACGACGACGTTCGTGGCCATGGAGGTGCAGGAGGTGCATGCTGAGAACTGCATTCTCTGAAACCAATTTATGCCAACGAAACGTCAACTGGGCCACATGGAACAGTTGACGCGCTATGCCCCACAAGGGGTTAGGACAATTGAGTAGTACATGAGGAAAAGACAAGAAAAAAAACGCTACTGGTAACATACAAAGCAGTCGGAAGATCTGTGGCCAACTATGCAACAACGCTACTCCTGTGTGGTCAGGGAACCTATGTGACATACAGCGGAAGCACATTCAAACTTGCTAAAATGCCGCTCTCCACGCTGTCACCAGATATCTCCTGATGTCTCAGAAGACCATCTACACCAGGAAACAAAGACTTTGCCTATGAGAGACCACAAAAAGCTCCTTGCGAAGTAATATTTGGTAGGCTTGCTAATTGCGTTGACTCCTCCAGGGGCATGAGCGCGTCAACATATCTAGCATTTCTATGCCTTGCTGACGTTTCGATAGCATATATGTATGTATACTTTTCAGAAGTGCAGTTGCTAGTATGGACCTCCTATCCGCACCGTCTTTATACTGTCAAGCTCGGAGCACTGTGAGAGCATCCACAGGCAGTTTTCGATCGCGCCGAGATTTCAACTCCGAGCTCTAGATTAGTATCGTAGAGCGGTGACCGAGCGACCACGGCCACCGAGCGCGATAACTACTAACGCTACCGGAGGGAACACCCTAACTTCCATCTTATAAGCAAGACATGTTCGGAGTGATTTGAGGGACCTTGGGCCCCATGTCCAGGGATATAAAAGGGATCCATTCAGCGATAATGCTTACAAATCTGCCATCGAATTATTTCATCAACAAGCGGTACATTCATCAAACACGGGACTAGAACCAAATTCAGTACTTTTGGCGCAACCACCAGGCGAATCACCTGAAGGGACGCCTTTCATACGATCACCACGAATACATCAGACACAACTTCAGGCGCAGCAAAAGGGAAGCGGGCGACCGCTTTAATTTTCTCGATAAAGTTTATTCATACCGAGATGAGATTTAGGATAGGGAACTACTGGTGGTGTATCAAGTGGTAAAGTTTTCTAAGATTCATGGTTAAAGATCGTTCTTTTCAGGTAATAATTAGATAACAAGAAGCCAAGCATGACCGATAGATGATGCCAATCAGCTGAACGGACTAAGGTTACGTTCAGAGAAACGAGTTACACAGAGCGGAATTACTTGGCCAATATTTTCTATGTATCTTTTAATATAAATCGAAATATAATTCACAATTGGACTCTATCTTTCAAGCTTCATTCTTCCTCTTTTTTTTGTAACGAAATATTTCTGTATCTAAACGTTTTCTTCTCCGAGCTAAACCCATGAAATCAAGTTATCACCCCAAGACATCAGTTATAAAGACAATAACAATAAATATAGTCCTCAAACCTATTTCCATTTATGTGAATTGGTTTTAAAAACAAGAGCAGTTAACACCTGAAATACGGCAGCAATTTTCTACGAAAAAGGATACAACCACGCTGTACATTTCAGTGTGCTATGTAGTTATCTATCCCGGTGAGAATTTCTATACAAAAAAACATAGATATGTATGGATACAGTTTTGTGCTGAATACACGCGGTAAGCGATGCAGGGGTGTGTTTTCATCCAATGAATTCCTTTGAGAATACCACACCGGGTCGACAATGGATGAAAGAATCATTGTCCTGATAGTGTACTGAAATGCGCGCTCACCCCAAACTTTTTAAGGGAACAACATGATATTGCAGCTAACTCAACCCTTTATCTAGATTACAAGCTATCCGAAATTCTATATATTGAGGTTGAAATGATTGTGGGTATAAGAGGGTGTCGATATGTTCTTGCAAAGTGAGTGGATGTTTTAATCTAAAACTAGTATGCTGGGTGTGGGAGACACACACCCTCGTCCGAAGTGAGTACACTTGATGTATCAATTTCATTTATATATTTAAGATTGTAGGTTATTTCATTGCAAAAACATCTGAGATAGATCATTCCAAATAACACCACTTTGCCTTAAAATAATCTGCTTTACCATCTGAGTCCTTTCCAAATTTCCATCGAAAAAAACATGGAGTTGATAAAGGTTCGAAACGTTGAGTTCCTTTCATTACTCACCAGATATATCGCAACAACAGCCTTGGAAGCGCCTGTGTTTTGTTTGGGAAGGGGGTCTTCTATTGTTTCAGCAAACCATAAATACACATTTCGTATATGAAAGCATATCCTGACCAGGAAGCGTACGGTCCCGTTTACCCGATAGGGTAAGCGCCAAGCAAGACTTTATCGTCATTGTCGTGTATATCTATCGTGTTTCCACCTACCGTGTCTACCATCGAGGCTCCGCTTTCAACTTCACCTTTCACCTATTCTCCAAGCTTCTTCGTCCTGTACGGACAATCTCTCCACGGCAATATGTGAAAATTAATGGCTGATTGGAAAAATGGGGTTTTACCTCTCCGAAATGGTTGGATTCTGTCCAATTTATGTGCAATTAAAAGGATTTTGTTGTTCTCAGCTTAATCGGGATTTAGGGCCGTAATAATGTTGAAGAAGTGCTCCGGGTGTACATATAAGGTGAAATGTTAGAAAAATGTCGGTTTGGTTCAGTAGCATTTCGAGAAGGTATACACGTCGAGTAAATTATGTTTTATCGAGAAAATTAAGAAAGATATAGTAATATGAGTGTTTTTCGATTATATTAGAGGCATGATGGTGTGCTTTGCGTAAAAGCTGGCGTATCATGAATTTCCAGTAATTTTGTATTTTATGAGGATAATCTGAGGTGCGTTATGAAGTTAGATTTTAGAGCGAAATATACGAGTGCCAAGTATGGGAATTAGTGGATATGATTTCGGTGTTAAGTTATTCAGACTATTTCTTCAATTTTTGTTTTCAATGAATATTTTAGAAAAAAAAATACCGATTAAATTATACGGGGTATGAATACCGCGTGTAGAAGTGATATGTACAATGCAAATATTTCACGATACTCAAAGATTTATCGGCCAATTTACCCTGAACAGACACAGCTAAAGCAGACAAAACTTACATAGTGGTAATGGTAGCGTTCACACAGAGTATTCTGTAATTTAAAAGACTAATAGAATCGATCATGTAAAGTTTCAGTCGATTAGGCCGAATTTAAGTTTAGTATAGCCTTAGAGGCCTGTCGATTAGATCGGTCTCCTCAGTGTGAAAGCCACAAAGACTACTGCCCCTTTTAGACCTATTGATTAAATCGCTCTGTTCGGTTAGAAAGATGGCAATGTTGTCTTCTGCTTAAACATGATAGGAACAAAGCAGCGGAGGACATCGTGTACCCTCGGTATGGGAAGATGGCATGGGGCTTAGGAACGTATTATATTCCTAAAGCTCAAAAAACGTCATCATGGACGGGAATGAGAATACGCTGGAAGCGAACAGGGTGGAAAAGGAATTGAAAATTCTCATCGTAGCAGCCGACAACATCAGACCTAACGAGAATGAGAGTGAATCTGGGATGGATGCTTCAGGCGCTACTCTAACGACCACATCACTATTGAAGCAACCTTAGCAAGAAGCCAAAGGTGCTTTAAATCAACCTGCATCACAGTAGCTTTCTATTAGCAGAGCAGCTGCGCACTCTCAGGAGAGTACCTATGATGTAGCGCTCATCCAGGAACAGTGAATTTTTAGGGAGGCCACACCAAAAGACTGAACGAACAGAGGGCTGGCTGAGGATGGCCATTTTGACAAGGAAAAGCCCCAATGCCATCCAGGACTCTGATAGAAGCACGACTGACCTGACTGTTATACATTTTGAGGGCGCTCAAGGACATTCACTTGTAATAGCCTCAGCATACACGGCTCATGACAAATTTGCGCCACCGCAGGAGCCGCATACAGTGGTTGATTACGCGATCGTAAGGAAAGCAGACATGGTGAGGCAGCGATTCTAACGCAACGCACACCACACGATATGGGAAAGTAAGGACGGCAACGAACGAGGTGATTCATTACTACTTTTCCTACTTAACAAAAATCTGAAAATCGCCAAGGGGAGGAGTCTACGTACAGGGGACCCACTAGCAAGAACGTCCTAGACGTAACACTACACTCAAATACTGACTCATGTGAAAGCCAGAGCCGGAAGATCTTGCAAAAGATCCTTCTTCTCGGACCACATGTATATAGGTTTCAAGGTCGGTTTACTACCATAAATGAAACGAAGAAGCACAGAAATCCGAGAATAGCTAACTGGAACAAGTTTAGCCAAATCATAAACAATAAACTTACCAGCAGGCGCCCGGAGTATGTACATAACTTTAAAAGTTTTGAGCGCATGACTCAGTCATTAATGAATACCCTTGTTGGAGCATGCAATGCAACAAGTCTCCTCATAAGATCGCCCTCAGCAAAGAGAATGGGGGTTGGACAGAAGACAGCGAGGAGACACTATGTGAACTTCTTAACTCCCATTTCCCAGGCTGTGATGACCAGCATCCCTTCGCTGCACGGCCAGAGATAGATTGATAGACAGACACAACATCCCAAAGCTACTCACGTGCAGGCATGTAAGATGGGCGACAAGCTCACTGAATACTCGTATAATGGCACTATCACAATTCTGTAAAAGATAATGTGAGCACACAAAACAAAACATCTCTTGGAGATATTAATTTTTTTTCTGAAACCAATTTTGAATTTATTGTAAATTTGGCATATTACCTATGTTAGTGATTCAATATGCATTTAAAATTATTAATCTTACAACCATGCAGCACTTGCAAACGAATAAAGCCACAATATTGACTCAATAATAATCCAAGGGTACACTTAAATGCAGGCTGGATAAAATCAATTATTTTCCAATAAAAAGAATGGTTGTAAAATCAACTTAATTGATGATTTAACGGACTACGAACAATTTTAATTGGCTTTCATTAAAACAGTTAAAACGAATATTAACTGCATACATGTTTGTATCTATCAGATGAAGATAAATGCATATTTCAACAGTGAGTTTTCAAGAAAACAATTATTGAAGTCATATACAAGCTTCCAAGGCATTGAATTTACAATTTAATTCAGCAAAATGATTTATGAGTCATCATGAAATTCGATATTTATATCTTATTTACTATAAACGGACTTATTATTTATTAACCTACAAAGTAGTAATCCTTTATACATAAAGATAATTTAAAATTTACTTCTAATCAGCATCAAGTGCAAGTTGTTTACGAGTATATGAGTACTTATTACTCGTATGTTTCTGGTTAAACCAGAAAGATGCTGATAAAATGAAATTCACCAATGACATTAGCTGCATAACAAATTTTTATATTCTTTATTCTTTTAATAAATTTTACCAATCGAATTAAATTAGAGATAATTTTTTCATGACTAGTTTTATAGTAAGAGCCGCTATTCATATATATGACATAA
This sequence comes from Chloromyia formosa, assembly GCA_964017055.1. Taxonomy (NCBI): domain Eukaryota; kingdom Metazoa; phylum Arthropoda; class Insecta; order Diptera; family Stratiomyidae; genus Chloromyia; species Chloromyia formosa. The sequence goes on along the minus strand of OZ024813.1, from coordinate 1,814,946 downwards.
GCCTCTTACTTTTCTTGACGTTTAACCTTCAGGACTTTTATCAGTTATTTTTTTTTTTTTAAATATGTATGTTGAAAAAAAGAAAATCCAGCGACGAATCATAGTAGCTAAAAAAGGATTCTACGCAATCCTGCCCATAATGAAGTCGGAACTAGTCCACGAAAGCAATAAGTTGCGTACCTATAGAACATAAATACGACCTGTGCTGCTCCATGGATGCGTAACGTGGATCTGAAAACAAACGTAAGTAGATCGATACATTTGAACGAAGAATCTTGCGGAAGATTTTTTGACCAGTGAGCGAAGGAGACGTATGTATGGGAATCCGATACAACCATGAGTTGTATGAACTGGATGATCTATGTGCCTCGAAATTCACAGATTGCAGAAAGATTCTACGATTTTTGAACGGGAGGACGCAGTATGTTGTAAGTCCATCTCGTATTGCCGACTGCCAGTCTACAAAATGCTCTCGTTAAAAGAAATTTTCTTTTCAATTAGAAAATCATTTGCGCCCACTTCATCAACAAATTTTCAGAAGTACATTGACAAAATAATTTTTTTTTATAACTTTACGAATTATGCAGGATCTTGTTTTTGATTTCTGCAATATTTGTGGGATAAGAACGAATTTTGCTTCGGTAGATAGCCAGCTAAATTCAAGAAGACCAGCAATTCTTGCACTATACTACTGTGTACAAATATAATTTGGGCACAAAACTTCTTATTTTTAAGTTGGTAGGACTGTTACTGCCATCTGTACCAAATTTTAGGTTAATATCTTGATTAGTTGAAGAGTGACGCTCGTTTTCGTAAACAACCATGTCAGAAAATATTCAACAAAGAAGTTCGATTAAATTTTGTGTTGGAAATGATATTTCTGCTGCGGAAACGCTCAGAATGTTACAAAAAGCCTTCGGTGGAGAGGCTATGTCTAAAACACAAGTATACGAATGGCATAAAATGTTCAAAGAGGGTCGTGAAGGCGTTGAAGACGAACCACATCAAAGACGACCAAGAACATCAACTGACGAACAGCACGTCCCGAAAATTAAAGAATTGGTGCTCCAAAATCGTCGATTAACAACTAGAGAGCCTGCTGATATCGTTGGCATTTCAAATGGATCAGGCAACACCATTTTGAAGGAAGTTTTGTGCCTCAAAAAGTCTTGGTTTTTGCACCATGACAACGCATCATTTCACACTGCACTCGTTATTCGTGACCATTTCGCCAAAAATTCCACCCATATTGTTCCGCAACCGCCGTATTCGCCTGATTAACTCCATGTGACTTCTGGCTATTCAGCAAAATGAAAAAAACGTTCCGGGGACACCGTTTTGACATGATAGAAGAGATTCAAGCCGAATCGAAGAAGGTGCTGAAGGTCATCCCGAAACAGGACTTTTCAAAGTGTTGTGATGAGTGGAAAATTCGCTGGCATAAGTGCATTGCAGCCGAAGGGGGCTACTTCGGAGGCGATGATATAGATTTTTAAGAATAAATAAGGATTTCAAAAATTATAACAGAATTCCGGGTTATATTTGTACACAGTAGTATGAAACCAAGGTCACTCCAGATGTGGATATTAATCAATTCAACATCTCTGATTACCAACTCAACTAGTTCCTTTTTTCGCTCAGAGAGTGATTGCGTTTTACATTCCTTGTGATGTGCTTTACTCCACCCTGCCTGTGTCATCATCTAATCCGGAACTAAACTATATGTCAATTAAATTAAGTTTAAAAACACACATAATATTCCTGTGTTTCCTATACCGCAGCCCCCAAATATCGGATGCCGATACGGATTCGTTGTACTGGCACCTATTGTTGATGAACTATTAGAAAATTTCCCTTCATCAGAAATCGTTCTTGCGATTTTATTGTGCACAACGTTCAGCGGCTGTAACACACCTCTGTCACAAGCCCGGCTAGTAGATTCGTTGAGCTTTTTTACGGTCATAACTTGTAAGATCTCCGCCATCGTTAGTCGCACAATATAAAATAAAAAAAATCCAATTATTCGCTGTAAATTTATCTTTAACTTTTGCATGCAAAGTGTTTAGTTTAAACAAACACATAAAATGTTACAACTCACCAGAGTTGAAAAAAGTCGACTTTCGATCAGTTTTTTTGCGAATATGTCAATAGTGGTGCATTTCCGAAAATCATTTTTATTCGGACGTTTTGTCACTTTTCGCTGTGTTACTGAAAAACTCCAAATTTCAAAAAAAAAACAATTGTTTTTTTATAGGGAATTCGCCCAAAATTTTTTCAGATTCGGTTGATTCAGGTCAGTGTTCACATACGTGGGTAGGGTAGGGTCAGGTGAAAAGTTCTCGGCCTGACAATGAAAGACTGCGATTTTCGGTTAAAAAATGATTTTATTCAATTCAATTCAATTCAATCTTTATTTCTTATTGTGACATAATTTGACTAACAATTTATTTGTTTAGATACCGGCTATGGCCTTAACTCTATAATATTATATACTGAGCCGATCAGTTCAGTTAATTTAGTTCTGGTAACTAAGTGGCATTTAATTAAGGGAAAATATAAACTAAAACCTTATAAACAAAGAGAAACGAACAAACATAAATGATAAAATACCTTAACCTACGAATTAAGTCTAAGCTTGGGTGTCAAGGATATGATTATACATTTTAATTATTAACTAACGATCTAATGATGTTATTATTACTATTTGAGCACGTTGCCAAAAATTTAGTTGTACTTTTATTTACTATTTCATTGATGGTCAAAATTTTTGTCTCGTTGTGTAATCTATTAGTTGAATAGAAGAAGGGTTTATTAGTAATATGTTTCAAGATTTTGTTTTGTGTGGTTTGTAGCCTATTTTTCGTGGTTTTAGCATAAAGACCCCATACGGGTGATCCATATGCGGCGATGGGTTGAATCACCATCTTATATATAAGAAGTTTATTATCTTGAGATAATTTGGACTTCTTGTTCAAGAGTGGATATAGAGAGCAGAAAGATTTTAACATTTTTTCAGCGGTTTTTTCAACATGTAGTTGACCTGTTAATTTTTTATCGAAAACTAATCCAAGTTAAATCAGTTCCTTGTTCCAAGTGATACGGTCGCCAAGAAAGTTCAGGGGTGAATTTGGTAAGATTTTTCTTTTTCTCTTCTTAGTAAAAAAGGCAGCTTGTGTCTTAGAAGTGTTAAGTTTAATTTTCCATCTGAAATAGAATTGGTATAAGGAGTCTAACTGGGATTCAAGTTTCGATGTGATAGAGATAGGATCGTCGTCACTACAGAATACGCAGACATCATCAGCGAAGCATGCTATTTGGCAATCCCTGGTTTTTGGGATGTCGGCAGTGAATATGTTGAAAAGAACTGGACTGAGGCATGATCCCTGAGGTATAGATTTGGTTGCTGAGTTTGATTCTCCTGCTTGTACAGAGAACGTTCTATTTGACAGGAAGGACTGTATCAGTCTAATTAAATAGGAAGGGATACCAAAATTAATCAGTTTGAATAAGAGGCCATCATGCCAAACAGAGTCGAAGGCTTTTTGGATGTCCAGTGCTACTACACCTACCGATTTTTTGTCGTGGAATGACTTTTTAATATACTTGTTAAGCCGAAAGGCTTGTTGGATGGTAGAATGCTTTTCCCTAAAGCCACACTGGATGTCGGGAATAATTTTCAGCTTTTCAACCACTTCATTTAAGCGGGATAGAATTACTTTCTCCAGTAATTTGCTCATAGCGGGTAGAAGACTGATTGGCCTATAATTTTCGGCCATTCTCTGATCTTTGCCGGGTTTGGGAATGGGTATAACAACTGCGTGTTTCCAGAAAGAGGGAAAATATGATATCGTCATGCAAGCATTAATCACAAAATTAAGCTTTACTAGTGCTTTCCTAGGTATATTTTTCAAAACCAAGTTTGAAATTTTGTCGAATCCTTGTTACCTTTGACGGATTTGAGTATTTTTCTGATTTCACCTAGAGAAGACAAATAAACTGTATTACGGTCATTAATGGAGGCTGATAACTGGTTTATCCGATCCCTGACCACTTCATTGTGAAATGCGTTTCCCAAATGTGAAGATATTTTATGTGCCTTATGGAATATTTCGGAAATCATTTCTGCTTTGTCCCTATTATCGAATATCAAATTTTTGTTAACATTAAATAATGGTGGCATTGTTTTACATCTTCGAAAAAATTTGTACAGCTTCCAAACATTTCTGCTATTTTTCGGAAGACGTTTTAGCATTTCATTCCATTTTTTGTTACGGTTGAAAAATATACGGCGTCTAATTATTTTGGAAAGTTTGTTTACAGTTGTTTTTGTAGAAAGATTCCGATGTCTTTGCCATCTAAGGCGAAGAAAATTACGAACTTGTATAAGACTCTTAGTTTGATCGTCAATGACACAATTTTTAATCGGTGGTTTGTTTATCTTTATTGTGGCAAAGTGTAGAGCATCATTTATTTTATTGTAGAAATCATTTAAAAGAGAATCAACTTGGTAAGGATGTTCAATTGCCGACAAGTTTTTTGATCTCAAATCTATATTTTTGTTTAAATATTTTCGAAACTTCAACCAGTTTACCCGTTTTAAATTGGACTTTTCATCGATGGTAATGGAATTAGAGAGACCAACCTCTATATGAAACGATACCGGTAAATGAGGGGATGATAAATTTCTAATTGTAGTCGGCTGGGCTATGTTGTTGGCACATTTGCTGAGTACTAAGTCCAAAGTCGAGTCGAATCCTTTAGGGTTTAGGAAAGTAGGTTCGGATGGGGTATGTATTATAAAATTATTTCGCAAAGTTAACTCATAGAGACGATTACCAGCTCTGTTGGAGTTAACGCAATTCCAATATCTATGTTTGGCATTAAAATCACCACACAAAACAACATTTTTCCCTAGAGTCATCAGGTATTTGATATCATCTTCAAACATATTTAATTTATCGGTGTCTACTCTTGTTCCTGGAAAGTAGCATACGACTAGTGTAATTTGTGGAACGTCTAAATTAATGGCAATCGCTTCAACAATTTTAGTACTAAGTTCGGGAAGTACGTAGTACTTCAGTGTCTTTCTCATACATATAGCTACGCCGCCACCCGGCGTGCCTAATCTATCAAGTCTGTAGACAGAATAATTTGGATTTGTAAATTTATCGTTTTTTTTCCAACCAAGTCTCAGTTATCGCTACTATGTCAGCATTAATATCATATACAAAATCAAATAATTCAATAGTTTTGTTTTTTACACTTTGTGCATTCCACAGTATAAGACTAATAGTGTTCATGAGTATACAAATTTAACAGCCAGACTAACAATCACATTATATTGATCAATTTTCGATTTACAATTTGATAGGTTGCTAATTAACTCAGTCGACAACTCAAGCAGCTGATCAACGGAAAATAAATTTTCCGAGCAAGTTATACGAGTACGTTGTCGTTGATCTGATTTAAGAATATTTGAATATGTTGGCATAGTGTAGCCATCGCCGTTGGATGGTTGAACAGCGTTCGGTGTAGCTGGGTTGTTGGGCAAAGTAGGAAAGTTGTTGATATTAGAGAAAACATTAAATTGTTTGGTTTTGGTTTGATTGTTGTTGCTTCCATTACGATTTGCATGCCGCTGGCGAATTGCTAAGTATTCGCTCCGTTTTTCACAAGTCGTGTCATTTGCCATATGATTTTTACCACAGTTAGCGCATTTGAGTAAAGACTTAATAGTTTCGATTGGTTCGATAGCAAGTGAACAGTTAGCGTAAGAGTGGCTATTTCCACATAGTAGACATTTAGGTGGTAGGTGGCAATTGGATGAGCCGTGTCCCCAATGTTGACAGTTTCGACATTGTGTTGGTCCATTTCGTGATTTGGAGTACCAATGCCAGTATACTCTCGTGTGAAATATTGCCTCTATACGTCGGAGTTGAGGCAACTTGATCGTTCCTTTGTCAAAGTACAGGATGTAGTACGTTTCCTTGCTGTATCGGGAGGATTGAGGGTGGAATTTTTTGACATCTAAGCAAGGCAGATCAAATTCGCGTTTCATTTCCTTTAATAGAGTTGAACACTCCATATCATGCAAACCAGATAATACAATTTTTACAGGTCTTTTATCGGCGCGCCGAAATGTAAAAAAGTGAAAGTTCTTTTCTATTAGGAATCGATGCGTTCGCTCAAAATCTTCGTTACTGTCAACAAATAGCTTGTTACCCGTTGCCGTGTATTGAACAAAATAGTTTTTGACGTTTAAGGTCGACATTGTGGCATCGATTGTTTCTCTATCAAATTTAGGAAACATTATCAGTGGATTTTTTACCTGTTTCGGTTTATTGGGTGAAGCAGCTGGCTGCGCATTCGCTTGATCGATCTCAGATAGATTGGAGGGCAAATTTGCCAGCAATTGGAAAGAGTTCCGGCTGGTTGACATGACGGCGGCTTCGGTGCTTCTAAGAAGCCTCAGCTTACTCCGAATTGAACATTCGGGGGAAGAGTCTTCCCTCTGGCGTTTTCTTACGTGTTCACTTTCCGACACTGTGGCAAAAATTCAATAAAATAAATCAAAATATTATTGTTTTTTTATATGCTATGGGTCGGCTAAAAATCACCACTTTTCGGTCACGATCTGCACACTATGAATGACAGATGGGAACTCGAAAATGATTTTATTTTTCTACATTATCTCCCTTGACTTCAATACAGCATCCAGCGTTTCTGCAACGTCAGTATTCCTTCCCGGAAGTAAGAGTCTGGGAGGCTCTGAAAATATTCATCTACGGCCCTATCAACTTCTTCATTGAATTCGAAGCGCTTCAAAGAAACAAATTTCAAACTAACATTGCCGATATCTACCTTCCATTATGATCTTACTTGTTTGCATGCGATATTTTGCACAAAAAAAATATAATCACGCTTAATAGGTATATAAATCTCAACGAATCGTCATTACTGAGGGTATCTGCGCAAAGATCTTACCATAATTTCTTCAGTTCATCGAAACTATCTCATAAAAATTGTTCTCCGCATCGTACTATCAAAAGTTCCTTGAACGGCCTAATAATATCCGGGGCAATGTGTTGCTCGGTCTATGGGCGATTTGATTATACCCTTAACATTACTATTCATCTATTATTACCCATCGTCCTGACCTCTACACTCCAGTACCAGTTCCGATTTCCGCACGAATCGGACTCAGGTGTATCGAGAAGAATTTAATTTTTCTACAATTTCCATTACACAGACGATTAACTTACATTTCGGCGGCAATAACAATTCTCCGTAATGGAAATGGCACGAAATGGCAGTTGTATCTAAATCCCATCGAGTGATGGTCGACCAAAGAAAATGCCAAGAACGTACGCGAGGAAAACTTTAAAATTCCTCAAATCAGCAACAAATTTTAAGAGCCACACGGCTCAAATGAACTCAGAAATTCATAAGTGTTGTTACTCGTCGTCCTTCGTGTCGAGTTTTTCCTCCAAAGAAGGGGGGCAAGCTGTGTATGTACACGCCGAGAAAGGACGACAAAAAGGAGGCATATAAACGTGTATATGGGGCGGAAGGATGCTCTCGGCAACAAGCTGCGAAACGATGCAAAGAAGGAGGCAGGGCGGGAGGCGAGCCACCCGAGAAGAGCAAGTCCCCAAGAATGAGCATCCCAAGAAGAAGAAAAAGAATAAACTCGGGAAGTCGTTTGATTGAACTTCGAAGTAGAGAAATAAAACCACACCATTCAGGACTCGGGAATACACAGCTAAACTAGCGCATGAGCATCAGAGATTGCTCTTTATTGATTTGAGTGGCGCTTTATGTGCCATTAGAATCAGACGGTGACTGTAGCTGTGCCGCTTCCCAACCCGATATAGTTATCGTCTCAATGAGATCCTTATCATGGATGTATCATTTCATAGTTTCAAGGAGCCGTGGACTGTGTTCCAACCCTACCCAAGATGGGGTCGTAGCCGATAAAGGAGCAGTCTAAGCGCAATTTTCTTGGAACGACTTCTTATTGGTCGTAGTCGTTTCAAGGAACATATAAGACCACTTTGACTGGATTTTTAGAGGTTCTTTTCTTTGCACTATAGCATTTTTCCCATCATGAACAAATTTCCCACCCGCTACGAGTCTCTTCCGCCACCAAACGTCTTCGTCTGGATGCGAAGGTGCAGGTCGGACGAGCTGCCTTTGCATTGAAACGTTGTGTATATCTCATTGAAAACTCACTTGTATTAGGTGGCAACGTTACAAACACTTTTAGAGAGCGAATGCCGCATTTACATAAGCAACTTGCGGAATCTTATATACATTTTTTTTCTCTTCCTTTTTGCGCATTCTTTGACATAAAGAAGACCTACTGTACGAATCCTTGAACGAGCCACGCAAAAAAAGGCGAAATAGGAATAAAGATGACAGCACTGCGATTAAGGGAGCAAGAAGACACATATACGTGGTGAGATATGCTCGCAGGAGCTTTTGCGCCCACGAATCGCGTCTCGACAATAAATCTTTTTTATCGCCCCAAAAAGTGTAAGAAAAAAGGCGAAATGTTGGTTCTTGTTCTCATGGAGCGGAAACGAAAAAGGGCAACAAAAACAAATTCATGATATAAACTATCCAGACTTGAAATGTTGTTCGGTTGCACGAAGGGCGAGAAGAAAGAGATTTTCTGGGTACATGGGAGGTTTGAGATGACGGCGGAGAGGCATAACGATTTCCACAACCTGCATCGAAAAAAAACGACCAAAGGATCGACCAGAAGGACGCATTCGGGAATGTCTTGGAAGAAGTTTCAGAGACAAGAAACGAATTCTTATATGGCAAATGGAATGGGAAAACGAAAAACGACTTAGGGAATTTGCTCTTTTTCTACGGAAGACATAGATGGGGCGAACCGAACCGAACGACTAGCGTACGTATGTACATACGAACATTAAAAAGTTTTGTTTTTGCTCAGTTAGTTATTACGGCTAAGGCAGAACCAAGATACCCGTACCTATGGAATAAACTCGTTTACGTATAAATTCTCTATACGGCCATTATTGAAATTTATTTTCTCGACCTATGGTGCATATAAAGAGCTTCTGATAAGACTTTGCCACTGATAGCATTGTGCCATATGGGCTTTGGAACAAGGTTGTTTTCGCGGCGGGACGAAAGTCAATGGAATAGGAATTTCGAACGGGGCAAGTTCATGTCCTTGTTGCCATCGAAGTAACATAAAAATTGAGCGAAGTACTTGAATTCAGATCGTATCCATTTACTTACCACGGACAAAAGCGGGTGAAGAAGAAAACATGGGAAAGGCACATGTGTGTACGAGGATCTATGGCAAATTAGATTTAGTATTAATGATGAAATACGTTTGGAATTCGACATTCGATGGAAAGTAATTTTCGATTGGTAAATATGAGTGTACCTATGTCGTATTATTGTATTTAGAAAATGTAGAATACTTATTACACAGTGAAAAAAATTTACCGATTCGGTGAGTCGTTAGGTTAAATAAAATACTTTCTATGCGGATATTTTTTTACACCATTAGGTGCATTTCAAAATATTCCCAATGGATGGAAAATTGTCCATCAAACGGTTAAAACAAATTATCCATACCTTGTATCACTGTATATTTTTATTCAATAGGCAAAAATCTCGAACCCCAATCATTGTCACGGCGGGATTTGAACGCACGATTGCAAGGAAGAATGAATCGGGCTAACGCCTCAACGCACTTAGCTACCGACTGATATGAAGGATACGATTTCGAAATTTCTTTAAAGTTTGAAAAGTTGTATCTTTGAAGTAACGGTGAAAAAAATTGTTTTGTATTAAATTTTATGTGGTTTCAGAAAGTGAGGTCAAATCTCCGATCGAGATATTGGAAAATTTGTATTTTGCTCGAAGTCAGGCTTTTTGACACAATTTACAAGAAATGCTATAACTCTGTAACCGCTAAAGACAGTGTCTATGCTTTACGTTAATTTTCCTCAAATTAACAGTACTATCTACTATTAAAGTATAATACTTACCTTCTAGAGCGGTACACCCACATTACATATTGTCTACGTGTTTTCATAAATATCTGAGTAATTAATTCAACGTTGCCAAATTGATTATCTATCTCAAAACAAAAACATATGCATGTTAAAATGGAATTTGGATTGTTCAATTTAATCACAAAAGCTCCGCAAAACGCAATCCTAAGTCGTGACTTTCATATATATTTCGGATAATTTAGGTGAAAGGTTTGCCGCTAGCAAAGCTCGTATTAGGCCACCGATTTCGGCCCATTTGTCACTCTCCGCTGGTTAATTAGACCTACCAGGTGACCACTCTGATAAATTGAATCAAAGATACGACACGATCAATGTCACTGCTCACTTTACTAGAGCAGCGCCGACCTCCGTCACATCAAATCTGAAATTGACAAGGTTTTTGGTTTCATTTGCCCTAAAATGTACCAAAATTTCATTAAAATATGGAACGAAACTTTAAATATAAAATATCTTTGTCGGTGAATCAAAATTTAAATCGAGTATGTACCATTTTACACTTGACTTGATTTTACGCGCCCGTATTGTGCAATACGATACGCTACAGAGCGTATACACGTAGAATATACGCATAGCGCGTGAACATTTAATATTTGCACAAGAAGTGCATTTACGCTCCGATATAATGCGATGCCTAACAAGATAGTACGTGCTTTCGCCTTAAAATGAGAATTCGCTTTGCTATTTAGGATGGGTATCATAGATTTAACGCGCCCAACGCATTCACGCGTCTGGTGTATGAGAAACTTACACAAACTAAAAAAAGGTAAAAAAAAATTCTGTTTTAATTTAAATTACTACATATCAGAAAATTATAACTTATCGATCGCGTTCCTATCAAAATCTATGACGTATTTGTTGTTATTGTGTTAGGCTACAGACTCAAGTGCGGATGCACTTTTGTAATAAAATAGAATATAATTCGGCGCTAACATTACATGCGGTCTACGTGTTTTCACGAAATACCTCAGCTGGGTAATCAATTTCGTGTTGCTAAATTGATTACTTATCCCAAAACAAAAACCTATTCATGTTAAAATCATCATCCAAATCCGTTTTTCTTTAATACTTACATTGATTTATCTACAGTAATTTCATTATTAGAATTAAAATAAAGATGTTAGTTATTTAAGCAAACAGGTGACCAGGAGTTAGTAAGGAATTATTTTTGCGCTTTGAATTCAATCTCTCCTTTGGATCCATTCATAGCCTATTTAGGAAATAGTCTACAACTTAATCGACAATACCTGCCTTTCACAGTGTCTTCCATGCAGCCACGCCTAACTTCATAAATTCCCCCGAACCAAACCCAACCTTTCTTTCTTGTCTTTTGACAAAGTGATACTACTCAGGCCATCCATATTCCGTTTACGTGATATAGTTGCCGACACGTTCTACCTGCCATATTGAAACGACAAAAACCAATATGGCATATGAGAATGTTGTGCACACACCCCGCGATATAAATCACGACCTGTCAGACAGACAGGCAGGAGGTACTGCCTGTTCCAACCATTTTCCTCTTCAGTTAAACCACCGTGTATACTCGTATTATGGCGATAATTCAACTCCCAAAAAAAATATCTATGAGTGTATCCGTTCAAAAGATTGTTATTTTTGTAAAAGACAGGAATTGGATGAATTGGTGAATAAAGGTGAGTTATGATCTCAGCAATGACTTCATCTCGATCAAAAAAAAGAGCCGGGTTTACTTTCTTTTCGTTTGATTTTTTTCGACGTCACTTCTATCAATTGCTATTGCAGTGTGTGATAGTATTAATGTGCTGAGTGAGAAAGGTGAAAGGCATTTGGTTGATGATAATAAATCAAGACAACTTCTAAGAAGCCACCAATGCATCTTGAGGAAGCCATGAACTTGAAAATCCACAAAAAAAAATGTAGACGGCCACTGAATTGAAAAAATTCTGAGGGGCAACCAGGCATATCTAAAATAGAGACAAAATGCTGTATTTACACTTATTAAAAGGAATTCCAGAGCACATGGTTGCGTTGAGGTTGAGTGAATTTCCTTTCACTAATGAAAGTCGTAAATTAGCCGGAATATCTTTAAGAACATAGAAATGTCTATTTGAATGTTGTAACACAGTCTAAATGGACAATAAACACAACATTCACCTGAGTGGTAAGTACTTTACTTTAGAATATACTCGTAATATTTCAAGAGTCGCAAAAAAGCAGAACTAGTTGCATGTTGAGATTGTATTTCAGATGTAAAGTAGATTTATGTGAGAAATATTGGGAAATTGTTTGTCAGTTAGGCGGCTATCGAGAAAAAATATTAATTTAAACACGTTTAAACGTAAAATGGTGAGAAATTGGAAAATGGAGTAATTAATTTAAATTAATTTACTAAGCTAATTTTTTGGATTCAATTAGAACATTTTAGATAAATTTTTTTTCTTGGGGAACTTTTGTTTCGTTTGAGAGGTTTAAAAGACAAAACGGTGAGAAGGGGGAAAAGAAGGGAGAATGATGTGTATTCACTTTTGTTCATTCATTTCATTTTCCCTTTAAACAATTTTTTTTTTTAGTTTTGTTAGATCGCATTATTTCCTCTTATGTCTCACTTTAAGTACTCACAAATTTTAGCTAATAGCATATTTACATTATTGAGATTTCGTTGAACAGGTTTGCAAATTTGGAATCCCATTCACACTATGTCTGAAAGAGATTTAATTTAACAGATAATTTTTATGTAAATCATCTGAGCTAAATTTGAATTGTCAGTTATGTCAATAATACTGCCGAAGGTTTAGGTGGTTGAAAAAGTTATTACATTCACTGACCGGGATTTGTATAATAAGTGCGCCCCTACCTTCCAACCGAATTGTTTTTTGTTCGTCGAAAACCTTTTGACCCAATATCTATGCAGATGATGCAAACAGGGTAATACTATTGATTAATGAAATGTTCTAACATTTATTCAAACAAAAAGTACACGCAATACAACGATCACCCGACAACCGGTTCTACGTTCCTGCGGCAGCCGGTTCTTCGTACCAAAACGCCTCGTTTTTGGACGGCCAAGAGCTGCCAAACCCCCTCGATGCAAGAAGAACTGCAGTATTTGAAGCATCGCTACCACAACAACAACGCGGCGGAGCTAAGTGATGCCAAGTGTTATCTTCTCGCCCGGATCTCTTTCCCCGTTCCCCGCCTTATAAAAGACTAGACCTTCAGGCCAGAATTAATAATGGAGAATAGCCATATTGTGCGTGCAGCGCAGCTCAGAGCAGAACAAGAATTGCACGCGTTAGACTTACAAAATTGGTCTGGATAGTTAGCTAGTGTAATGCGTACGATTTTTGTTCTGCGCTTGATCTCCGCTGCACAAAAAAACGCAGCTAATATTTTCCACTCCGTTCTTCGCTTTAATCAATTCTATTTTCCGTTTTATTTAGCACATTTTGTTTAATTAACTGAGGCTCTTTTTCTCAGTGTTCGATTAAACAGCTTGTCAATTAACATGGACATGGAGCTTACCCAAGTTAAAAGCTTCCCATTAAATATTTCTATTTTCTCAATCGTCGGTTAAATTACCAATCCATAATGTGTGGAACGCATCATAAAGCTCAAATTATGACAAAATCAGCTGGTTTTCTTAGCGGAATTCTACCGTCCACTATTCTATTCTATATCAGTACGGTCTTCCAGCATATTCATTTGCGGCTGAGTTTGTTCCAAATTCTTCTCTATCGAATGAATTTCAAGGAGCTTTGTTCTTTATGGCCCTGTTTAGAATAAATTTTCAACCGGAAACCAGGGATTGGGTTTTGTTTTGGAGAAATGTTTAATAAGAGGATAACGGACGATTATCGTTTATCCGATTAATAACGTTAACAAGACATTTAGAAAATTAAATTGCGCTAAATGACAGTTTATTGTTAAATAAACTTTAATCGGACATTGAGCAACCGGCCCTTTATCTTTCAATTCATTAAAATCATTCGATGTTCTTCAGATTGTCCAACTCATTTGTTTTTACTTTAAGCAAACTTCTCGCCAAACAGCGTTAAAAGAAATTAACAAATTAGTTAATTTCTAATTTATTCAGGGTTCAATATTCATACCCTAGAATGAGGGTAGTCCGGATGGCGCAACGGTAAGCACGTTCGCCTTCAACGCACTGGGCCCCGGTTCGATTCCAGGGATTTACGTGTCGGACTATGAGCCCACTCAGCTGTTAAATGAATACCCATTATGGGGTAAATAACTCGGTTGAGCGTGTTGCTGATCACATACCTCTGCACAAAAACCGTCACGATCTAGAAAATGAGATGATGCTAACTCATCTCGAGGCCGTGGTTCAAATTGGACTGTTGCGCCAGTTATTTAGAATGAGGCGCAAAGCTACGAGTACTTTGGCGAATGTCCTCCGAACTATCGTCCTTTTGCTATTTTATTTCTCATTAAATTTTCTGAAAATAGTTGCTGTTTCTTGAGGCTATTTTGTTGCATAGGTCGATATATCCCATAGTCTTCCTATTTACTTGTTGCCACCACACTCACCTCACCCCTTCCATACTTGAAGATTATTGTTATTTTAGCAGCGGTAGGTAATACTGCGTTTCGTTCATAGGCTTCGACGAAAAAACCATATATTTCTTAATTCTGTATCCATATCTTCATTATTGCCTAAACGAATCAGTGATAAACGTCTCCTCAACGAATTTCGAACTCTCTTTTTAACAAATCTCAGCTACGTAAGCCATCTTCCCACATAAAGCCTTACTCGTTATCTGTCTCTTATTGCCAATAACATTTTATAGTTATTGAGTATTATTATTATTGTATCATCAGACGAAGCAAACAATTTCAATCCTATAAAGATACAATTGCCACAATTAAGCCTATAAACATCGATCTA